>JABTTQ020001376.1:0-524321 GCA_016081115.2 Rehmannia glutinosa
GATGAACACTTTGATTTGTCATACGTTTATTTTCCTTTTTCCTTTTTCCATATTTCACACTTAGGAAGACCCGTCATCAATTATTATGACATAAACGTAATAACATTTGCCATATAAGATTGATTCAAACAGATTTTGTTCAACCTTTGGTATGACTTTGAGGAAGAGAAAATAAATTCAAGTTGCTAATAAGTGTCACATAAAAATATAAAAATGCTTTTGGCTGTTTTTTCCAGTTTCTCCATCTTGTCTACTGATGGTATACCAAATTCCAATCTAATGAGAAACCAATCTTATTATCAAATACAAGAATGCCTAATAAATGTCTGAAATTAGTATTTCCGAATCGTGGCTTTTCATCTCAAACATGTTTCACTAATCTCAATGTTGTCGAAGATTTAATTATAAAAATCACCCAAAAATATGCCCATCCACAAAGACTAAGTTCATAAATTACATATATATACAGTCTCCATGTATTTTAATACTCTCTTGAAACTATCTTTATTGGCAAAAACACGGTCTAATAGGCCAAAATCTGTTTAGACGGATCCCCAATCCGACCCGGTGGCATTCTTGTAATAATAAGCAGTTGCATAGATCCACTAGGACCCCGAAAAGTATTACTTTTTTCCCCTGAAAAGTATTAGCTATCCATCGGAAAAGTATTAGTAGTTCCCTAAACAGCATTTAGTAGCCCTCTATAATAATATTAATTTTTCCATCAAATTAAAGTATTATTAATCCTCCTAAAACGTATTAGTAGTCCAATTGAAAAGTATTAAATTTTACCATTAAAGGTATTTAGTAATTCTCCTTGAAAAATATTAGTTTTTCTCATAAAAAGTATTAGTAATTCCGGGTAAGAATATTATGTTTTCCCCTAAAAAGTATTAGTAGTCACACTGAAAAATATTTAGTCTCCCCTAAAAATATCAGTTTTTTTCTCCTTGAAATGTATTAATTAGTCGTTCTCTTGAAAAGTATTAGTAGTCTTCATGAAAAGTATCGATTCTCCCGAAATGCGTCAAAATTGATTGCACAAATCAACAAATACATGGATGGCATGAATGAATGTACTTTTGAAAAATAATGGTGAATAAGTTTATACCAAACTCAAGCAAAACAAAATGATAGCTTACCAAGAATCAAAACTCTAAAATCGAAAAACAATTGAAATACGACTTTTAAAGTTTTGAATTAATTATCACCTTTGGCCATGACACTCACATATTTCAAAGCATAAGCCTTTGAATGGAGAATAAATTATTAAAAATACTAAAAGAAACAAAAAAATTCCAAAACCCCAATTCATTCTTGTTCTAGTTGTTCCCCGCTGTCATCGTGTGCGCATTTAATCGGTTGCATCAATTGATAATTGGCAATTGACTGGTTTACGTCGTATGATTGTTGTGCGCTTGCGGGGTTTGGGTTAGGGTAGGAAGGGGTTGTCAAATGTAATTTGTGTGTGTTTTTTTGGTTTAGTTGGATTGATCCGTTGTTGGGGCTCCATTTGACAGAGACCAACTCATCTTTATTTTATTAATTGCACCATTATCTATTGCTTTTTGATGCCGCTTAAATCTGCAGACCACTCAAAGTCAAAGTTTCTTATTAATTGTCCAACTTATTTTCCGGAGTTGGTAGTTCTTCTGAGGGGAACTTGCTTGTGAATTGTGATACCAACAAAAGTTAGAACGGCTCCGGGGTTGTCTCGCAGAAGCCCCTCCGACGCTGCTCATAATGAGAAAATCCATAGCAAAGAACGAGAGTAATTAATGAGAATACTTACAAATAACGAGGAGAGACTTTTTATACCTTGTTTGATGGGCCTCATGGGCCCCATAGGACAAAGTGGGTGCGCGGGCCGATATAATTATTTTCGCGATCCCATAATAGTTAATAATATTGATAATTATTTTCAAAAAAAATATATTGATAATTAATTAAGTAATTTTGAAATTAAATAATGTGTAAAATAATTAAAACAATAATAATAATTGTGAAAAAGTCGAATTTGTCCCAAACACCATTACATTTTTATTTCAATAAAAGATAGAAGAATATCCACGGGCATAAATTTTTAATTATAAAAATCACCCTAATATTTTGACGGTTACCGATTATGGGTTGCATTTCGAAAAATTACATCCCTATTATACTTAAACATATAAAATTTTAGGTGATTTTTATTTAATTAATTTAGGCAAATGGAGTTTGAACACTCAAGAAAAACTTAAGTGTTCCACTAGTAGAAGTTAGCTAACATTATTATTTGCTCGTGGACTACAAGGAATTGACGAGTCCTATGTTACAAGCATTTCTTAGTTTAGTTTCAACTACCTCATAACTTTAGCTTATCTTATTGTAATCAACTTAGCTGGTCAGAAAAAACTGTCTGGCAGTTTATTTGAAGAGCTGCTTTTCCTTAATTAATCTGATAAAGAGTATGATGTAATAATCAGGATAATTACAAAATAACCCCTGAGATTTGGGTATTTACAAAAACTCAGAAATTTCAAAATTACAAAAACTTTTCTTAGGTTTGATTTTTGTCTTACATTTTACCCTTCATAAGCAAAAAAATATTTCACACCCCTTACATTTACAGAAAATATTATAATGACCTCCTTCCATTTACGATGGAATCAAACATCAAGAGTTTTTTTGTAAATTTTGAAACATGTCTGGTTTGTGTGTAAGTACCCCAAACTTCAGGGATTTCATGTAATTATCCCTAATAATTGATTAGAGCAGTGTGCAAAAAAATAATTAGAGCTAGTGTAGGTTGTATTATGCACACAACAATAAGTTTTCATTTAATTATTCGGCTTAATTACTTATATAGAAATGTTGTCAATTATGAGTATACATACCTTGAAATGTAGCCCACCAAACTTTTTGTAGTGCCACCATTTTGTACAAGAGCATTTCTTCTGAACCAACCTAGGACGACATATTTTGTACCTCCATATTTATAATTTATGAATTTTGGTTGGGGTTGTGAAAATATTCAATAATAGGATAATCTAACACAACATATATATAGTTTCTGGATAGAGTATATAATTGATTTTGGGTCCTAATAATAATTGCAATTCTCTTAGTAAAAACTTAATGTAGTGCTGAGATTCTGAGAATTAAGGTGATAAATCAGGGATTACAAAGACATTTTTTTCTATCATATCCAATATCTCCATGGAGCTCAAAAACATTCAATTGCATATCATCATATAACTTTTCTTGAAATGAAGAAAAAAATAAAAATATGCTACACGCAAAATTATGTCCAAACTCTCCCAAAAATGTATCAAACTTGTTCTTACACATCAGTCAAGAAACTAAGAGTCAACATGTGTGATATCTAGGCTGGAAAAGATGCACACCATTTTCCTATGATCAATTGAAATGGAACTTTTTTAATGATATGCTTAATGTGTGATATGTGGATGCATGGGTGTAGCCACTAGCCAGCTCGGATGGTTTTCCCTAGCCCAATTTTTTCCACCCTAGCTCAACTATTTTTTCCCCTAAAAAATATATATAATTTTTTTATATTTTTCCCATAGAAAAAATGAGCCAAAAAAAAAAAATTGGGGTGCGCGGGGGGCGGGGAGGTCCCCCCTTAGCTACGCCCCTATGTCGATACATGACATAATGAATATGATATAAACTACGAGCTTACAGTTCAAGTGGTATCACTCACTCATTGCAATTTGCAATATTGTATTGACCTGGTTCGAACATTGAGTCATTAAATTTATTTGACATTTACCCCCCACCCCCAATCACTCCTCCTAACTTAGTGAGAATTACAAAAACTAATCCCTTGATATGAGCTAACAACAAAACCCCCCAGAGATTTTTGAAAATTACAAAAATCCCCTTGAGGTCTAGATCTGTATTACACTTCACTCCCTTTATAAGCAAACACGTTTCAAACACCCTCTTTGTATTTGTAAAAATATTACAGTAATTCCCCTTATATTTAAAACAAAATTATTTTTTTTTGTAATTTTGAAACTTCTCTGGTTTTTTTTGGTAACTACCCCAAACCTCAGGGTTGTTTTTGTAATTATCTCCTTAACTTGTTAAAAACAATGAATATGATATGAAGAGAGGACAAAAACTTGTGATGCTTTTACAACTCATTCTTGTACTTGTATCACTCAGCCTACATTTTAAAGTTATTATAAACTTATTTTGCACATAATTGAGTTGATGTACAACATAAGTGTACGTATAAAAAAAGTATACTTACACAGACACACACACACACACACTACTATATATAGGGCCAACTCGAAACATCATAGTATCCAAACAAACAACCTTAAACTACCTTTTCCTCTATACCCTATACAACACCAAAAAAAATGAAGCAACTTCCTAATAATAATTTATTTCCCTTTTATGCATCAACACAATCAAGTGTGTTTTTTTGGTTTTGTGTTTTGGTTTTGTTTAGCAGTTGTTGTGAAGGGGTTGTAAAGCTGCCAGAGAATATGACAGTTCCAGCCGTTTTTGCTTTCGGAGACTCAATTGTTGATCATGGCAATAACAACTTAATTAAGACGCTAATTAGCTGCAATTTTCCACCATATGGTAAGGATTTTCAGGGTGGAAAGCCCACGGGGAGATTTAGCAATGGGATGACACCTCTTGATTTAATTGGTAATTACTTTTATTAATTTATTTTTAATACTACTATTAATGAACATCATATATATATATATATATATTATTTTTTTTGCCTATTAACGTATTTGAATATAACGAACTTACTCCTTTCAAAAAAAAATAAAAAAATAATGAACTTACTTTTATTTTCAAAATGTATTACATATAACCAAGGTGATTAATTATAAAAAAAGTTATTCTTGCGGTTTCGTTTAATTATAAAAAGACCCCGTTATTTTTCAAAATTACTAATGTCCCTAGACAATATTTGTTTCTTTTTTATAAGTTGCATCTTCAGCAGGGGTATTTGTAATTAGATTAAACCTAAGTGGTAATTCATGTAAGTATCCATAATAATTAGGGATAATTACAAAAAAGCCATATGTTTTTAAAAATTACAAAAATCCCATGAGGTTTGATTTGTATAACACTTTACCCTTTTTTTTTTTATAAAAACATTGGCCGATATATAGTCCGTTAGCCCCTCAAGAATGTTCTAATTAACGACATTGCATTCAAATAACACAGCTCAAGAATTGGGAGTAAAAGACGTGATACCGCTTATAACGACACAAATTTGAAGGATCAAGATCTTCTAACCGGCGTCAGCTTTGCTTCCGGTGGCTGTGGATATGATCCTCAAACATCTAAACTAGTGGTACATTATATACCCTATAACACATATTTTAGTACCACTTCCCATTTGATCATGTTCAATTTTTTATTGGGTTAATTACAAAAATGCCTTTGAAGTTCATTTTTTACAAAAAGATAAAAATTATATATTTTTCAAAATTACAAATACCCTTGATATTTGTTTTAAAATGCACCTCAACAGGGGTATTTGTTAAATAAAACATCAAGGGGGTCCTCTAAATAGAGCAGTCAAATGCATCCAAGCCCAATGCTAGCCCTTGGGGTCAAAGAGAAAATTGGGCGTAGGGCCAAAATTGATCGGGCTGTCATTTTTAGGCCCAAGTCCAATGCAATCCATGAAAAGTCGTATGGTTTGACATTTTGGGTCTAATGGACCAGACCAAATAGGCCCGACTTTTCTCGGGCTTCACAATTCACGATCGGCCGGCGTGGCCATATCATCGCAACGGACTAGTTTTGATAGCTCTACCTGTAATACCCCTCAAATTATTTGTAAGTCTGAAAATGATAACTATTTTCATAAATTAGTCTAAACTCCAAGGATATTTTAGTAATTTAATTTTATTTTGTCTTTATATGATTTTTCCGGATGTGTGTGATACTAATTGTTTTACAGTCAGTGATATCGTTGCCGGAACAATTGGATCATTTTAAAGAATACATTGGGAGGCTGAGAGGGACAGTAGGGGAAGAAAGTACAAACAACATATTGAGAAACAGTATATACTTTGTGATAGCAGGCAGCGATGATATTGCCAATACTTATTTTACTATCGGCATTCGACGTTCTCAGTACGATATTTCTTCTTATGCCGATCTTCTTGTTTCCTCTGCTTCTACTTTTATACAGGTATTATTAATTTTTCTTATATGTCTACAAGGTTTTTCTTAAGGACTAATTACAAAAGCTACCCCGAAATTTGGGCTAATTACAAAAAAAAAAAACCTCCAATTATATTAGATTCTACCTTATATTAGTAAGAGTGTAAATGTAATATTTTTACAAATATAAAGGGGTGTTTGAAATATTTTTGTTTATAAATAGGCAATGTATGATATAGAATTAAACCTCAAGAAGATTTTTGTAAAATTTCAAAACCTATGAATTACAAATACCCATTTGCGTTACACCCCCTTGAGAATTGTCTTTAATTTACAAATACGCCATCAACAGGTGCAGTTTGTACACAAAAACAAATTAAATGTCAAGAATTTTTGATATTTTAATATAATTGTAAAGGATAATTACAAAAAATGCCCCCAAGGTTTGGGCTAATGACAGATAAGTTTAGAGATGTTTCAAAATTACAAAAAGCCCCCTCAAATTTGATTATATTTTTAATTTAAGGGAGTAACTGTAATATTTCTACGAATATCAGTGGGGATTTTGAAATATTATTTTGCTTATAAAGGGGGATGATATAACCGGAATCAAACCTTCAGGTGCAATTTTAAAAAATTCTGGTTTTTTTTTTTGTAATTAACTCGAACCTCAGTTTTTTTTTATGTAATTATCCCTATTTAATTTGAATAGCTACGAGCTAATTTTCAAGGTATTATTTGTAATTATCTTTAATTTAAAATAACACTAACACTTATAAATTAAGTGATCACACATGCATTACTAATTATCATTCCTATAAATTGAACAAAAAAAATTAAATTTATGACTTGCAAGGAATTGTACAATCTTGGGGCAAGAAGAATTGCAGTATTTGGCATTCCACCAATTGGGTGTTTGCCATCTCAAAGAACACTTGCAGGTGGCTCAATGAGACTGTGTGCAGAGAATTACAACCAAGCAGCACAATTGGTTAATGCCAAGCTCATACCTCAACTTAACTCACTCACCCAAAATAGTTTGCCTCAGTCAAGGGTTGTCTACATTGATATTTACAACCCTTTTCTTGATCTCATCCAACATCCTCAAAATTATGGTAACCAATATTATTTCCTCCTCCTTTATCATTATATTTTGGGATAATTACAAAATCCCCTAAAGGTTTGGGCTAATTACAAGAAAACCCAAAAGTTTTTGGAAATTACAAAAAACTCATTGAGGAGATCCCGTCTTATATTTCCCCCTTCACAATCAAAATACATTTTAAAACACCCAATATTTCTAGAAATATTACAGTTACTATACCTCCTTATATTTAAGACAAAATCAAACATGTTTTTTTTTTTTTTTTTTAAAACATCTCTAGATTTTTTTGTAATTAGCCCAAACCTCAGGGGTCTATCGTAATTATCCCTTATTGTTCAACACTATTATTTTTGCTTCTTGAAAATTCCAATGTAGTAATAAAATGGTTTTCAATGGTTTCAGGGTTTGAAGTAAATGACAAAGGCTGTTGTGGCACTGAAATATTGAAGTGACTATATTGTGTAACAAATATAGTGCAACATGTGGAGATGACTCTAAGTACATATTTTGGGATAGCTACCATCCCACTGAGAAAGCATATAGGGTTCTTGTGGAACATATCATTCAGACCTATATCAGCCGTTTCGTGTAGGCGCCGATGAACAAAGACAATAATTTCTTCAATAAAATTGTTCAATCGAAAACCAGTGGTTAATCAGTGTTTTTTTATGCTAACTAGTAAGGTGCACATGGTCCATATTTATTTTACCAATTTATTTAAGTCAAAATTTTAATTGATTGAAAAATAGTATTGATTTTTTTATGTAATTATTTCTAAAAGTCATTCATACAATAAAATAAAATGTATTTTACCTATAAACGGTTCATACAATAATTTTGATTAGGCTTTCATATTCTAAAGAAGTTTATAGCTTGAATTATAGGAAAATATATACTTCACTTGATATAAAAATGAATTCCCAATCAGGCCACAAAAACCTTATAGAAACAAGAACTGGATCAATTGTCTATAATTAAACTTGCTAATGACCACCACGCCCAAAAAACAAACTACTCGAATTGCTGGCCCAATAAACCTATTTTAGTTGGGGAAAAGAACAAGAAAAAATATATAACAAAAACACCAAAAAGAGACACTTAGAAGTGTTTTCCATTCACTGACTATATACAGGAGCAGTTGACATCCAAAACATAAACCTCCAATTATCCAAAATGCCAGATTTGGATGTTTGCTCATGTAACGAATGTTAGAATTGATTAAACCATTTGGATCCGAAACTCATGCGAATTATCAACAAACAAATCAAATACCAAATCTTAGGCGGAAGCGTACTTGAATCTATAGTGTTTGATTGAATTGAGTGACTTAAGTCTTCCACGGTCAAATCACCGACACCTAATTGGATCTCTCTCGGATGAGAAAAAAAGAGAAGAGTAAATGAACGTGTATTTGACTTGAGGACCACAACCATATTTTTATAGACTTTATGTACTAGGTCAAATTAAAAGCCCATCAATATTATTTTGACTAAGAGGAATCTACACATTGCACATTCCATACCCAATAGATATTTCTAAAACCCATTAGTTAGGTAACTTAATTAGCCATAATTAATTAAATAGACCATAATATAAATTGTTAGACATATGTAAGTCCATATAATTAATTAGGAAAAAAATTCTAACAATCTCCCACTTGTACTACATATGTCATCAAAGACAATTGTATTATGAAATCCTTAGTGTACACAAAATTTTTCTATTTATCATTGAAATATCTCCTTAGATATAATCAGGTCCATCTCCTATATCAATATGAGATCAAAGCGATATTTGTTATACTTAAATGGTAACTACACTCATCAATGGTCACCACACTAGTATATTCAACGATATAGATCAAGTACGGATGTGTAACATGGAAATTACATGTAATGTGATCTCAACATGCCTATTTCCAATTGGTTCAACTTTATTCCTTATGAGATCATGCAAAACCACAGTTAATTCAGAGTGTACAAAAATATAAATAATCTTTTTTATTCTGCAGGAATATAAACACAAAATGTGTCCAAACTAAAGAACATCAAAATACAAACTCCCACTAAACATGCATAGTATCTAACAATACAACACCCATATGAGCAGTGTGCTCATGAAACACTTTGGATGGCAATCTCTTAGTAAGTAGATCCACAATCATGGAGTTTGTCCCAATATGTTTTATAGGCACTATACCACTCTGAATTCTTTCTTTCACAACAAGGAATTTGATGTCTATATGCTTTGACTTCACAGAACTCCATTGTTATTAGAGTACATCACAACCGATTTATTGTCATAATATAACATTAATGATTTCTCGATGCCATCCACAACACGTAGCTTAGTGACAAAGTTCCTTAGCCATATTCCATGATTAGATGCCTCATAACAAGCTATAAATCCAGCTGCCATGGTGGAAGAAGCTATAAGTGTCTGCTTAACACTTTTCGAAGAAATAGCTCCCCCAACTAGTAGATAAATATAATATGAAGTGGATCTTTTACTGTCTAGGCATCCATCAAAATTGGAGTCAGAGTATCCTGTAATCTCCAAAAGTCATGATCTCCGATAAGTGAGCATGTAGTCTTTTGTTCTTTGTAAATAACACATAACCCTCTTGGCTCCTTTCCAATGATCCATTCTGGGGTTACTTAAATATCTGCCCAACATTCCAACTACGAACGCAAAATGCGAACACATACATGCTTGAGCATGGTCTCCTATAGCGAGAAGCATAAGAAATCTTTTGCATTTCTTTAGATTCAAACTCATTCTGGGGCAATTGATTGAGATCGAACTTGTCTCTTTTAGCAATAAGAGTATCTCTCGGTGTACAATCTTTCATGTTGAATTTGCGGAGATTTCTTTTGATATAACTCTTTTGTGATAACTCAAGGATACTCCGAGAGAGATCTTGATGTATATGTATACCTAATACGAAAGAGGCATCCCAAGGATCATTCATCTCAAAGTTCTTAATCAGAAATCTCTTAGTTTCATGCAGTAAACGTATATCGCTACTAGCCAGCATTATGTCATCGACATATAACACAAAAATATGAACTTACTCCAGTGAACTTATGGTATATGAAATCATCAACCTTATTCACTTCAAGACCAAATGAGATGATGACTTGATGAAATTTGTAATACCATTGACGGAAAGCTTACTTGAGACTGTAGATGGATTTCTTTAGTTTGCAAATCATATTCTCTGGATCTTCAAATACAAAGTTTTGTGGCTATACCATATAGATCGTTTTGTCAATGTCACCATTTAGGAACACAATCTTTACATCCATCTGATGTAGCTTTAAGTCAAAATAAGCCACCAATTCCATTATGATACTAAAGGAGTCTTTCGATGAAACCAGAGAGAAAATCTCTTTATAATCAGTGCCTTCATTTTGAGTAAAACCCTTGGTGACTGATACGTGTAAAATTTACGTACATTTAAGGGCTTTTTTTACTACATAATTGATGCATTTGCACGCATATTTAGTGTATTTTACTTGGTTTTATTTTTTGGGTGTGATACTGCATACTCTTGTGAATTTTGCACAAAATGGAGCTAAGTTGGACAAAAGGTGATAGCACATTCCAAATGATATGTCAAAAGACAAGGTACGAGCAAAGATGTGAAGGAAAGAAGTATGGACAGTCGAACAAAAGGGAATTTCCTTCAAAAATATCCAAACGCACGCGCTTCCAAAGTTTCGGACAGAGTTTAGTATTTTGGCCACAACTTTCTCTACAAAATAGATATTGAGCTGATTCAAGTGGCTATGGAAATATAAGAGAAAGGGCGACGATGTTCATGAAGACCCTAAGAGCAAATTCGCACGTTTTACAAGTCACCATGACCGTGTGAACAGTCACACGACCATGTGAAGTGCTTCAGCGATTTTCAGAGTAAAAAACCAATCGCACGGTCGGCCCGTGTAGACCCACACGACCATGTGGGGTGGCCGTGTGAAACTACATGGCCCATGTGGTGTGTCTGCAACTGATTTTGAGTCCTAATCCCGTCAAAACTCTACTAGTGATCTCTCAAAGCACATATATAAGAGGGACCAAGGCCTGAACGAATTTTAATCATCTTACATCATTCATACAACATACACCACATCAAAATACACAGGATTACACAGATAAAAGGTCTTTTGAGAGAGGAGGGCTAGGTTACGAAGAATACCACAAGGCCTTTCACATCTACATAAGCACAAGAGTTTCGAAGGCTTGGAAGGAGGATCCAACCTTCAAGAAGGGGTTTTCTTTCTTAGTTTAGATCTCTTGTCTGTACTTAAACGGTGTCACAAGGTTGATTTCAAGTTTGTCTATGAATTTGTTATCAATTTTTGGCTAATCTTTCGGATCTTAGGGCATATAATCAAAACTGTGGATTCATGTTTAATCTTGATTGATTATTTTTTAATTGATTCATGTGTTTTATTTTATGAATTCGAGTACTTATTCTTAATTGCTTATCATTTGGCTAATAATTTGCATGTCAGATTTGTTAGTGCAAAATTTGGGAGAGGAGTTCTAACAAAGATGGAAATCGAATTCAGACATAAACGAGTGTAATGAGTCGGGAGACCTGCAACTGTTTGTGGGGAGTCATTCAATTCATAGATCTTTTGAGAGTTAATAATAATTGTAACGTATCGGGAGATCTACAATTGTTATAATCTACTATTTATATGTCGCCCGAGAGGGAAAATAGACTAATTTGGGAATTGAACCCATAGAAACGCATGAATTGGTTTTGTTAAACATTGATTGTATTTAATATCGAAGAAGCATGTTGAGATTATATGCCTAGGGTTGCTTTCATATTTGTTGGAAATACTTGTGGGGTTTGAAATTTATTTCTTTTTATTCTTAATTCTCGATTTTATAAAACTCTTGACATTTGGTTGCTTCAATAAAATTAGAATGCAATGTTATTATAGCCTAAGCGTGTCGTAGTAAATCCCTGAGGAATACGACCATTCTTGCCATTATTCTCTAAACTACATCAGACACTTGCAAAGATCTGAGAGATCCAAATATTTCGGCATATAGTGACTAGAGTGCCTTATATCTCTCGATTTGAATCCCTTTTGGTCTTAAACACCGTTTGAAATCAATAGGTTTCACTTCTTTAGGAAATTCGACGAGATCCCAAACATCATTGTCTTACATGGATGTTATCTCATTCCTTATGGCATCAATCCACTTTTTAGAATTGGAACTTTCTTTAACTTGATGAAAATTGGTAGGATCATCTTCCATCACTCCTATGTCAAACTCATGTTTGTTAGATAAATGTTTTTATCCCGATTTTGATGATTTTGTTAAAATGAGTTTTTAAACCAAAACAATGTCCATAAATGTTGTCTAAATACTTCCGATCGATTTAAAATGTTTATACTATTTTTTGAAGTATTTCTTAGAGTTTATTTTCGATAAAAAATTGGACAACATTTCTGTCTCAAGGTCGACCTGGCCGCATCTATAGGGCAACCCGCACTGAAGAGTACGTTTGAAACAGAAAATGAACCCGAGGTAAAATTGGGTCGTCGGCCGCCAGTGGGGTCGGAGTCGGCCGGTGCCGTCGGCCGTCGTCACCCCTGTCGACAAGACACAGAAGCTTGGCTCTCTTACGAAACTTCGGACCTTGCATTTTGCTTTAGGGGACCGGTTGAGACAAAGTGGTCGACCGTCAAAGCCAATGTCGACCGGCCGCCTGTTGTAATTTTCAATGTGTTTTTCAAATCTTCTATCTCTGCAGCGACCGGTCGAACCCCATGTTTATCAAACAAACTATCCGTTGCGTTTTGCATGACTTTTCCCTATTTTGTGGGATTGATTTCTAACAGCTATTTTGACCATTTTAAATGGTTTCTTTTAAGCAAATCACTCCCCGAGGAGGAGCCAATGTCCGGAAATGAAAGCCAAGTCCTCTCCTATAAATAGATGCTTCATTCAAGCAACAAGATACAACACTCCATACAAGCAAAGAGCAAACAAAGCAAACACTTTCATATATCTTGTTGTATTAGCCAAGCACTTTCACTTGCACAAATTTGAGGTCTAGGCTTTCAATTCTTGATTACACTTGTACTCATATTGTTTCAATCATTATTGAGTTGTAATCTTGATTTTTGGTCATCATTCAACACAAGACATCCTTGTGAATATTCTTGTGGTAAGATACACTTGGGTGATCTAGGTGATAGCTTTGTTTGAAGGTTGTGGTAATCTTCAAAGGTGTTGTAAGAGGGTTGTGGTAATCCTCAAGGTGTTGTAAGAGGGTTGTGGTAATCCTCAAGGTGGTGAAAGAGGGTTGTGGTAATCCTCAAGGTGTTGTATTAATTTTTGGTAAATTAATAAAATCTTTTTTTTTTTGAAATCCATCCAGGATATCTTTGGGGTGGTAGTAGATTAGGCCCTCAGGTGGGTTGAACTACTATAAATCGACGTGTGCTATTTACTTTCCGCATTTAGCATTTCATCTTTGATTGAGTTTTTCAAAAAGAGGGCAAAATCTGAAAAACCGGGATAATCTATTCACCCCCTCTAGATTATTGTAGCCACTTGACTAACAAGTGGTATGAGCCAAACTCTTTGGATAGCTCGTTCCGAGTAAAGAGGAAAGATCCATGGCTACAAATGATGCTCATCTCACCACCGGCGCCTCCACCAATAAGCCACCACTATTCGATGCCAACAACTACGCATTTTGGAAAGACCATATGGAGTGCTTCCTACAAGGGTGGGTTCGACATTTGGAATGTGGTCATTGAAGGAGTTGATCAACCAACAAAGAAATCGGAGGATGGCACCTTGGCTCCTAAACCTTTCAAGGAGTTTGATGAAAACGACAAAAAGGCTTTTTCTCTAAACGGTAAGGCCTTAAATATTTTGCATTGTTCTCTTACCGCCACCGAGTACAATCGCATAAGAGGCATAAGGTCGGCACATGAGGTTTGGGAAAAATTGGAGACAATCTATGAAGGGACTAAGAAAGTCAAGCAAGCAAGAAAGACCATGCTTGTTAAAGACTTCGAAAACTTTAACATGTATGATGGCGAAAGCATCTCCAAGATGGTAGAAAGGCTTGACAATATTGTCAATCCTCTTGTGGCCCTCGGCAAAGTCATTTCAAGAAGAAAACAAGGTGATCAAGGTATTGAATGCTCTTCCCGGCTCATGGTCCGAAAAAGTAACGGCAATCACGGAGGCACAAAATCTTGAGACACTCAAGTTTGACGAGCTTATTGGAAATCTACTCATCTATGAAGTCTATCTCAAGGAGAGGAAAAATTCCAAACCATCCACAAATCAATCGGGTATGCAAATTATTCCTAAAGGTCTTGCTTCTTCCTCTAATAATGCATACTATGATAATGATGATGATGATGAGGAGACGGCCGCACTTGTTCGAAAATTTGCAAAATTTGTGAATAAAAATAAAGCAAGAAAACCAAGAGATACCGCTTGCTTTAAATGCGGAAAACCCGGCACTTCATTGCCGATTGCCCAAAGCTCGATGAAGAGAAGCAAAAGAAAAAGAAGCCTTTCACAAAAAAGAAGGCTCTAAATGCGGAGGTCAAAACATGGGATGAACTACTCGAAACAACCGATGAGGAAGGAGAAATCGAACACGGTCTCATGGCATAGACGATGAAAACAATGAGGTACACTCTAATTCTCTACTTCCTCCATAGTTGATGACTTGCAATGTGATTTTGATGAATTGCAAATTGAGTTTCAAAATTTAATTGTTAAATACAAAAATTTGAAAAAGGAGCATAAGGAGCTTAAGATTGAAAAAGAAAAATTATTCACCTCTTATGAATCTCTAGACAAAGCTCATGCTCTTTTACTAGAGTTCATTCTCTTGAAACCGAAAATGAATCACTCACAAAAGATATTGAATGTTTGAAAAATGATGTGCATCGTTTCAACATAAGCACGAATAAAGTCACAAAAATCTTAGATGCACAAAGAGGTGAGCATTCTAAATTGGGACTTGGTTACAAGCCATTTCAAAGTGTTTTTAAGAAAAATAACCAAGGTCCGACTTTTGTACGTGCTAATAATTATAATACTCCTACTTGTTTTTATTGTGGCAAAATTGGACATTATGCTAATAATTGCAAATTGAGAAATAGATCAAGACATGTTTGGAGACCAAAGGTCCCAAGACTAACCCCCATGGACCCTAAAATTATAGGGTACCTAAAAGAAATTCTTTTGTAGGTAATAGGGGTTATAACAACAATCGGAAGATTCAAAATGGCTCGTGGACAACGGATGTTCACGCCATATGACCGGGAGGAGAGAACCTTTACCAACATCAAGCTCCAAGAAGAGGGTATGGTCATGTTTGACAATGGCAAATGAAAAATTCTTGGAAATGGAGAAATTGGTAACTCTTCTTTCTCTCTTAGTAATGTTCTTTTAGTTGAAGGGCTTAAGTTTAATTTGATAAGTGTTAGCCAACTTTGTGATTCAAATTATGATGTTTCCTTTAATAAAGAAAAATGCCTTATACTTAAAAATGGTGAAATTATTTGTGAAGCAAATAGAAAAGACAATCTTTACAAAATTTGTACAAGTGATTTGGTTAGTCAAAATGTTTCTTGTTTAGTCGCCAATAATGATTTAACTAGTTTATGGCATAGGCGACTTGGACATGTTGGAAACAAGAATTTGAAAAATATTTACAAAAACCAACATGTGAAAGGACTACCCAAATTGAATTTTGAAAATCTTGGCTTATGTGACACTTGTCAAAAGAACAAATTAGTTAAAAGTAGTTTTAAGCCCAAAACGAAATTTCCACAACCAAACCCCTACAAATGCTTCACCTTGATTTGTATGGGGATATTGGTACGACTAGTCTAAGTGGAAAACATTACACTTTTGTTATCATCGATGATTTTTCTAGATATACTTGGGGTCTTTTTCTTACCAATAAAAGCGATGCCGTTAATGAGTTTGTTAAGTTGTGTAGACTCATTGAAAATGAAAAGGAAGACACTATTAAGTCTATTCAAAGCGATCGAGGCGGAGAATTTGATGGTGAATTTAGAGTCTTTTGTGAAACCAAAGGATATGCTCATAATTTCTCGGCTCCAAGGACACCTCAACAAAATGTAGTAGCCGAAAGGAAAAATCGGACATTACAAGAGATGAGTCGGTCCATGCTCAATGAATTTTCACTTCCAAAATACTTTTGGGGAAGCCGTAAGTACCGCTTTTGCTATGTCATTAATCGAGTTTATATTTGTCCTAAAATGAATAAAACTCCATATGAGCTTTGGAAAGGTAGAACTCCAAATATTAGTTATTTCAAGATATTTGGTTGTAAATACTTTATTTTGAATACCAAGGATCAATTGGACAAACTTGATCCTAAGGCCGATGAAGGGATCTTTATGGGATATTCAACAAAAAGCAAAGCATATCGGGTTTACAATAAGACTAGTGGAGTTGTTGAAGAATCCATCCATGTTAAATTCAATGAAGCTTCGGGAGTTGAAAGAATACCTAATGATGAAAGTGATGAAGAGGATATTATTGAACAAATTGTTAAAATTGATGATCAACCATCTACATCAAATGATCAACCGTCCACTTCAAATGGCCCTCAAGAAGATAGAGGTGATATCTCGGACCTTCCGTTGCATTGAAATTTAAGGGAGATCACCCAAAATATCTTATTATTGGTGATCCCTTGACAAAGTGATAACCCGGAGAAAATTTGCCGAGAAAGCTCTTATTTCTCAAAAAGAGCCGAAAAATGCTAAAGAGGCCATTGAGGATGAGGATTGGTTCTTAGAAATGCAAGAAGAGCTAAATCAATTTGAAAGAAATGATGTATGGGAATTAGTACCTTGTCCTCCATCTCAAACTATCATTGGTACAAAATGGGTATTCCGGAACAAACTTGATGATCAAGGCAACATTGTTCGAAATAAGGCAAGGTTAGTAGCTCAAGGGTATTGTCAAGAAGAAGGTATTGACTATGATGAAACTTTTGCACCCGTAGCACGTTTACAAGCTATTCGTATTTTACTTGCCTATTCTTGTTTTAAAAATTTCAAACTTTACCAAATGGATGTTAAATCCGCTTTCTTAAATGGTATTATTCAAGAAGAAGTCTATGTAAAACAACCTCCGGGGTTTGAAAATTTTCTAGGCCTAATGATGTTTATAAACTAAAAAAGGCCTTGTATGGTTTAAAACAAGCACCCCGTGCATGGTATGATAGACTCAGCTCTTTTCTTTTACAAAATGGTTTTATAAGAGGTAAAGTTGATACAACTCTCTTTGTTTTTGAAAAAGGGCAAGATTGCTTACTTGTGCAAATTTATGTTGATGATATTATCTTTGGTGCTACTAATGATTTTTGTGCAAGAAATTCTCTAAGTTGATGCAAGGAGAATTTGAAATGAGCATGATGGGGAGCTCAACTTCTTTCTTGACTCCAAATTAAGCAATGTCAAGAAGGTATTTATATTTCACAATCAAAGTACACAAAAGAACTTTTGAAAAAGTTTGGCATTGAAGAAGGAAGAACCGTATTTACTCCCATGGCAACAAATGTCAAAATTGACAAAGATGAGAAAGGCAAGTCCGTGGATGAATCAAAGTATCGAGGTATGATTGGTAGTTTACTTTATTTAACCGCTAGTAGACCGGACATTCTTCATGCCGTATGCCTATGTGCTCGTTTTCAAAGCAATCCCAAAGAATCTCATATGAGTGCCGTTAAAAGTATTTTTCGATATTTGAAAGGCACCATTCAATATTGCTTATTTTATCCAAAGAATGAAAATTTTTCTCTTAAAGGTTATAGTGATTCGGATTATGCGGGAAATATTGATGATCGGAAAAGTACTTCCGGATCATGTCAATTTTTAAGCGATTGCCTAGTTTCTTGGTTTTCAAAGAAGCAAATGTGTTTTTCTTTCAACGGCCGGGCCGAATATATTTCCGCCGCTTTTTGTTGTACTCAACTTCTTTGGATGAAACAAACCTTAGCGGATTACAAATGCTCTTTTGAAAACGCCTATCTTTTGTGATAATATATCCGCTATTAATATTGCTCAAAACCCGGTTCATCATAACCGTACCAAACATATTGAGATTCGACATAATTTTCTAAGGGATTGTGTTTCAAAACGAAAAATTGAGATATCTTTTGTACCATCTCAAGATCAATTAGCGGACATTTTTACAAAACCGCTATCTTCCGAGACTTTTGCATCGATACGAGCTCGGTTAGGCATAATGCATATTGAATGAGGCTTACGTTTGCATTTTGCACGTTTTTAAAACTTAGGGGCGAAAAATCGGATTTTTGGTTGAAAATTCGGATTTTGGAAAAACTGACAGACAGTGGGCTGAAAGGGTTGAGGGCAACCGGTCGCCCTCAACGTCGACCGGTCGCCCTCAACCTCGACCGGTCGCCCTAAGCCATTTCTTGGATTAAAATGGTTTCGTTGTCTTCAAAGATTCGCAACTTTAACATATTTTGGCCATTTTTCGTCCCCTTTGCCAAATTTTCACATATTTCATTCAAAAATGGTTTTTATGCATCTTTTTCACAACATGGACATTATATATCATAATCATCATCATTATGGCTCATCTTTTCCGATCAAATGGTAAGAATTTCTTCTTTTGCTCAATTGGGTTGAACCTTGAGGTCATGACCTTATGGTATATTTCTTGATATTTTTGCAAATGATTTTGATGAGCTTATCTATTATGTTGTATTGTATAATGATTGAGGTGAATTGGTGATAAAATTTTTGGCTTGAAACATTTACAAGGGTTATATACAACCTCTTTTATTTTTCACGCACACAAGGTGTTCGATGAAATGTCGCAATGAAAATTTCAACTTTTACATGATTCTCTTGCTTCCAAAAGTCTCCAACATCTATTGAGATCATGTTTTGCCTAATAAAACAAGCGTATGAACTCTTCATGATACATTTCTCCCATTTTCCTTGGATTTTTACGCTTTAATTGCTCAACGGTTGATAAACCGTCCCTTTGGCGCACTTTGATATTATTGTATGGTGTTTTTACCATTCTAACATTCTTTTTGATGATTCCAAAGGGGGAGAAACAGGAAATTGGCTCGTTAGCCAAAAGAAGCTATTAAAAGCTCGCAATAAAAGCTATAAGCGATGGCTTTCTATAGCCAAGAATACCTAGTCCATGGCTTGTATTATGGACTCAATTGCAAAAGATTATAAAAGTATTGTGACAGGGGAGCTTTAGCTCATGATGTCTTTATGCATCTTATATAAGCTTGTTATAGCTTGTGCTTATAACTTATAATAATTGTTTGTTGATATGCTCATAGATAGGGGAGCCTTGTATGAAATGCTTTTAACGGATAGTTTACTTGTAAAACCGGAATATTTTTTTGTTATTCAAATCGTTTTCGAGAAAATTGTTTTGGTTTGTAATCATCAAAAAGGGGAGTTTGTTAGATAAATGTTTTTATCATGATTTTGATGATTTTGTTAAAATGAGTTTTTAAACCAAAACAATGTCCCTAAATGTTGTCTAAATACTTCCGATCGATTTAAAATGTTTTTACTATTTTTCGGAGTATTTCTTAGAGTTTATTTTCGATAAAAATTGGACAACATTTCTGTCTCAAGGTCGACCGATCGCGCCCTATAGGGCAACCCGCATCAAGAGTACGTTTGAAACAGAAAATGAACTCCGAGGTGAAATTGACAGTCGACAAGAGACAAGCTCGCTCTCTTACGTAAACTTCGGACTTGCATTTTGCTTTAGGGGACCGGTTGAGACAAGTGGTCGACCGGTCAAAGCCAATGTCGACGGTCGCCCTGTTGTAATTTTCAATGTGTTTTTCAAATCTTCTATCTCTCACACGACGGCCGGTCGAACCCCATGTTTATCGGCAAACTATCCGCTATGCGTTTTTGCATGCCTTTTCCCTATTTTGTGGGATTGATTTCTAACAGCTATTTTGACCATTTTAAATGGTTTCTTTTGCAGCAAATCACTCCCAAGGAGGAGTCAATATCTGGAAATGAAAGCCAAGTCCTCTCCTATAAATAGAGGCTTCATTCAAGCAACAAGATACAACACTCCATACAAGCAAAGAGCAAACAAAGCAAACACTTTCATATATCTTGTTGTATTAGCCTAAGCACTTTCACTTGCACAAATTTGAGGTCTAGGCTTTCAATTCTTGATTACACTTGTACTCATATTGTTTCAATCATTATTGAGTTGTAATCTTGATTTTTGGTCATCATTCAACACAAGACATCCTTGTGAGTATTCTTGTGGTAAGAATACACTTGGGTGATCTAGGTGATAGGTGTTTGAAGGTTGTGGTAATCTTCAAAGGTGTTGTTAGAGGGTTGTGGTAATCCTCAAGGTGTTGTAAGAGGGTTGTGGTAATCCTCAAGGTGGTGAAAGAGGGTTGTGGTAATCCTCAAGGTGTTGTATTAATTTTTGGTAAATTAATAAAATCTTTTTTTCTTTTTGAAATCCATCCCGGATATACTGGGGTGGTAGTAGATTAGGCCCCTAGGTGGGTTGAACTACTATAAATCGACGTGTGCTATTTACTTTCCGCATTTAACATTTCATCTTTGATTGAGTTTTTCAAAAAGAGGGCAAAATCTAAAAACCGGATAATCTATTCACCCCCTCTAGATTATTGTAGCCACTTGACTAACAATGTTCATGAAGAAATACGATGTAGTCATCCAGGAGCGCACTCCTCCTTTCTATAGTGGATCTTCTTAATGGCATTCCTCATTAAGGTTGTTGAGTTTGTTCTTCACAAACTTCTTGATTTGAGATATAAAGTTCCTCAACATTGTCTTGATGATCCGAATTTGCGTCTTGAATAGTGTTAGGAATAAGAGAATTATCATTATCAATAGCAACTGTAGGAAGAGAAATAAATTCCTCTTAAAGGACAATGTCCCGTACTTTATCTCTCTCCACAAACTCAATATCTTCAAGGAATCTTGCATTTCCCATCACATAAAATGACCTAGGAGAGGGATCATAAAACTTGTTACCCATAGACCTTTGGGCGTATGCAACAAAGTAGCAGCTTGCGTCCAATTTCTTTTCACTTGGCCTCAGACGGGCATTTCACTGGACAACCTCAAATTTGTAGGTACTTAATTCTAGGTTCTTTACCTGTCTATAGCTCATGAGGGGTTTTAGCTACTGCTTAACTGGGAACCCGTCTAAGGATGTATGCTGTTAGTGCCTCTCCCTAGAGGGATTCAAATAAAGAAGAATGACCAATCATACTTCTTATCATATCCTTAACTGTCCTATTTTATCTATTAGCAACTCCATTCATACTGCACTCTAACAATAATCCTTTGCAAGCCCACACACACACTCTCTCTCTCTCTCTGTCTCGAAAATCTCTCTTCTCTCTCCAAGAAACCAAAGAAAAGAACCTAGATCCATTTTCTCTCTCTCCTCTCCAAACCATAGCCTCATCCTACCCAAGCTCCGCCTTGGCCTGAGACGGCATGGACTCCCCTAACACCTCCTTTTTTTTTCTTTCGGATCTAAGAATGGGGTATTTTCCACACCTTTCATAATCGCTTCCCCAATCTTAAATCCCCATGGCGGGATGCTCGGTTTTTTCTTGGTTTGGATGCTGTTGGAAGAGTTGGTGTTCGATACATGGTGGTAGATCCGTGGTTATTCCGGCCACAGATGGGGTGGATGGTGTTGCTGCGGTCGAGTCGGTGTAGGGGGATGGTTCGTGGTCAACGAGATGTGAAGAGGGAGAGGCTTCACCTTTTTTTTTCAACTTTTAGGTTTTTCTTTTTTTTTATTTATTTTAGTTGTTTGGTTGAAGAGAGAAACTCGTAGGCGAGATAATTTTGTCTTGTAGTGCGTGGTAGTTGCTCGTGCCCGATGTGTTTTGGTATTTTGGTTCAGTTTATTAGCCTCCTTGAGGTGTGCCTAGTTCCTCTTGTGAGGAGTGTTTTAGTCTCCGTGTAGGAGTGCTTGAGTTTTCCTTCCTCCTTGGCCTATGTTTGCACAAGGAGGCTCTAGTCCGTTGGCATCGAAGTTTGTATTTGGTTGAGTTTGCAATAAAAGTTCTATTGTTTCGAAAAAAATCCATTCATATTGCTTTTCCCAAAGCATTGTATATCTTGTGGGATGATGCCGCATTCCTCTAGGAACTTGGTGAATTATCATGGATGCCGGTCACCTGATTTATCATATATGCCGTAGTAGTCACCACTACGATTAGATTTAATGGCTTTAATCCTTTTTCTGAGTTGGTTCTCAACTTCAGCTTAAAGTCCTTAAATTCTAGGGACTGAGACTTCTCACGAATTAAATATAGGTAACCATAACACGAATAATCATATATGAATGTAATAAAATTACGTGTAAACGACGGAACAACAAATGTCACTTTCAAATCCAAAAAACAACTAGTCTTTAGTAATAACCTAAATGCCCATATTGCTTCAACCGCAACTGCTTCACCATCTCCCACATAAGTGCATCTTTTAGCATCAATTGGCTTTCGGCTCCACATGCAACCTTGCATAGACACACTTATGAGAGTAGTAACACCCGAATCCATCCACCAAGTGTGTCTAGGTATAGAACTTAAATTAACCTCAGAATAAACCGAATTGAGAAGTGTACCTTTCTTGATACGCCACTGAAGGTATTTGGGACAATCCCTTTTCATGTGCCCAAACTTTCTGCAAAAATAACATGAAATAGCCGAATCCTGCTTCTTGTTTGCCAAAAATATTTTGGATCATACAACTGCAAGTGTACAATGTAGTTTATAGGATAATGGCAAGCAATGTTATATTCCTCAGGGATTGATATGTGAAACACTTAGGCTATAATAACATCGTAAACCAATTTTATTGAAGCGATCGAATATCGAATTTGTAATACAAATCGAAAATAAAGAAATAAAAGAAATAAATTTGCGAACTCCACAAGTATTTTCAAGAACTACAGTAGCAACCTTGGGCACATAATCTCAACATGTTTCTTCAATATTAAATCCAATTAAAGTTTCAATAACCAATTCATGTGTTTCTATGGTTCAATTCCTAAATAGATTATTCCCTCCCGGGTGGCCAATAAATAGTAGATTAATAATAAATGAGGTCTCCCGATCCATCACAACTATTATTAACTCCCAAAAGATCTTTGAATTGAAATACTCCCACAAATGTAAGTAGTCTACGATACATTGCCTCGTTTATGTCTAAATTCGATTTTCATCTCGTTAGAACTCACATCTCGGATTCTCGACTAACATGTATGACATGCAAATATTGGCCAAATAATCACGATTATGAATAAGCACTCGAATCCATAAAATAGAACACATGAATCAATTAAGAAAGTCATTAATCAAGAATTAACATGAGTCCACAATTTTGATTATGCCCCTAAGATCCGAAAGATTAGACAAACATTGATAACAAATTCATAAACAAATTCAAATCAACATTATGACATCGTTTAAGCACGAGACAAGAGATCTAGACACAAGGTCGTAGAAATCGCTAGGCGCTAGTCGGGCGGCAATCTTAGGGCACCTAGCGCCAGGGCGCTAAGCGGGTGCTCAGGCGCGCCAGACGGCGCCTAAAAAACCCAAGTTTTGTTTGTTTTCTTTTTTTGAATTTTGGCTGATTTTTGCCGATTTTTGGCCGATTTATTCGACTAGACCGCCTAGACCGATTTTTGCCTGGAGCAATTTTTTTGCCGATTTTGGAAAAATTGGATCGGCCTAGGGGCGCTAGCGCTTAGTCGGTGCCCAGCGGCCGCCAGGCCGATTTTTACAATCGCATAGACATAGAAAGAAAACCCCTTCTTGTCAGGATGGATTTCCCTCCTAAGCTTTCGAAGCTCTTGTGCTCCCGTAGATGCGAAAGGCTTTGTGGTATTCTTCGCGACTAGTTCTTTTTTCACGTAAAATCTTCATCTTGTGTTCCTGCGTAATTTGATGTTTTTTTCCGTGGTATGAATGTTGTTATTTTCGTGCAAGCCTTGGGTCCCTTTTATAAATGCTGGGAGAGATCACTTGTAGAGTTGGAATGGGAAAAGAACTTCGGAAAAACGCGTGGCAGAGTCCCACACAGCCTGGCTGTGTGACGTCACATAGCTGTGTGGGTTTCATGCTGTCCAATACCATATGCCTATGTGGGTCCATATGGTCCGGCCATGCACTTGGTTCTCGTCCCCGCTTCTTCTCTTTTCACATGGTCGTCACTTTTCACACGGGCACTTCACACGCCCGGCCATGTGATGTGTTCTTATTCATTTTCTTCGTCTTTTTGATCTTCTCTTCGTACTTGTCAGTTTTATCCAGGCCTTCCAACTGATATTTCTTCGTTTTAAGCTCCATTTCCTGTAAAACGTTACAAGAATATGCAGTATCATGCCCTTCTAAGGTAACCAAGTAAAATCACACTGAATATGTGTGCAAATGCATCAATTATATATCATTTTAAGCCCCAAAATGCACATATATTTTACACGCATCAAAATCCTCTAAACTTAAAGCATTGCTCGTCCTCGAGCAAATTAAGAAAAATAAAATCAAGGGGTAAAATGAATACACAAGAACACTAATGAACATTCAATCTCGTTTGACTCCATACTTAAGTAAATCATGCAATTCATTATCAAGAAGTCATCATTCATAAGCTCGACATAGTCAATACTCTCTCGGGTACTTTACATCGCGACCCACAAGTAGTAGTAGTGTATCACTCAACTCTCGAAGTGTATGGTAAATGTTTGCACTCAAAATCAATTAAGTGAATGTAGAACTACCATAGTCTTGCAAATCGTCTAACATCTCTACTACTTTTGTATTCATAATTTAAGAATCAAAAAGGACTTTTCATTAGGTTGTAATGTAGGCTCTTTGGTAAGGGTAGAAAAATTTGGATTGAGTGACTTGGCTTGAGCAAATAGAATTTAAGCATACAGACTTGCAATTCACCAACCCAATTATTATCATAAAATTCATTCTCAAGATATTCTCTATTTCAACTCGATTCTACCCTTATTTCTCCCTTTTCATTCTTAGGTCTTCTTTTCTTTTCTTTTTTTTTTAGCCTCAAGCTCTCATTTTTTTTTCACAATTTTTAGAATTTTTCTTCTCTTTTACTCAGTTTTCTCAATATTTCTCAGAGATTTTCTTTCTTTTTTGAGCTTCATACTTTTTTTCATTCACCTAGACACTGCTCACCACTCTTTTTTTTGCCAACTTCTTCTCTTTTTTCATAAATTTTCACCACATCCCCCCCAAACTTGTTCATTTTCTACAAGCACAAGAAATTTCAGGGATAAAATCATGTTAAAGATTAATGAGGCTAACAATAAAAGTTCTGGCTCAAAATTGGCTAACTAGGAAATCATGAGTTCATAGTTAGGCTTTTTTGGCTAAGTAAGCTAAACAAATATAGCCTTAAATTATTTTGAAAAATCGCACACACATATGGCTTTAATAAAGATACCATAGCAAGTTCTAGAGTTCTATCAATCATGAATAACACACTTAAGAAAAAAATAAGTCTGCATAATATAGAGCAGTTTAAGGCACAAAAGCTCATATGCTTATTTTTCGCATCATGCTCAAATACCCAATTTTCTCAACTAATGCTAAGCAAATAAATGACATCTTCCCAACAATTCATCACATTATTCCGAGAAGTATGTTATCTCATTCCATAAAATGCTCATAGTAAAATCATACGAAAGCTGGGCATTTTTGAAAAACCTTGATTAAAAATCACACAAAAAAGCAATTAAACGTGCTAAAACGGTAAACGTACTAAACTACAACAAAATCGAAAATTAAAAAAAAATTGATTTTTTTATGCAAAAAAATGCTCTACCTGCAATCCAAAATGTAATGCAAAATGCAAGAAAGTACTAAATTACGCATTCTTGATAACTCCCTCAAACTTAAAATATGCTTCGTCCCGAACATATGAGGAAGTTATCAAAAGAAAAGAGGAATGCATAATAGGTACTTACATAGATGAAGTATCAGATTGCCTCCCAACAAGACCTAAGTTTTATATCTTCAGCCGGACTCCTGATTGTCTTTGTGTGTCGATCAAGTCAATGGTCAAAATTTGATGTTGCATTTTTTGTTCATAGTAATGTTTGATTCTTTGCCCATTCACTATGAAAGCTCGACCATCCTTTGCTAGTAATTCAATGGCTCCTCCTGGTGATAGTATCTTTTTGATGACAAATGGGCCCGACCATCTTGATTTCAGCTTACCCGGAAATAATCGTAATCTCGAAATATATAACAAGCATTACCACTTGCCCGAACTCTCTTCTTAAAATTCTATTATCATGCCATCTTTTGTGCAAGTGTTCATAAATTTGGGCATTCTCGTATGCATCTTGGCAAAATTCTTCTAATTCGCTTATTTGCAATTTTATTTTCGCCATCGTTGTCATATTGAAATTGAGCTTCTTTACTGCCCGAAATGCCTTATGTTCTAATTCCACCTGAAGGTGGCATGACTTCCCAAAAACTAGCCTATACGAAGACATATCCAGAGGTATTTTGTATGCCGTACGATAAGCCTATAAATCATCATCAAGCTTCAAAGACCAATCTTTTCGATTTATGCTAACCGATTTTTCCAATATTTGCTTGATTTCCCCATTTGAAACTTCGGCTTGCCCATTTGATTGCGATGATAAGTAGCGCCTACTCTATGTCCGACTCCATATTTTGCCATCATGTTGTTAAACAGTTTATTGCGTAGTGAGATCCTCCATCACTAATAAGGGCTTGTGGGGTGCCAAACCTTGTTAAGATGTTCTTTTGTAAAAGTTTTAGCACAACATTGGCATAATTTGTTTAGTAGGGATCGCCTCCACCCATTTGGATACATAGTCTACTGCAAGGAGGATATACATGTACCCATTTGAAACTGGAAAAAAGGTCCCATGAAATCTATACCCCAAACATTAAACAATTCCACCTCTATGATATTAGTCAATGACATCTCATGTCTTCTTGAAATGTCTCCCATACGCACCTATCGTGACCGCAAAACAAACTTATAGCTATCTTTGAAAATAGAAGGCCAAAAGAAAAGCATCATGAATACCTTAGCCGCAGGTGCGTGTTGGTCCAAAGTGGCCTCCACATGGTGATGAATGACATTGCTCCAGGATGCTTGCCCATTCTTTCTTGAGGTGCACATCTCCTAATAACAGAACCGCACATCTTTTAAATAATTGGGGCTCGTCCCACAAAAATACCTCACATCATGAAGAAATTTCTTCTTAGCATGATATGTAATATCCGGGGTAGAACTCGCTTACTAAGTAATTCATAATATCGATATACCAGGGGATGGTTGTTTCAGCCATCAGAATTAACTCATCCGAAAATATTTCTTTGATTGTTGTGCCTTTGTGTATTATTAGCCGTTTGCTCAAGTCGTGAGAGATGATCAGCTACCACGTTCTCATATCCTTTCCGATCTTGAATTTTGATATCAAACTCTTGTAGCAAGAGTATCCATCGAATGAGCCTAGGCTTGGCATTTTTCTTTGCGAATAGGTATTTGACCGCAACGTGGTCTGTATGGACTGTTATTTTTATCCCAATCAAGTATGCCCGGAATTTGTCAAATGCAAACACCACTACCAGTAATTTTTTCTCAGTTGCAGTGTAATTTTGTTGTGCCAGATCCAGTGTTCGACTTGCATAGTAAATAACACAAAACAACTTTTAACATTTTTGTCCCAGTGCGGCTCCTATTGCATATTCGATTGCATCGCACATTTATCTCGAAAGGTTGACTCCAATCTGGCGTGATCAAAATTGGCGCAGTCACCAGATCCTTTTTCAGTGTTTCAAATGCCTGTAGACAATCAAGGGTGAAAGCAAAATGTACATCTTTTTCAAGTAAGTGGGGAAGGGGTTTAGTTATTTTTAAAAAATCCCAAATAAAGTGTCTATAAAAACTCACATGTCCCAAAAAGCTCCTTACTGCTTTCTCGTTCTTTGGAGGGGGAAGTTTCTCAATTGCCACCACCTTTGCTCGGTCAACTTCTAAACCTGTGGAAGAAACACGAAGACCGAGTACAATGCCATCTCTTACTATAAGATGTAATTTTTCCAAGTTTAGTACTAAGTTCGTCTCCTCGTATCTCTGCAAATCAAGTGTTAGATTATGCATCAATGATCAAACGAACTACCAAAAACTGAGAAGTCGTCCATGAAAACTTCCATTATGTTTTCAATCATTCCATGGAATATCACCATCATACATCTTTGAAATATTGCAGGTGCATTACATAGCCCAAATGGTAATCTACGAAATGCGAACACTCCATAAGGGCAAGTAAATGATGTATTTTCTTGGTCCTCTGGAGCAATCACAATCTGATTATACCGCGAGTACCCATTCAGGAAGCAATAATATTCATAACCTGCAAGGCATCTAACATTTGATCCATAAAGGGGAGGGGAAAGTGATCTTTGCGAATTGCTGCATTTAACTTTTGGTAATCAATGCAAATACGTCAGCCTGTGACAACTCTAGTGGCTAAGATTTCATCAGTTTCACTTTTTACTATCGTTATCCCTCCCTTTTTTGGTACAACTTGTACTGGACTTACCCAATTGCTATCAGATATAGCAAATATTATTCCATTATCTAACCATTTAAGTACTTATTTCTTAACAACCTCTTGCATGATTGGGTTAAGCATCCGTGGGTGTTGCATAGAAGGTTTACAATCATCTTCTATTCTTATCTCATGCATGCAAACCAAAGGACTTATACCTTTTAAATCAGAAATAGACCATCCAATAACACTTTTATGTTCCCTTAAGACATGCAGTAGTTTTTCTAATTGATTTCAGTAAGAGAAGAAGAAACTATTACCGGATAGATTTTGTTGTCGCCTAAGAATGCATATTTCAAATGATCCGAAAGAGGTTCAAGTTCTGGAGGAGTCGGGAGATCGTTTTTCGAATTTTCAGCTGAAAAAGCATGTCGAACGGTCGGGTTGTGTGACACCACACGACCGTGTGGAATTAGAATGTTGGAGGTTGATCACACGGTCTGGCCGTGTGATGTCACACGGGCGTGCGATGGGCCCTTCTTCTATCACATGGTTTGGCCGTGTAGAGTTACACGACCATGTGACTGAAGTTCTTCTGACATGGCATCTCGCATAGGTGCGCATGGCCATGCCGTGTTACTCCACATGCCCCTGTATGAGTGCCCAGAATGCCATTTTCTGGTATTTTATCATCCGCTGACTCTAAGGTAATCACAAAATCGTTAACCTCATTGTTAGTATTATCAAAACACATACATTGGGACTCCAGCGAGTGACTCAAGTACCATTCCAATACGTCTTTCATTACAACATGTTCAAACTCAGCTTTCATGCATGGGATTAGCACATCAATCATGTTGCAAAGTTCGATGTTTTCATGAAATTGCATAGCTTCGTAAATAAAAAATAACATGTGTTCATCATTTACTCGCAATGTTAATTAACCTTTTTGTACATCGAATAGTACTCTATATGTGACCAAGAATGGTCTTCCCGGAATTATGAAAACTCTCGGTCTTCTTCCATCTCCAACATAATAAAGTCTGCTGGAAAGATGAATTTGTCTACCTTCACTAAAATGTCTTCAATCACCCATTTCAGATATGTTACCGAGCGATCTGCTAATTATAGGGTAATATTTGTAGGATTTACTTCGCCTAATCCCGATTCTCCAAAATATTGATAACGACATCAAGTTAATGCTCGCACCTAAGTCGTATAATGCTTTATTAAAGATTGTTACCCTATGCATGGAATCATGAAGCTCCCGGATCTTTAAGCTTTTGAGGTAACCTCCTTTGAATAATTGCACTACACTCCTCTGTCAGTTTCACCGTTTCATATTCTGAGATTTTTCTTTTCTTTGCCATGATATCTTTAAGAAATTTAGCACAGTTTGGCATTTGTTCCAAAGCATCCGCAAAAGGTATATAGATTTGAATTTTCTTGAAAATATCCAAAAATTTAAGGAATTGATCATCCAATTTCTTTTTCTGAAACCTATGCGGGAAAGGGATAAGTACCTCAGTTCTTGCGATAGTTGGAGCATATTCTACCTTTTCCTTTTCCACCGCTATGTCCTACTCCTCGAATGCTTCTATTTCTTGATCAATTGGCATCTTTGGGCCTTCATAACTTGTTCCACTCCTCAGACGAATGGATTGATACTGTTCTCCCGGATCTATTCTTGTATCTTTCGGGAATTTACCTTTCTGGTGTTGGTTGTGTATTGATGTAGCAATCTGCCCCACATGTTTTTCCAAAGATTTCAATCTATCATCCATGTTAATGTTTAATTGAGTTACCCGATCCTCGATTCCGTCGATCTTGGCTTTATCCTGGTTTAATCGAGCTCGAGTCTATCCGATGAATGAAGCTAACATTTTGTCTAGAGATGGTTTCTGTTCCTTTGGTAGCCCCGGATTACAGTAAGATTGTGTCTGAGTATTTCTGTAGTTGTTGTAGCCTTGATGTCCCACAAAATTAACTTCTTCCACAACAACTGCTGCCTCTCTTGAAGTTACTTGCAGCATCACATCCAATTTCATACTTTGCATGGAGATTTGTTCTGTGAGTATGGTTGTTGGTCCCAAGGGATGTGAAGCAAGGTTTAGAAGGGATGGGTTGAGTAAACCTTACCAAATTTTCGATTTACTCATTTTAAAATAATTCAACAGAGTTAACTCAAACAACTGTGTCATTGATGGACACTAAGTTGGCTTTTTAGCTAAGTTACCCAAAGATAACTCGATGTTCAAGCCAACTACTTAACTTGGCTGATTGGTTTTTAACAGCGGAAGACTTAAAACCCTTAGATTTGTTTTAAGTTTGTTTTTAAAACTTGATTCTTAGCACTTAGTTATTTATCAGTTGGATAACAATTATGAACATCAGATATAGAATGAATATGCAGGAAAGTAAATTTGCTGAAAGTAAATTGATACAAATATTTTATAGGGGTTTGAAGATGGGGTAATTCTTATAATCCTGTCTTCTCCAACTCCTGGAGGAATCCACTATGTAATAGATCAGTTTACAAAGCGGTGAATAGTCTGGAGACAACCTTGATCAAACAGTTGGCTTATTTTGCGATTCAGCTTCTTCACAGGGCAGCTGCCTTGCTACTTTAGCTCACTTCTCAAGTTCTTGGATTTGATCACGAAGCCCTCCAACAAACTTGATAATGGATCGACCTGGAACCTTTCTACAATCCTAGCTTGAAAGTAGACCCCTTTTGAATTCTTCAAAAGTTTCCTCTTCAACAGATTTGAAGTTGTCTTTCCTTAACTACTTGTGTTGGATCGATTTTCTTCGAGTTTCAGGCTTGAGGAATTGCTTGAATGTTAATGAGAATATTGATTGCTTGTTCGTGGTTCAGGTCTTCTTTTCTCAATAACTTCATTAGCCTTTTATAGTGCACATTTAAAATTTTGCCCGTTGAAGAGATAGGCTAATTTCAAATGTAACTTTTGTTCGTTGGCTTGTCTTGTTTGCAGTCCTTGATGTTGATATTTCCTCATATTAAATGTCTTCGCAAAATTGCAGGTGTCTGACATAAGGTGTAGTGTTTCCCATTGGTTCGTTCCTTTTGCATATTTCTGGGACTAACATTTTAGACCTGACAGCTTTGACATATTACTATATTGAGTAACAATCTTGACTTTAATCAATGGATCTAAGTCAGTTGTCTTGACTAGTTGACTAGACTGCTATCTTTACCCCAGGTGACTTGAGTCAGCTCTAGTTATTGATAACTCGGTTTGTTACTTCTTACATTGTTCCTCACCGACACTCCTTGATCGAGTCCTCGACTTCCTTCTAGGCCATACGCAGCTCATACACAAATGTAGTCTTCAATTCAATCCATGATTGACTTCTTGTAATCCTTGGCATTGCCGACTTGACTCAGCTTTTCCAGCCCTATCTATTACAATACAAAATAAGGAAAATGGGGTGCCAACTTCCTAGTTTAAGTTTTACATGGTATCATCAAAATCTAACCAATAAATTTCCTAACAATTTCACCCTTTTTGATGATGCCAAAACTTAAAAACATTCAAAGAAAGTAAACAACAAAGATATATACAGACAATGTAGTAACAAAGAATGTATGCTTAAAATATATCACTTTATTGATCATAGTATTCTTGTCCTTTACACAGCTGTTTACATTCGGTATCAAAGCAATATAAATGTATACATATCAAAACATAGTATATCTAACCTAAGATAAAAAGATACATTCAGAGTGAAAATTACGGGAAATTCACTAAGTTTATTACAGAAAACTTACATAGATGTATTTGCCAAAAATACATGAAGGGGTTTGCATCAACACTTCAACGCCTTTGCTGCTTCCTTCATCTTTCTTCTTTAGTTCTTCTCCTGTCAGAATCAGCTCTATTCTTTTTTCTTTCCTATTCCTCATTAGCTTTTTGTCTTTTCTTTTCTTTTTCTTCTCTTTTCTTATTCTCATAAGATCGCTTTGCAACAGGGTCATCCCTTCATTGCCTTTCTTCCCACTCACGGGTTGCTCTGGAACTTTCTTCTGCCATCATCTTCCTCATTTCTTCTATTTTTCGAGCGACTTCTAAATTTGCAAGATGGTCATGGCCAGCCCAGTATTGATTTCCCTTTTCCCGGGGTCCACAAAAGTGACATCTTTTGGCTTAGGCGGAGATTGAAAACTTCTTCCCGCCACTTTGTCTTCCCTTTCTTCGACTCGCTCCACTTCCTCTAGAGTATATTGTACATGAGCCTTGGACTTAGCGGTGAGTGAGTTGATCGCTTGCACTCTGTTGCTTCTCGCCTTGGTTGCACACTTCCGTGCCTTTTTCCCAAGACAACTCCCGTGCTTCGAGTTAAGGTCATTCCTTCAAAGTAGCCTTGACTTCCAAGGTTTGAAATTCGTCCATAGATCGGGCTCGGATCCTACATCCGACATTACTTCTTTGGGTGGCTCTATCATGACGTTTTCTAATCCTGGTAGACCACCATGCTACTTCAATAGTTCTTCTACTCTTGTTGACGTATCCTCGCCTACCTTTTCAAATGCAGCTTCAATGACCTTTATCTTATCTTTCATGGCCACCGCAACTTTCTCAACATGTAATTTCATGGGTAGCTTCTTCGAGAATATCAGTTGTGACTTGACCTAGGCGAGGGTTTCAAGCGAACATCGCCTTCATGTCTTTCGAACTTCTTTCCCTTCACCGCTTCGCCTTTCTTCAACATTTCTTCTTTCAAGCCCTTGAGGGACTCCTCTTCCCCTTTTGGCATCATCAAAGGAGAGAGGTATCCTAGGAAACATCCCACTAAGGATAAAGTCAGTCGGTGATAGTGGAGTTGTGCTTGAGTTGGTCGCATCATCTGTACTGCACGATATTTGGAGCGTTTAGACTCGGGCCGAGACTATCTTCATTTCAGCCATGAGAAGATCAATTTCTCATTCATGGAATTTTCGAGTCCGGTGATTTCATTCTTGTGGAAATGTTGCAAAGCAACTCCATTTCCGACTTATGGGATCGATTGATGCTTTCGATGTATTCCTTCATTCTTTCGATATGCTAATTATCCGCACTCCACAACAACATTTTTGCAAACAATGCTTTAAAGTAGTGGACTTGCTCAAATCTCATAGTTGTCTCATCACAAGAACCTATTCCCCGATGCCCACAATAATCCCTCTTAAATCGGTTGTAAGGGTGGCATCACATTTGTCCAGTGGAGGTCTAAGGATGCTTGATGGCATTCCAATTTCTCAATCTCTTCACTGAGATAGTCTTGAAATCTTTTGAACTCGGTGTGGAGGCGGACTTACCGATGGCCCATTCGCATCAAAGTCAAAATTCATTGGAATAATCGTATCCGTGGGGATGATCGCTCTTCGCGCACTATATATTTCTTAAGTCTCTTGATTCAAACTTCTAGGTTTGGTAGATCAACAATGAAAGGGTATCTCCGAGTCTCTTGCTTGCGTCATCTTCCCTTGTTTTGGATAAGTGGATTTAGCTCTCGATGCCTTAGCTGCGGCAGCTACATCGGCAGTGGTCACAACAAATGGAAGCCTATGATCGAAGTTGAAGGAGTCTCAATCCTCGATTGGCATCCGCAGGTCTCAACCCCTTGGATTGCACTTTCATAGCCCCAGTGTTAACTCCCGGGGCTTCACCATCCTGTGCCTCGACTGCATCAATAATGTCATTGGTCTTCAGAGCAGTAGACATTTCAACTGAGATAGACTTAAATGTCCGAGCTTTGTCAATGCCACTCTGCTGTTTTTCAGATTCTTTCTCACCATCGCCTCCAAACGCCATAAATATGTCTCCCATAGCAATCTCCAACCCAGCTGTGGTGGATAGAGTTTTCCCCTCAGTTGGTGCACCGAGTGACAGATTGTGGGGTCACTCTGCTCCAGAGACGCGGCTTTGTCCGTTGAGTGCTCAGCCGCCGGGGCAGGTGTGAGAACCTTCATTAGGGGTTGTCTCAGCTTGGGTGCCCAACTTCCCAGCTTCATCGCCATCTCCCTTGGATACATATTCTGATTGCACGGGGGACCTGGCTGCAGCAATGTCCGATGCAATTTGATGTGCCACTCCCAGAGGATCAGTCTACGAAAGAGATTAGGAGGACTCTCCTGGACCTTTGAACAAATGTTGCTCGTGCATGGTTCTGGATTCCCTCAAAGCCTGCTACACATCTGACTTCTCGGCTACAACAGCGGGATCCATATCTTCATCACTAGTTGTGTACTCATGAAGATGTTCATGGGTGTGCTCGTGAGTACTAATGAACATGCAAATCTTGGACTTTTCTAGAGTGCGGGTTTGCTCCTCAGCTTTCTCTTTTTCATCATCTTTCATGATGCAGAGAAATCTATGCAGTTGTCTTCATCAAGGGTAAATCTGACATCTCCAACACCAATAAATCGGAGAAGCTCTTCTTCTTCCTCGATGAATTTAGGGCGAGTGAATTGCTCCCTGGAATGGTCCAACTCCCATGCCCTCCATTCTCTGAGGCATATTTGAATATCAGGATAAATGGGAGAGTATATTATTACATCGTCATCATCATCAGCTTGCTCTCCTGTCTCCTGGATGGGGGCTAGGGGACCTTGCTCATCTTGATTTCATCAAAGATCGATTATAGGAGGGGAGACAACTCTTTCAACATTAGGCTCGAGTTGTCTCGGTTGCTTCGCTTTCCTCATTTGTCTTTTCTCACAACTGGTCTTCGATAGATCTCTGCCGATCATCATCGCAGATTTTGCAGCACACCAATAACCTCGTGGAGATCGCTCTTCCTAAGCATCAACAGTCTCGTTTCTTTCTCGGTGAGTGCAATTCAATCTGTCTTCTGCAGCTCAGATTGCTTGAACAACCTTCTCTTCTTGGGACGAACTAGTGGAACTTCTAGTTCAATCTCAGCAAATTCATCAGAAGTAGAGACTCGGGCACTCTTCTTAGAGACAACTACCTTTTTGGGCTTGGCAGTCCTCTTCTACTTTACGACTGGAGAAGGGATTGGAGGTTCCTTCTTAGGCTCTGCTGCAGGGCAGGAGTCTCGGCTGCTCGGGCAGATGACTCAACTGCAAGGACATAAGCTTTCTTTGGCTTGGCTGCAGGGGCAGGAGCAGGCTTGGATGACACAACTCTCTTCTTCGAGTGAGGGGTCTTAGCTGTCTCTTCAGGGTCAGCTGATTTTCCCTCACTTGTAACGGTTTTCTTAGCATGAGCTCTCTTCTGGGCACCGAAGAGATTTGCCCTGAACATTTTGTTGTTCACGTGGAAAGTCTTGCCATGGAGAAGTGCAAAGCCCTTTACCTCCATAAGATGACCAATCACAAGGCCATAGCCCAATGAGCGTCCAAAGGACTCATCCTTCTTGAAGGTCTGTTCAAGACATTCTCAGCGAGTCATCGTAAACAAACTCACCTAGTTAACCTTCTTTCCTTGCATGATCGCAACCATCATGGCCACTTAGTTTTGGACACGGTGATTGAAGCTCCCAAATTTCATGTCAATGCATTTTGAGACGACATCCATTAGCTTGTGATAGTCGTCTTTCAACAATTCCTTCTTGGTCGTATAGACCACTTTCGCAAAGATACTCGGGCTTGGCAACTTCCTCTCAGCGGCTGACTAAGTCAACATCGCCTCATAGATCTCCTTCAAGCCCTCCAAAGGCAATAAACAGTGCTCATAAAGGTCTTTTGCACTTAGTTTAACAATGACCTTGTTGTGATGAGAAGATTTGATTTCATCGTCCCGCACTTCGCATTTACGTAGAACATTGCTACCTCTTCAAGGTATGTATGAGAGTATTCCATTGTCGAAAGCCCTCGGATCGGTCTTTTCCAACATTTCAACAATCTTCTTGACCAGGACATCATCCACGCCCTGTTTGATCATCCCTTCAAAATCCATAGAAGCACCGCGGTGTGGATTTGCTTTGAGCGTTTCACAAAATCGCACTCGGGGCCATTTTTAGACTTTTACCGAGTGAACTAAGAGAAACTTGCTTGAGAAGAACTAGGGTTCGCACAAGATTTGAGAGAGAAAAACACTTCCTTTGCTTGAAGATGAACAATTTGCGTGAGGAGAGAGAAATGCAATATTCCGTATATAAGGGTCGTGAAAGGATATATTTTGAATTTTGAAATTTTTGATCAAAATCAACAACTAAGATTAAAATGTCAAAACCACATTTAATTTCCCACATGAAATGCAACAACATTTATATACAATCATATGACTTATCGCAAACTTTTTTATCAGAATCATTATTATTACCGACGTCATCCTTAAAAACATTCCCGCTCAATTAAAATGAATGCGTTCTTGTCACTTAGCTCATAAATGATTCAGCTTACATCCAAATTGACTTAACTCTGTTTCTCTCTTCCCGTGATGTAACTCATTTGTCGCCTAACTCGTCTAAATTTGAATTCTCAACTAAAGTCAAGCATTTCACTTGGCTTAAATGTGAAACTTGCTCTACTCTTATTTTCTCATCTTCTTTCTCTGCTGATTGAGTGTCCTGAGTTTCAACGCAACTCAATTAACCCCAATTCATTCTTGAGTTCTTCAAATCTTGATTCACATAGAGGCTTTGTGAATATATCAGCTAACTGTTTATTAGTTGAGATGTATTCCAAGGCGATGTATTTCTTTTCAACATAATCTCTTATGAAATGGTATCTGACATCAATGTGCTTTGTTCTTGAATGCAACACAAGATTCTGAGTGATTGCAATAGCACTAGTGTTGTCACACATAGTTGGAGTTTTTTTCTCCAATATCATAATCTCTCAGCTGTTGTCTCGTCCATAAGACTTGGGCGCAACAATTGCCCGCAACTATGTACTCTGCTTCAGCTGTGGATGTGCTATTGAGTTTTGTTTCTTGCTGAACCAAGAAACTAATATATTTCCAAGCATTTGACATGTACCTGATGTACTCTTCTTATCAACTCTACATCCAACATAGTCTGAGTCTGAGTAACCAATTAGCTTGAATCCTCATTCCTTTGGATACCATAAGCCGACTTCTTGGCATCCTTTTAAGTATCTTAGGATTATCTTAGCCGCGGATCATGTGGCTCTCCTTTGGTGCAAATTGAAATCTTGCACATACACCTATTGCAAAGGTGATGTCTGGCCTGCTTGCTGTTAGATAGAGTAATGATCCAATGAGTGCTCTATATCTAGTTTGATCAACAACTTTGCCATCGCATCAATGTCCACCTTGATCAAGTATTCATTGGAATTTTCACGAGAAAACTTCTCTTCCATACCAAATTTCTTATTCAAATCTCGGTATATTTTATTTGACTTATCAAGGTTCCATCCTTCATTTGCTTGTCTTGAAGTCCTAGGAAGAAAGTCGGCTCCCATCATGCTCATCTCAAATTTACCTTGCATGAGGTTTGAGAACTTGTCACACAACTCTTTGTTTGTGGAACCAAAAATGATGTCATCCACATATATTTGAACAAGCAGTATACTTTCTCCATCTTGAATTCTGAAGAGTGTTCTATCAATCTTGCCCTTGGTGAATCCATTGTCAATTAGAAATTGGGACAATGTATCATACCATGATCTTGGTGCTTGTTTCAATCCATATAATGGTTTGTTGAGCTTGTAGACTTTATCTCCAATAGTTTTCTGCTCAAAATCTGGAGGTTGTTCAACATAAACTTCTTCCTCTAACAATCCATTTAGAAATGCACTCTTCATTTCCATTTGATACACATTGAAGTTCTTTTGTGCAACATAGGCAAGAAACATCCTTATTGCTTCCAATATTGCAACAAGAGCAAAGGTTTCATCAAAATCTATACCCTCTTCTTGGCGGTACCCTTTGGCTACCAATCTTGCTTTATTTCTTACAACAAATCCTTCCTCATTCATCTTGTTTATGAAGGCCCATTTTGTGCCAATAATATTTTAATGGGTTGACCTCTGCACTAATTCCCATACTTTGTTTCTTTTAAACTGATTCGGCTCTTCTTGCATTGCTGGAATCCAACGAGTGTCATCCAATGACTGAGACACATCTTTAGGTTCTATTTAGGAGATAAAAAAGTTAACATAGCTTCATGTTGTGCTCTGGATCTGGTTCTTATGCCATATCTAACATCTCCAATCACTAGCTCTGGTGGATGGTCTTTTAGCCATCTCACATTAGGTTGGAGTAAGTCTGCTGGATTCACTAGTCTCACAACCGAGTTGTCTTGAACAACTCTTTCATTTTCCTTCATTTGTAGATTTTCGATTGTCTTTGAGATTCAACTATCTCATCTTCATCAGGTTGATTGCTCTTACTTTGACCTTCAACATAAGGACTCTTCTGCATAGTTGAGTGATTCAGCTTATCAGCTAACTCTTCAATGTCTTCTCCATTTACATTAGGTTCATCAAAAATCACATGGATAGTCTCTTCGTAACCATAGTCCTCTTGTTCGAGACTCTATAGGCTTTACTCTCAGTTGAGTATCCCAAAAAGATACCTTCATCAGCTTTAGCATCAAAAGCCTTTAAATTATCTTTGCCATTGTTATGTATGAAACATTTACATCAAAATATCCTGAAATACCAACATTTGGCTTTCTCCCTGTCCAAATTTCATAGAGAGTCTTGGTCAGTTTCCTGTTGATCATTCATCTATTTTGAGTATATCATGATGTGTTAATGGCTTCGGCCGAAAATCTCTTAGGCAATCCAGCTTCAGCTAACATGGTCCTTGCAGCTTCCTTGAGAGTTCTATTTTTTCATTCAGCCACTCTATTTTGCTGTGGAGTTCTTGCAGCTGATAACTCATGCGAAATTCCATTTTCAACAAAATACTGAGTTATTATCCCATTGACAAACTCAGTTCCTCTGTCAGATCTTATTTTTATAATGGTTTGTCTCTTTTCATTTTGAACTCTTTTCATCACCGAGGTAACTTTCGCAAAGTTTCCTTCTTTTTACACATGAAGATTGTCCATGTATATCTTGATGAGTCATCTACCACCACTAAGGTGTATTTCTTTCCACTTATGCTTTTGGCTCAATGGACCAAATAAATCAATATGCAACGGATGCAATATTCTTGTTGAAGAAGGACTTGACTTATCCTTGAATGATGATTTTATTTGCTTTCCCATCCGCATCCATCACATACACTTTCTTTCTTGTATATATCGAGTCCGACAATCCTTCTACAAGATTACTCCTTGCAAGCTTGTTGATTGTCTTGAAATTCAGTGACTCAACTTCTTGTGCCACAACCAACTTGATTAAATTTGTACTCTTTGCTAGTAGACAAGTGCTTGGTGTAGAAGAGACCAATCTACCACATACATATTCTTCTGTCTTGATCCTTGCAAAGACTATTTCATTTGATTCAAAGATCTTTGATCTGGCATACTCCCATGTTGAATCCAACATTGTAGCCTTTATCACAGAGTTGGCTGATGCTTAACAAGTTGAAGTTGAGGCCTTCAACATAAGCAACATCTGTGATTTCCAATCCATTTTTCTTGATACATCCGTGCCTTTGATTTCCCTTGGAGCTTCATTTCCTCCAAATATGACTTTTGCACCTCTAATCTCCTTGAATCTTGACAGGTTTTTATTGTTTCCTGTCATATGTCTGGAACATCCACTATCCATATACCAGGTTCCTTGGCACTCAGCTGTTCCTTGAACCTGCAATCAAGGAAATCAGTGTTTAGGTACCCATACTTGCCTAGATCCTGAGGGGTTAGTGCTATAAGATGATCCAACCAACCTATAGCCAAAAGACTTAACTCTAAAAGGTTGCCATCTATCGGTTCCATAATCATAGTGCACATTGGCAAATTTCTTGGGGGTTTTAGGTTCATACAACTGTCTCTTTTGTCCGTATGCTTGGGTTTGTGTTTTAGCAATTGCTTTCTTAGGATAGTTGTGGTATTTCGAGTGTAGTGCTTGGGTGTGTAAGTGTCTTTGATAATAGCTCTTTTGTCTTTGGAATGACCTTTCTTTGAGTTTTAGGTCTTTGCCATCTTGGCTTGTATTCCATAGGTCTTTCTTTGATGTTTCACATTATTCCAATCAACATAGTTTGGATAGTTTCTACCATTCCCATCATGTGTGTTTATCTCGATGAAATTTCGGGGTTTACGGTAGCTCAGTTGACTTCAAACAGTATTTTTGTTTGGTGTTTGCCGAGAACTTGGTGAATTTCTTCTCGCCTATCCTCTCAAAGATACTCAATCGGTCGTTTTCCTTTCCATTCGTATCCAAGGCCAGTTTGTTTGTGATTGTGATTTGGAGTGAATGTGGGTGCAGTATTTGGTGTTTTGAATTGCTGAGATGGTTCATTGCTTCAAGATCCTTTTTCCAAAATCACTCTTGGAGTTTGACTGTGCACAGAGGAATTAAATATTATTTTTGTCTTATCTCCACATTCTTTTTGATTCATGATAAGATCATCCAATGATTTGGATGTCTTTATAAATGAAGCAATCACATTTTTGAGATATTTTTCCCTCTTTTCTATAGCAGCTAACTCTGCTGTTATCTTTGTATTTTCAACCTTCAACTTATTTTTCTCATCAGCTATATGACTCAGTGTACTCAGCTCTTTAGTCAGTTGTGAGTTTTGGCTTTTAAGCTAGTTGTTTTCTTCATTTAGAATTGTGTGTGAAGATTTTATGTGTTCAAAATGTTTCATCATTTTGCCTAATGAATCATAAGAGCAGTGGGTGATGAAGTGTATGTATCACAATCACTATCACTTGACTCTGAATGAGATGAGTTAGAGTGTACCTGATCTTCTTGATCTAGTTGATCTTGTTCTTTAGCCATAAGGCAAATCATAGCCTCTTCCTCGAATCACTTGAGTAGTCGGCCTCACTACTATATCGAGTCGCTACTTCTTGGACTTTTTGTCTCTCAAGAGTCTCGCAGCCCAACATGGCTTTCTTCTTTTCATGTCTTCTTTCCCGAAGACTTTTCTATCTTCCTTATTCCTATATTTGTTGGTGGTGGATAGGAAAGTCAATCGCAAATATCCTGGTTGTCTGCAGTTCAACACGGGTTCTCGGCTCTTTGATCGACTCTTTCTGTTCTTGGATTATCGGCTCTCGATATTCAACCCTTTGATGTTCAACTCTCTTGGGTGGCAGTCTTCCCTTACATGGAAGGAGTGAATGTCTTCGGAGATTTCACCCTTATTTCTTTTATAGTTCTTATTGAAGAACTTGTTGAATCTTTGACCACCAGGACAATTTCCTCCTGGTCTATGGTTTCCTTGGGTTCGACTCTCTTACCATCATTAGCCATCGGTCACGGTATGCCGTGGGTACACCTATCTCTCTTGCTCTTTCCTTCTCGGCTCAAACTCATAGGCTTTGAGAGGCGAGAATAACTCATGATTGGATGTTTTTGAGAGATCCATTGAATGTCTCGAGCTTCCATTGAATGTCTCGAGCCATAACCTTCATTTCCCATTCACCGAAGGCTTCTCAAGATCTTCACACACATTTTATTTTGTGTATATTCCTTCCCAAGAGCCGAAAGCTCATTTGTTATTCAGTGAACGGCATCCGGTGATCAAGTTTCACCTGCAAGAATTTTGAAATTTTCAAATTTTTGAACAACAACAAGATTAATTTATTTTCTTTAATTTGTTTCGATCCTTCACAAATTAAAGTCACTTATCCCAAATCTCTTTAGCAGATTTGCAAGATTTGACTTTATTAAACATAGCTTTGTCCAACGTCTTGTAGAGTATATCCTTGGCCACATTGTCCAAATTGTATCTCTTCCTATCCTCATTAGTTCACTCGATCCTTGGTTTTTCAACCATGGTGGTCTTGCTTCAACTACGGGTTCTCCTTCCTCGTAGTCGCTTCTTCTTACACCCGTGTTCACTCGAGTATTTGCGGTGGCTTATCCTCTATCACAAGCCCAATTTCATCATGTAATGCAAATAGATCGCACTCAAATTTTCCAATCATCAAATTCTTCAACAAAGTGAACATAGGAATGCGTGTCGATTTGCTTCCATGATAATAACTTTACTTAAAAAGAAAAATTTGAAAGTACAAGTGTTAATTTTTTTTTAAAAGATAGAGATCTAGTTCAAGTAACGGTGCGAGAAGGCTCAATGAACCAACCGCTCTAATACCACTTGTTGGTCCCAAGGGATGTGAAGTAAGGTTTAGAAGGGGGTGGTTGAATAAACCTTATCAAATTTTTGATTTAGTTCTTTTAAAATAATTCAACAAAGTTGACTCAAACAATGTGTCCTTGATGGACAACTAAGTTGGCTTTTCACTAAGTTATCTACTCAATGACTCGATAGAGTGTTGATAATATAACAGCCGCTCAAGCCAAATACTTAACTTGCTGGTGATATGTTTTTAACAAATGGAAGACTTAACACCCTTAGATTTGTTTTAAGTTTGTTTTTAACACTTGATTCTTAGCACTTAGTTATTCATCAGTTGGATAGAAATTATGAAAAACAGATATAGAATGAATATGCAGGAAAGTAAATTTGGTGAAAGTAAATTGACACAAATATTTTATAGAGGTTCGAAGATGGGGTAATTCTTCTAATCCCCTCTTCTCCAACTCCTGGATGAATCCACTATGCAATAGATTAGTTTACAAAGCGGTGAATAGTCTGGAGACAACCTTGATCACACAGCTGGCTTCTCTTGCGACTCATCTTCCTGACAGTGCAGATGCCTTGCTACTTTAGCTCACTTCTCAAGTTCTTGGATTTGATCACAAAGCCCTCCAACAAACTTGATAATGGTTTGACTGGAACCTTTCTGCAATCCTAGCTTGAAAGTAGACCCCTTTGATTTCTTCAAAAGTTTCCTCTTCAACAGATTTGATGTTATCTTTCCTTCACTACTTTTGTTGAATCGATATTCTTCGAGTTTCAGGCTTGAGGAATTGCTTGAATGTTAATGAGAATATTGCTTGCTTGTTCGTGGTTTAGGTCTTCTTTTCTTAATAACATTCACAGCCTTTTATAGTGCACATTTGAAATTTTACCCGTTGAAGATATAGGCTAATTTCAAATGTTACTTTTGTTCGTTGGCTTATTTTGTCTGAAGTCCTTGATGTTGACATTTCCTCGTATTAAATGTCTTCGCAGCATTGTAGGTGTCTGACACAAGGTGCACTGTTTCCCATTGGTTCGTTTCTTTTGCATATTTTTGGGACTAACACTTTAGACCTGACAGCTTTGACATATTACTATATTGAGTAACATTCTTAACTTTAATCAATGGATCTAAGTCAGTTGTCTTGACTAGATCTTTGTCATTACCCGGTGACATGAGTCGATTCGGTCATTGGACAACTCAATTTGTCACTTCAACTTCGAGACTTGGCTGGCTTGAGATGACTTAATCGACACTTACACTGTTCCTCAACCGACACTTCTTCGCCGAGTCCTTGACTTCCTTCTAGGCCATACTCGGTGACACACAACGAGTCTTCAATTCGATCCTCGGTTGACTTGTAATCCTTGGCATAGCCGACTTGACTCGCTTTTTCCAGCTCTATCTATTACAAATATACAAATTACAAGGAAAATTGGGTGCCAACTTCCAAGTTTAAGTTTTACATGGTATCATAATCTACTCAATAAATTTCCTAACAATGGTTATCTTATCCTCATCCTGAATTTCTACGATACGTCTATCCTCGGATCTTTCGGATGGCCAGGGTAACTATTGTTCGCCATTTCTTCTAACAACTCTAGCGCCTCCTCTGGACTTTTCCCTAGCAGTGCACCCCAATCGCAAAGATAATAATTTTTCTCGTGTTGCCACTTAAACCATTATAGAAGTACTGGACCTGTTGGTAGTCAGGATATCCGTGTTGCGGGCACTTACTCAGTAATTCTCAGAATCGATCCCATGCTTCATATAGTGGCTCAACATTTAATTTCCTAAACTGGGCGATCTCTTATTTTAATTGCAGCGTCTTACTGGGGGGAAATATTTGGCTAGAAACCTCTGACTCAGTTCTGCCCAATTTGCTGTTGGTGGTGTTAGAGAGCTTAACCATCCCTTAGCCTTATCACACAGAGAGAATACGAAAAGGCGGCATCGAATGATATCCTCAGAAACATCATTCATCTTGATCGTGATGCAAATTCAAAAAAGTGCGCCAAATGCGCGTTTGGATCTTCAACGGCTCTGCCCCCAAACTGATTTTGTGACACAATCTGGATCAATGTCGGTTTCAGTTCAAAGTTGTTTATATTGATCGTCAAACGGGCCACACCCTATAAGTCTGACTTAGTCCGGCTGGAAGTAGCCCTTAACTGCCCTTCTCGCTGGCCTCTACACAATTCGGTCCTAGACGTCTACCCCAAATTGGTGCTCCGCATTGTTTCTGTTGTTCACTGTGTTTGGATTAGTCACATCCATCATTGCTTTAACTCTTTTCCTTGTTGCTTCGTTGTCTTCTTGAATTCTAAATCAATTGGTATTGGTTGGGTAGATCGAACGCGTGATCATGCACTATCTGCACTTAACAAAAATAATGTTAGAACCAAAAAAATAAAAAAAAAATTCGAAAATTTTGAAAAAATTAAAAGAAATTATGCTTCAATTGAGATTGAACTACTTATTACTATATCTAAGTAGAATCCATCAATCCCCATCAACAGCGCCAAAAACGTGTTCGCCAAAAATATTTTGGATCATACAACTGCAAGTGTACAGTGTAGTTTATAGGATAATGGCAAGCAAGGTCGTATTGCTCAGGGATTGATATGTGAAACACTTAGGCTATAATAACATCACATTCATATTTTATTGAAGCGACCGAATATCGAGTTTATAATAAAAATCAAAAATAAAGAAATAAAAGAAATAAATTTGCGAACCCCACAAGTATTTTCAACAACTACAGGAGCAACCTTAGGCACACAATCTCAACAAGTTTTTTCAATATTAAATCCAATTAAAGTTTCAATAACCAATTCATGTGCTTCTATGGGTCCAATTCCTAAAATAGTTATTCCCCCTCCTATGTGGCGCATAAACAGTTTATTAATAATAATTGAGGTCTCCCGATCCATCACAACTATTATTAACTCCCAAAAGATCTTTGAATTGAAATACTCCCCACAAATAGAAGTAGTCTCCCAATACATTACCATGTTTATGTCTGAATTCAATTTTCGTCTCGTTAGAACTCACCTCCCGATTCGGACTAACAAATATGACATGCAAATTATTGGCCGATAATCGACAATTATAAATAAGCACTCGAATCCATAAAATAGAACACATGAATCAATTAAGAAAGTAATTAATCAAGATTTAACATGAGTCCATTGTGTTGATTATGCCCCTAAGATCCGAAAGATTAGCCAAACATTAATAATAAATTCATAGACAATTTTGAAATCAACATTATGGCATCGTTTATGCACAAGAAAGAGATCTAGACATAGAAAGAAAACCTCTTCTTGTCGGGATAGATTCCTCCTAAGCCTTCGAAGCTCTTGTGCTCCGTAGATGCGAAAGGCCTTGTAGTATTCTTAGTGACCTAGCCTTCCCCTCTCGTAAAACCTTCATCTTGTGTTCCTGCGTAATTTGATGTATTTTATGTGGTATGAATATTGTTATTTTTGCAAGCCTTGGGTCCCGTTTATAGATGTTGGGAGAGATCACTTTTAGAGTTGAAACGGAAATAAACTCCAGATAAACACGTGGCAGAGTCCCACACGGCCTAGCCGTGTGACATCACATGGCCGTGTGGGTTTCATGCTACCCAATACCACACGCCCGTGTGGGTCCACACGATCCGCCGCGCGGCTTAGTTCCGTCCCCCTGTTTTTTTTCTTTTTCACATGGTTGTGTCCTTTGTTCACATGGGCACTTCACACAGATGTGTGGTCCCACGGTCCCGGTGTGTGATGTGTTCTTGTCTATTATCTTCGTCTTTTTGATCTTCTCTTCGAACTTGTCGTCTTTATCCAAGGGCCTTCCAACTGATATTTCTTCGTTTTAAGCTCCATTTCATGTAAACAATTACAAGAATACACAGTATCATGTCTTTCTAAGGAAATCAAGTAAAAACACATTGAATATGCATGCAAATGCATCAGTTATATATCATTTTAATCCCCAAAATGCACGTATATTTTACATGCATCACTTCTTTTGCACTTTTGATGGTGTTTGCGATGTCCCAACTTCAGCTTCATTTTTTCTCTTCTTATCCTAAGGGGTAGCTACCAGGTGAGCACTCTTAGTCCTCTTTCGCTTAATCCTTTCCTCTTCTTTCACACAAAGAGAAACGAGCTCGGTAAGAGTCTATTTATCTTTTTGGGTATTGTAACTCACTTTGAACTGACTGTACCGTGCATGAAGAGAAATCAAAACTAAATGCACGAGCAGTTTCTCAGATAGCTCTAACTTTAGTGCCTTTAGCTTTGCAGCGAGATTAGACATCTCCATAATGTACTCTGTAATGTTCCCTTTTGCTTTATACCTCCTTGAAACAAGATTAGCCAGAAGCGTACTTGTTTCAGCCTTTTCATTTTTCACAAAATACTTTTCAATGTCTTCAAGGAACCGCTTGGCATTATCCTAATCAGACATAACGCCCTTGACATTTTCCGGAATGGAATGTTTCATGATCATAAAGCTCGATCGATTTGAATGATCCCATTTCTCTAACACCTTTTTAGCTTTAGTGGAACTTTGATTAGTGAGAGCATGAGGTCGTTCTGCCCGAAGCACAAGGTCAAGATCCATACAACCAAGAACAACCATGATGTTCTAATTCTAGTTCTTAAATTTTGTGTGCTGCTTAACACATGAATTGAGTTAATATTGGCAGATATAATAGTAGCAGAAACAAAAACTAAAAAAAGAACAGAATAAAATAGCATGCTCAAAATTAATATCCATGTCATATAGGGGTGGCAATTTGAGGTGCGACACGATAACACGACACAAATTTATCGGGTTTGGGCAGGTGTTATTGGGTTTTGTCATCATCCGCCGACTTTGATAAGAACAATAAGAAATTGGGTCCATATCTGGCCAACTTGATAAGCCCGTTAAATCGGATAAGACCCCATAACATAAATAATAATTTTTTTACACATTTTCTTTATCATTCTAACTTCGTAAGGGGCTTTATATGTGATAAATATTTGAAGAAAAAAAAATATTATACTATATTAGTAAATGGTTTAACGAGCCAAATGCTCTAAAATTTTTAAATGAGCCAAATATCAATAATTAGTTAATAAATAAATATAAATGAAATTGGTTATCGGGCTTAATGGTCGTGCCAGGGCTATCGCATTTTTATCGTGTCGTGTTCAAGCTACCATTTCTAGCCCTTTAAGCTTACCGGCCGTGTTCGGGTTAGTTCTTATTGGGTCGTACTGCTATCGGGCCTGCTCGATATCGGCACGACCCACACGATTTGCCAACCCTAATGCCATAGCATAACAAGAAAAACATAAATATGAATGATGGTGGACTCTATACAAGATACCTAGCACAACATTGATAGTTAGTTTTTAGACATGAGAATATCAACTGTAAGTGGTACTCTCATATTGTAATCAAATATTGACAATAAGTCATGTCAAACAAAAAACCTTTCTTTGGACCAACTTATTGTTCACATGGAAAACCAAATAATCATCACATATTTATTACCACAAGTACATTTGTTATTCAGCCAAATAAGAATCTTCATTTGGGCTGATTATTATTTGCATAAGCAACAAAAATATACTCCTAAATATTCCAAATAAATTAGTTTTTCACTATGCAGTTACTTTGGCAACTTATTGTTTTTTATAATTCATTTGAAATATTAGACAAATTTAATGTGAGTCCAAACCAAGTTCTTTATTTTCTTATTTTTGAAAGAATAATAGCAGGGATAAATTGAAAACGTTTCGCAGAGTAAGGATATTATTGCAGATGTGGTCACATTCACAATCACATGCAGCGGAATTTTGAAAACATTAACAAGACACATGAAATAAAAATTGTCTACAAGCCAACAAGCTTGTAGACGTGCCAATATGGCGAAACTTTCCACTAGTAACAATCGTTTGATTCCGTATACAAAAATACTAAAACCAACTAGTAGAAACTCAATGAAAAACTCCTATCTAGAGTGTATCTGATCTATATAATTCAACTCATCTAACAATATACATGTGTGGACTTTGTTAATCTCAATACTAAAAACAATGGATGAAAAGCTAACAAACACAATCAGCAGGACTGAATGTAATCTCAGATGTAGTCACATTCAAGATTGCATCCAGGGCAGTGAGACCCCTTGTGCTTGAATGACTCTTATTTCTCTTAAGACTCTTGTAACTCTAGTGTATTTCTTGTGTACAAATTATGCACGTCCTCTTCGCTTTATATAGTCGTCCAAACCCTTCAAGAAACCTAATACACAAGGAAAGAAGATATTTATAAATATATGACAAGTAAATCACTAATGTTAAGAAACAAGATAGGGTTATTGATTTTTTAGTACCTGACCTATAGGCACTTTGCTGGTTTGGTACCTGACATTTCCGAGTTACCAATTTAGTACCCATACTTCATATTTTTTTTATAAATTGGTACCTATTCACTTTTAATGACGAAAATGCCCCCAAGAAACATAAGTTATACTAAAAATAAATTTTTGAGTATACTTAATTAAATTATAAAATCAATTAAAATTTTAATTTATTTAATTAATAAAAAATAAAAGAAGTTTTTAAAAATAATAAAGAATTTTACAAAAAAAATTAATTACATTAAATTAGTAAATTCATAAACCTAAATTAAAATATTAATTAATCAAAAAGAAAAATTAGTTTAGTTAACTAATTTGAATAATTAAAAGAAAATTAAATAATTTAAAAATTAAAATTCAGATAATAAATATGGAAATTATAGCAACTTTTTTTTATCAATATATTAATTTTTTAATTAGTTTTTTAATCGAATTTAAAAAAATAAAATTAATTTATTTTATTTTATTTTTTACAATTAGAATTTAATATTTTAATTTAAATAATAAAAGTTATTTCTTAATTAAATTTATTTTTTAAATTTAATATTCTAAAAATCAATAACCCAACAAGATAACTATCCAAGAGTCCTAATATATCAATACCATATCAATATGATTTCTTTCCAAATCTAAAAAGCCTTAAACATACCATAAGTCTAGAAAGGCAAAACAAATCAAAATCCAATCTTTATAATTTTGGGAATTATTTTTAGATGATAGAAAAACCGCCCTAACAATCTCCCCCTTTTTGCCTTTCTGGACAAAACACTTATCAAGCACAAAATAAACAAAAAACTCCCCCTAAACATAACAACTCCCCCTGAATATCATGCTGAGTAAAAAAATCTGAAGCATATGTAATCACATTTTAAGTCACATTCATGATCGCAAAGCAAAAATATCATAAGAGAATTTTAGTAAGTTATCAACAACCAAAAGCAAATAAACCTAGCCGGAGAATAGTGTTTAGTACATCCTGAATTAAAGATTATAGAGTTCATCAGTGGACACATTTGCATCCATCTATCATTCAAAGTCAAATTGAAGACCTCATCGCCTTCACCTTGTCTAGCCAATTGTGTAGCAAGAATAACATCTTGGGTCGCAGCATTTTCAGAATTGGAGCATCGCCCCAGGCGTCTCGGTTGGCATAACTCCCCCTTGAGCAGTGCTTGGTCCAGGTATATTCTCTCCCCCTTTTTGGCCAGAAATCGAACCAAGGATAGTCTGCAGTTGGGAACGGAGAGCAGTGAAGTGAGTAATTTGGTGCTCAGCAAAAGCCAAATGTACTTGTAAGAAAGCCACAGATACAGGAATACCGAGAATGTTAGTGGAAATGGGAGCCGGTATGTTGCCAACATCCGGAACCACATCCGGGGCCACATCATGTACATACCCAGGGACAGGGGTATCGTCATCTGGAGAAGCAGCAGAGATAGGAGTCGTAGGAGCAGTTGGAGTATCTCCTGGATAGACTAGGGGCAGATCGACAATGCGATTTTGAGGACTGAGAAGGGGTCGAGAAACATGAAAGACCCCAGGTTGGTGTGTAAAGTGATCACTCTTCTTTGGTTCAAATCCTTGAGAAATCAGGATTTTATAGATGAGACTTGGGAATGGCAGGGACCAGGTTTTGGATTCACTGGTAGCAAAGAATGTGACCTCCTCGAAATCCAATTTCACAAAATTAAAGTGCAGCTCTTTTCTAATTTGGTATAAAACTCGTGCATGCGTCCTTGTGAAAATGGAATTATTCTTAGAAGAGGACCAATTTGCACAACAGAATGTGCAAAAACCCATAAAAAGACGTAAGGCGGGAGGAGACGAGTTTCTGGGGATGGGCAGGCCAATCTTGCACACGGCCACCAGTGAGAAATTGAGCCATTTCATTGTAATCAGAGGGCACCTCACTCTCTTCAAAATCAGGCATGTCAAAGAAATGATTAATGACTGAGGGACTGAATTCATATATCTTATTGCGAACAAAAACTTTGCCAAACTTAGGTGAACGGAGAACATCACTTCTCGTAGACATGTTGGCATAGAACTCACAGACCACGGAGTCAATATAAGGGAGAGCAGTGTCAATCATGGTTAACAAATTGCGTTCATCAAAAAATCGATTTAGATTATACTTTTCAAAGTGATCATAATCTCTGCATTTTTCATCAATAAAAGAACGGGAAAGTAAAACATGAAACTTGGAAGCTGCATCAGCTGTGTTAAATAGCTCAGAGTGAGCTCTCTCAATTTCAAACTCAGAGTCAGATGTGTCATCGGATGACATCACATCCTCCTCTAGCTCTCTCAATTTCAAACTCAGAGTCAGATGTGCCATCGGATGACATCACATCCTCCTCTACATCTGCACCAACAACCTCCTTCCATTCTTCAGCCATCCATTCATCACCCACTTCATCTACCATAGCCTCATAATTAATCTCAGTGTCCGGTTCCTTGGAAGCATCAAAATCCTCATCACTCGAGTCATCGAACTCGAACTCGACCCTCGTAGTTAGTTGGTGTAGTGGGATGTGGTTACATCTTTGGCCACACCCTTGCCATTTTTAGCTTTCAACCATCGTGCAAATGAACATCATCATCACTATCTTTGGGCTCGGTCGCACATTTTTCTAAATTTGAACAACAAATTGATTCACATTATCGTCGGAATCATTGAAAGACACGTGAGGAATAGGAAAATTGTCTCCCCCTTTCTTGAAGTACCCTCTAAACCAGTCATGCGCTTCTTAGGTGAAATTTCAGAGTAGAACTATTCACTTGGTTTTATACCATTGATTTGGGCTTCCTAGACTTGAGTTTTGTGTTGTTTTTGAGTATTTTGAGTCATTTGAGTAGCCAAGCCATGTTGAGAGCCAATTATATTGAGTTTATAGTCATAGTAATGAATCGTGTATCAAAATAAGTACAAACTAGCAAACAACGAGAGATTGATTTGAAGAAACGCCCAAACGCGCCTCGAAATTTCCATCTTTGGCAGTGTTTTGTATTTTTGCCATAACTCTCTCTAAAACATTGATATTGAGATGATTCAAGTGGCTATGGAAAGCTAAGAGATAGAGCTACAACTTTGATGAAGGGCTCAAAATCAAATTCGGAATGTATTGGGCGCTAAAACCGAGCTGGCCCTGCAGCCATTTTGTCATCTCTGCATTTGCGGCCAAGACTGGGGCTTTTCACCCCGAAATTAAAGTTGGCGCCAGCGCTCATCCCGGCGCCGCAGATGCCCCGGGCGGAATTTCCTATGTTCCTCCACCTTTTTCTTGAACTTTTGAGGGGCTATAAAGGGAAGATGGGAGCCTTGATCTAGGGGATGAAGGAAAGGCGGGAATACACCCAAGAACACAAGAAATAAATCAACTTCATCGAGGAAGAACCAAGGGAAGAATCGGGTCGAATCGAAGCTTGAGGATTGAAGATCAATCGAGAGATTATCCATTTCCCTAAGTTTTCTCATTCTTTGTGCTTTAATCTTTCATTTTAGCTTGTCATGAATATGAACAATTTGTCTATGGGTTGTTTATATGTAGGTTGTTTATATGTAATGAGTAGCTAAATTTCTTGTGATTTCGGGTTTTGGAAGTAGATTAATTGAACTCTTGTTGAATGTTTTAATTATAATTGAAGTTATTGTCTTGAAGCCTATTTGAGTACTTTGTTCTTATTCTTGTTTTATTATTTGTCCTTTGATTTAGCATGTTTGATATATTGATTCATTATTCGAGAGATGAGTTTCAATATTTGATCTTGAGTACTTGACATGAATATTTGCATAATCGAGAGGTTTGTGAATATTTGTGAGGATATATGATCTTTTGTGCATTTGGGAGTTGTGTATCTTATGTTGAGTATAGATGCTAGCATAGATATTTCAATCTACACTTTATATACATCTCGAGAGGGAGGATAAAATACCGTTGTGATCGTCTTATAGGTGTAGTGATAATAACTTTGACTTTGATTAAATCGGACAACAAGAGGAATATTAATTGAAACCATAACCCGGGAATCCATTTCATTCCCTTGATAATTCCATTATTCTTAGTATCTTGTTTTTGTGGTTAATCTTGTCTTTACTTCTACTACAATTATCAAATTTTGATCGTAAATGCAAAAAAAAATAAGACTATCTTAGTTCAATACTTAGCGCATAAATTTATTAGTCTCCGTGATATCTTGTTGGACCTCTAGCGCTACTCGGATTGACGACTATCCCCACAAACCAACACGAGTCTTTTCTAGCGCGCTTTGTCCTCACTCACACGCACTCGGAAAACTTCCCGGGGGTCACCCATCACATGTCTACTCCGTGCCAAGCACGCTTAACCTCGAGTTTCTATGTAATGAGCACGAGAAAAGAAGATGCATCCGTTGGTATAGGTAGTCCAAATCATATCCTTTAAGCTATCTTTTAACTATGCAATCCAGGCACTCATGAGTTCGAATCGCGGGCGCGCCGCGCCTCTTTTAAAGCCCATTGCGGGCGGAGGATCTTTGGACCAAATCCCAACAATCCCCTCCCAAAGACTTGCCAAGTATCTCGGCTCCGTGCTTGGCAACCTCATTGCCGCCAAACTTCTCGTTCTAACGCCAACTTCTTGATTCAAGCATCGCGTCACGCAAGCCTCTCGATTCCGCCACCCAAAGAACCTACGCCGGTTCGATCTGTTTACCTCGATTCGGCCACTGGCAACTTACCCTTCAGATTATGGTCCACCCAAAGAACCTACACCTTGTTCAGTCTATTTTACCTCGATTCCGGACATCCGGCAACCTACCCTTCGATTCGGTCCACCCAAAGAACCTACACCTTGACTCGATCCGTTTTACCTCCATTGCGCCAAAGATCTCAGTTCCACCGCTCCTAGAAACCTCCACTGCAGCGTGCTTCCAAGGGAATTCGAACTCGTGACTGCTCGATACCGGTTGTTGGACCTCTAGCGCTACTCGGATTGACGATTGTCCCCAAAACCAACACGAGTCTTTTCTAGCGCTTTGTCCTCACTCACGCCGCACTCGGAAAACTTCCGGGGGTCACCCATCACATGTCTACTCCAGGCCAAACACGCTTAACCTCGAGTTTCTATGTAATGAGCACCGAGAAAAGAAGATGCATCTGTTGGTATAGGTAGTCCAAATCATATCCTTTAAGCTATCCTTTAACTATGCAATCCAAAGACTCACGAGTTCGAATCGCGGGCGCGCCCGCGCCTCTTTTAAAGCCCATTGCAGCGGGATCTTTGGACCAAATCCCATGAGATACGACCTTGCTTACCCTATTCTATAAACTATACCGTACACTTGCGGTGAAGCAAAAATAAGGTGAACAAGAACCAGAATCTTCAAAGTCCTCGGAGAGTATCCACGAAGCCTTTTCGAACGTCACACATTAGGGTTTCCCAAAGGCCCATGAATAGTGCGAATTACCTTAAAATCTGGAGGATTGTCGACGTCTATTTAATTATCTTTCTCCCCAGGAAGAACAGAGGCAAAGGCCTCATCTTGAAATGGAATTGGGATGATAGCGGTAGGAGTTGAACTCGGAGAAGATGGGTGCTCAGGGAGAGAGGATGGCATACCTGGTTCCTGGGTGTGATCAGACGTAGATGCAGTCCCAGATGCAGGGACATTTACAAACCCAGATGCAGGGGCATCTTGAACGAATGTGGGTGCAGAGATTTTTGGTGATGGAGGAGTGATGGTCTCTGCGACGACCTCTGTGGGAGTAGAGAAAGGAGTTGAAACTATCTCAGTTGGTATCGAACTCTCCTTAATCGGTGAAGAAGATGGATTCTGGGCAGACGGAGATGCAGTGTCAGATGGGGTTCCATCTCTGACATCATTCGGAATAGTACTTTCTTCCATGGACTTGTCAGACTTCGGACTTTTGGAATTGTGCGAGGAGGAAGATGACTTGTTGGGACTTCCAAATAGATTTTTGATGGAGGAAACAAATCTTGCCATGGAGAGAGAGGTTCTAGCCTGCAAATAAGTATCAAACCAAAAAAAACACTTCGAAATACATGAAAGATAATGTGAGATGGTGTGCACTTGATTTCCTGCAAATAAATAGGGATTCAACCAGAGTCATAATCAGGCACGAGTATCAAGGTACAAAAGGAAGAGTTATATTTAGGAAATAATTCCTTATGGGAAAAATCAAAAAATAAGAAAAGAATCATGAGTCCAATTAATCACAAACTCTAGTTCACAAAGTGTCCAAATTATGTCAAATTGTGATAAGGAAAGCAAGATCAAAAAATAAGATTTACCCATATCCTTCAAATCGGTTCAACTCGGAAAATATATCCATAAATATTTTCAAGATTTTGGGAAGAGAAAAATATTAGATAATATATGGAAACCAAGTCTCAAAGAAAGAATCCAAAATCACCAGGACATGCAAAACCTAATATGCCTAATGCAACTAAAAAACACACGCAAAAGGTGAAATGTGTTGCGGAATGGATATAGGTCCAAATGTCGTTATATTTTGAGTCACACTTATACTAATCGATTCAATGAATTGCAATCCGAAATCCGATTTTTACGAATTTTCGAGTTTTCTTTAATTTTTCCAAGTCTCATGGGGAGTTAACCAACAGGGAGCTTTCACTCAAATGCCAAATGTAGCTCTTTTTCACATGATCATGCCTTTTTAGCAAAGAATACACTTGAAGAAATTGGTCACAAAGAATAGCTTCACACAATGGGTTGGTAGCTTTTTCCTAGAAGGCTTCAAGCATGATCAAGACTTTATTCACAACTCGAATCGGGAAAACTTATCATCATTTTTTTGAATTAGAGATCGACTCACTTTTGATTTTCCAAGGAGACAATATATTTGACTAGTTAGAACCATCAATCCACTTTTTTGCGAGAAATGCACGATAACTTACAATGTAGGGATGCCTACAAAAAAAAAAAAAAAAAAAAGAGGAGAGGAAAAGAGATGCGGTGTATGGATGTCACAATGGATATGATGTGCAATCTTGTGACATCTCATGTAACATTTCGAGAGAACACACAAACCAAGAGACTTCCTTAAATTGGAGAATCTCTCAAAATCTAAATCCTTGGTGAAGATGTTCGCAGGTGACTTTCGGTAGCAATATACTTAATTTGAATTATATTTTTCTCAACTAAATCTCGAATAAAGTGATGTCTAATATCTATGTGTTTAGTACGAGAGTGTTGATAACATGATTTTTGAAATATCAATCGCACTCATATTATCACAATAGAGAATCAGTGTTTCACTTTGCAAACCATAGTCCTCAATCATTTGGTTCATCCATAAAAGTTGTGTGCAGCAGCTCCCAACTATATTCGGATTCAATTGATCGAAAAAGAGATACACAATTTTGCTTTTTGCTATACCATGAGACCAAATTATTTCCCAAATAATAACATCCACCAGTTGTACTTTTTTGATCCACAACATCTCCAGCCCAATCAGAATCACTAAATCCCATAAGATTAGTGTTAGTGTCTTTTGTGTACCAAATTCCCAAATCAGTTGTGCCCCCTATGTATCGAATAATGCGTTTTAAGGCCTTTAAATGAGTAACCTTGGGATCAGGTTGATAACGAGCACAAAGACAAACACTGAACATAATATCAGGACGACTGATAGTCAAGTACAACAAACTTCCTATCATGCTTCTATACAAGGTGCGGTCAACACTTTCAGCCACATCTTCTTTACTCAACTTTTGACTCGACCCCATGGGAGCAAGTGAGAGGCATTTTCAAGATCAAAATTTTTCACAAGATTCTTAGCATACTTGCTTTGTGAGATAAAAATTTCTTCCTTCAAATGTTTAATTTGCAAGCCCAGGAAGTAACTTAACTCACCTACCATACTCATTTCAAAAGTGGAGGACATGCAAGCAATGAATTCCTTTAAGTTTATCGAGGAGGAACCAAAAACAATGTCATCGACATAGATTTGAGCAATCATGATGTTATGGTTTTTCTTTTGAATGAACAAGGTTTTATCAACTTCACCACGTTTAAAACCAATTTGAAGAAGGTATTCAGTTAGCCTACCATACCACGCTCTAGGAGCTTGTTTGAGACCATAGAGAGCTTTTTTAAGCTTATACACGTGGTTAGTCATAAAAAGGTCCTCAAAGCCTTTAAAGTCGTTTCAACAAAAAGCTTCTTCATCAAGAAGTCCGTAAGAAAGCACTTTTTATATCCATTTGGTGAAGAGTTAATCCCAAGTAACATGCAATAGCAAGCAACAAACGTATGGACTCAATACGGGCTACAAGAGCGAAGGTTTCATCGAAATCCACCCCCTCAACCCGTGTGTACCCTTGAGCAACTAAACGAGCTTTGTTGCGAACAATTTTACCAGATTCATCTGTTTTATTTTTGAAAATCCATTTTGTTCCAATGACATTAACATCCTCTGGCCTAGGGACTAAAAACCACACATCATTTTTAACAAATTGGTCTAATTCCTCTTGCATAGCATGTATCCAAAATTAATCTTTAAGAGCTTCAACAATATTCTTAGGTTCAAAATTGGACACAAAACAACATGGTCTCACATTGATACAATCAGTAGACAAGTAGACCATTCTTACCATATCACGATAGTTCACTCTATCTTTCCCTCTTGTCTTAATACCATCAGTAGTTTTACCAATGATTTGAGATGTAGGGTGATTTTTTTGAATCCTTGTAGGTATGTCACTGCCACGATCCACGATTGGATTATTAGTTTCTTCAACATGTTCATTGTCGAATCGAGTCGACTCATTTGCAGCAGACACGGATGTGGGCTCAGATGCCTTCACATTTGATTCCGCATTTGAGACATTTTGTGGATGGGGCTTGATCACATTCCGAGTTACATATGTGCCTACATCTTTCGCTGGGGTAGTCTCAACAAACTCGAGCAGATCCACAACATTATCTTCTTCACTCTTTCCCGCAATATCGAGAGATCATCGAAGACAACATTTCTGATTCCATGATCGTCTTAGTACGAAGATTATAAACTAGATATGCATGACTATCAGAAGTGTAGCCTAAGAAAAGACACTTGTCACTCTTGGAATCAAATTTACCAAAATTATCACGATCATTAAGAACATAGCAGCACCCAAACCCAAAGACATGAAAATATTTGAGGTTAGATTTCTTTCCCATAAGAATTTCATAAGGGGTCATAGAACATCCAGGCCTCAAATACACACGATTTGCTATATGGCAAGCAAAATATTCAAAGCTTCAACCCAAAACCTTTTTGAAAGTTTTTAGAACTAAGCATGACACAAGCTATCTCTTGTAATGTACAATTTTTCCCCCGCCACTCCATTTTGTTGTAGATTTTTAGGTGCGGAAAATTCATGAGAAATCCTTTCTATCACGTAAAAACGAGAAAGAAGAGTTTTCAAATTCTTTACCATGGTCCGATCTAATTCAGCAACATTTAAATTATACAAGTTACAAACCTTTTTATGCCGACTTCTAAACAAATCAAAAGTTTGATTTCTCACGTAGAAAATATGTCCACGTATAATGTGAAAAATCATGGACAATCACATAAGAGTACTTTCTACCACCCACACTCTTAATCTCAATAGGACCCATGAGATCCATATGAACTAACTCCGGACATCTAGTGGTGTGGAAATGTGATGTCATTTGATGCGACACTCTATTTTTTTACCCTTTGATAACTTTCACACATCGACACTTTTCATAGACAATTAGGCAAACCAATAACAACTTCAAATTTCACAAGTTCCTTTAGCTTTTATGGACCAACGTGACCTAATTTTTGATGCCATAGATCAGTGTCATTTGTGTGCCCCTGTGTGAGATTCTCATTACAATATCGATAATGGTTGTCGACGACCTCAAGTTAGTAAGGATACACATGTCAGACTCATCGAACACTTCACAAGAATTTTTGTTGAACTTTACATAGAGATCATCATCACATAGTTGACTTATGATGATGAGATTGGAATTAAGACCAACTACATGAAGCATGTTGCGTAGCTTGGGTAGTCCTTCAACGTTCAACGTCCCTTTCCCAACTATCTTCCCTTTGGCTCCACCTCCATAGGTAACATTGCCACCATTGTAAACTTCATAGTAAGTTAAATACTCCAAGGTACATGTCATATGTCGTGAGCATCCACTATCAAAGTACCAAGATCCTCCGCAACGTTAGATCCCAGGAGGAAGTATAGATAACATGATATTTAACATCGATTTTTTAACCGGACAAATTTTGAAAAATGATTACGAGGATGTCGTAACATCTGTGGTGACATCTGACGTCCAGATCTTAAATCCGATTTCAGTTTATGACATAATAGTTTAATGTGTCCAGGAGCATGACAATAGTGACAAATAAAGTGGCGCTTCCATGGTTTAGACTTCTGGGAAAAAATTCTTTTATTGTTGGAGGAATCTGGAGATTCTCCTTGTTCTTTTGCTTTAACAAAAATCGGAGTTTTATAACCAAGGCCAGCTTTATCATCACTACCCATGGAAAGAATATCATCCAGTTTTGCTTTCCCAGAATTAAACTTTTGCATGCTTTCAAGAGACTCTTCAAGTTTAGAATTTACCTTTTCGAACTCCAGTTCTTTCTTGGTAAGAGAGGTCTCCAACCTGGTAACCACTTCACTTTGATCATCATTCTCCTTCTTGAGTCGATCATTCTCCTTTTTCAGCATCTCATTCACTTTATTCCTTTTCAGCCAATCCTTATACAGGTTCGCGTACGTTTCTTCCAGACTTTCACCATCAAATTCATCATCCTGTTCAACATCATCAGGAGCAGAGGTAGAATTGAAACAAAAAAGGTTAAAGACATATAAGAGATCTTGTTCTTCAGATGTGACCTCAGATGTGATCAGAGAAGGTGTGATCACATCTCGGGCCACACCTCTGGCGACACCTGAAGGATTTATTTGGAGAGACGTTCGATCTTTCACCAAGGTGGTCAGAACCTTGGGTTCTTCCTGTTCATTCTTCTCACTGTCAGATTCATTATCACTCAAAGTCACACTCAGGCTCATTCCCTTTTTCATAAGAGTATTAGCACATTGGGTAGCATAGTGACCATACCCAGTACATGCCCTACACCTAATGGAGTCAAGAGTTTTTGTGTAAACGACTTGTTCGATTTATCACCAAAAACACATTCTTGATTCTTATCAAAGGCTTTCTTTTGAGGAAACTTGCTTGATTTGACTTAAAAGGCTTTGTGAAATTTTGAGACTTTTTCTGACTTTTGAGTTTAAGCATCCTATCAAACTTTTTCGAGTACATGGCCATTGAATTATCTCCTAGATCAGATTTTTCAATCTCATTGGTAAGATCAGCAAAATCATTGGTAACTTTGGACTCAAGTTGAAAAGGAGACTCAATTTGAAATGCATCTTTTTAACCCATACTCTCCAACTCTTGAGCCATATTCTTCTCATAGGTTTGAAGAATGCAGCAAGTCTTCTATGAATGAAATTTTGATGTTGAACCTAATGGGAAGAGATCTCATCATTTTGCTCACAAGATTTTCATTGGAGATAGGGTCACCTAGGGCTTGAGCTTCGTTGGCAATATCACACAGTTTGACATTGTAAGTGGTGATATTCTCATCCTCACGCATTCTAAGGTTTTCAAACTTATTGGTGAGCAACCTAAGTTTGGTTTTTTGCACACTAGCAGATCTCTCACAATGACTTTGCAGAGTATCCCATGCATCTTTGGCAACAGTAAAATTTGCTATGATTTTGAACATATTTTGATCCACAGTGCCAAAGATTTCCATCAATCCTTCGAATTATAATTGGATAAAATTAATTCATCATTAGTCCAATCAATTTCTCCTTTGTTCTTGTAGTCACCTTCAATATCAATGAGTTTTGGAGGTGACCACCCAGTAAGGATTGTACGCCAGGCCCTTTCATCAATTGATTTGATATAGGCCCGAACTTTGACCTTCCAAATAGAATAATTGGAGCCATCAAGAATTGGGGGATGAAAAGTGGGGTTATTTTGAGTATCCATGCTAACAAACACTCAGGATCGACACTTAGTGTCGTCAAGTATAGGCTCTCTGATACCAATTGAAAGAATTATAGCACGGATACATTGAAAAAGTTTCACGAGTAAGGATGTGATTGCGAGATATTGTCACATTCACAATCATATGCATCGGAACTTTGAAAATAGTAACAAGACACATTGTCTACAAGCCAACAAACTTGTAGACGTGCAATATGATGAAACTTTCCGCTAGTAAAAATCGTTTGATTCCGTATACAAAAATACTAAAACCAACTAGTAGAAACTCAACGAAAAACTTCTATCTAGAGTGTATCTGATCTATGTAATTCAACTCATCCAACAATATACATGTGTGGACTTTGTTAATCTCAATACTAAAAACAATGGATGAAAAGCTAACAAACACAATCAGCAGGACTGAATGTAATCTCAGATGTAGTCACATTCGAGATTGCATCCAGGGTTGTGAGACTTCTTGTACTTGAATGACTCTTATTTCTCTCAAGACTCTTGTAACTCTAGTGTACAGATTATGCACGTCCTCTTCTCTTTATATAGCCGTCCAAACCCTTCAAAAGACCTAATACACAAGGAAAGAAGATATATACAAATATATGACAAGTAAATCACTTATGTTAGGAAACAAGATAATTATCCAAGAGTCCTAATATATTAATACCATATCAATATGATTTCTTTCCAAATCTAAAAAGTCATAAACATACCATAAGTCTAGAAAGGCAAAACAAATCAAAATCCAATCTTTATAATTTGGAAATTATTTTTAGGCGATAAAAAAATCACCCTTACAATTTTGATTTATGGTCAAAACACCCAAGAGACCCCAAAATCGAAAAACTAATAGAGTCCCAAAATTCGAACAATGAATGCTGAAAATGTTAAAAGCCCATATAAGTCTCAACATCTCAATCACGATAATAAGATTTGACTTCGATTTTATGCGTATTTAGTGTATTTATGTTTAGTACGGAATTTATAGTATAGTTGTATAGGCAATGTGTAGGAATTGATACAACAATTTATGGGCTAACTTCATAAATTTCTTTTGAATTTCGTATATAATATCAACTATAATACTGCATAAACTTATAATTTTATCAATTTGCCTCATAAAATTAAAAGTTTAATATTTGTTATTTATCACTAAATTAAATATCTTGTAAAAATATCACCAAATTAAATATTATGACCAAACTGCCATTAATGTAATGAATATATATATATATATATAGGGGGGAGGGTTATATGAGACCCATGCCTTATGTAAGTATGTAGGACCAAATCGAACCATAGATCAACAAATTTCAATGGCTAATATTAAAGATGCATAAAATATATAAAAAGCTTAATTAAATAGATATAGGGGTATATTAGTCCAAAACAAACAATCAAATCCCATGAAAATAGGAGCGAGTTACCAACAATATATCTTACCATCCAAAACAAAGTCAAAATCACGAATAAAATGCATCAATTATTGTCTTCTTCTTCACCAAGATGTTGCAACCTCTGTAAATCGTTCCATTAAAATCGGAAAAAAAAATCGCTTTGCTCTTCTGCTACCTCGATAAATTGTCCATTTGCTTAAGGGTATATAAAGTGTTGCTTAATTGTTATAATAAATGTGCTTATGAACATGAACAATGTTGCTTACTTATTGCTTCTAATTTGCGTTCTTGCGATAAAAATTGTCTATTTGAAGAAAGCGTGGCCTTGTTTGTTTATGTTTCCAAGACCCTATTTCCAATTTCCAACTATTCATAAAAATAGAATCATGTTTGTTTCTAAAATTTCCAATGGAAATCATCATTTCCATTTTCCACTTTTCACATAAAACATCATCTCAAACCTACAATTTCAATTCTCAAACCTATACACTACCCGACATCACTTATCAATCACTATTCTTATTTTTAACCCAATTATATATGTGGGACCCTCAATTACCAACTTTATCTACTTAAAATACTACTATATATATATATCTAATGGGACCACTAGCCTACAATCTTACAAATATAATATTATATATTCAATTAAAATATTCAACCACTATCAACTTTTCAAATTATTATATACATAAAATACTATTTCAAAACTACTTAACCAAACATAATCTCATTTCCAAACCTATATAAAACTCATTCTCATTCACTCATCCAAACATAATTCCAATTTTCACACGAAAACCAATAAATTTCGAAAATTCATTTTCCAACACTAGAAACTAGAAATAGTCCGTGGAAACATAACCATACAAGGCCTGTCATTTTATGCAAAAAAATGCTTACATAACAAACTCATATTGCTTGTCCATCGAGTATATGTTGCATATGCACGACAAATATCAAATGGTGTCTCTTAGCATTTACGAAGAAATAATTTGCTAACTATCTACATTTTTTTGCTTATCTATTGAATAATAATTGATTTTTATTTTAGTTTATATTTAATTAATTATTGTTAAGGATAAGTAGAAAATTTTGTTTCAATATCAGTAAAAAAGGAGTTATTTTTGGCAAGAGTACGTGCCCACATTCAGTTTTTTTGGGATTTATTTGAAACCGTGTCTCGGCCTTATCCGTTGTGAGAAATATGTTGCTTATTGAAGACAAATATGTTGCTTATTGAAGACAAATATGTTGCTTTTTTTAGATATGTTTGAAACCGTATCTCTGAAATTATCTCTTTCATTTCACAGTCAAACTTGCAATTAATATTGGTGATCCTCCCATTTTTAAGACCAATCATTTGCTTAGGTATATATAAAGTGTTGCTTAATTGTTCTTATAAAGTTGCTTATGAACATGAACATTGTTGCTTATTTATTGACTCTATGTTCCATGTTTGACTACACAATAGATGTTTAAAATATACCCTGATATATTTTAGTAATAATATATTGGAAAGGGATGATTAATAATATGCCTGAGCAATGGACGGAGTGTACAAACAATTTCTGAGGCCCAACAGGAATTTAAATTTCGGACACCAAAAATTCATCAAAAACTGTGTCAAAGCAAATATTGCGCCATCAAAAATTTATCACTTGTATAAATAACATTGCATATGTTATACCATAATATTGCTTATATAGCATTTACATCTTGCTTAACTACTCTAAAAATTAAACCAAACCCAACCACAAATTTAAAAATCCAAAACAACATATAATGTTCAACCATTTGGTCAAAATAAAAAAACATCAACATCGTTTTTTTCTATAATCTACGTTGTTCGCCAAACTTCTTTGCCTCTCCCGATTCAATTCCTCTCCGCTCATTCATATCATCCAAACAAATCGCAACGGTATATTTCCGCACATCATCAATATTTGGCCTTAATAAGCAATATATGTGTACCAAGCATTATATAAAACAGGCATAAGCATAACATAAAACATAAACAAGCAAAATTAGCAAAGCAACAAACTTGTATTTTGCAATAAACAAGCAGAATTATCAAAGCAACAAAAATATATTTTAAAATCCCATAAAGAGCCACCTCTGCAGGACTTCGTTTTCAGGATAATAAAGATAATTTAAAACAAAAACACAAACAAAATCCTAACCATTTCGTACATACTTGGATATATATATAAGCATACTACAAAACATACATAAGCGATATTGTTTCCTCATTAAAGCGATCGATCAACCAACACTTGTGAAAAACACAGATGCGACCATGGTTATTGACAAATAATAAGCAATTCTTGCCTCAATAAAACAATCTCCCCATAGTTTTAAATATCCTCACAATTATTCATGTCCTCCACTATTTGCCTAGCCTAAGTCATGTTTATCACAAGAGTATTTCTCGAGGTGTTTGAAATTCACGATCATGAATTTGGTGAGGATAATGGAGTCTTCTCCTTCTCCGTTGTGTAAATCCAGGTCTCTCGATGCGATGTAAATGCGCGTGCGATCTAGCGAAGAATCCGACCGCTCGATCCGGATTTGATTTTCACGGCGAAGGCGAAGGAGGCGGAGCTTGGGTCAGGTTTGATGTCGCCGTCACGAGATGAGTATGGCTTTCGTTTTGATGATTTCCCAGGAAAGGTTTGCGAGAGAAGAAATGAAGAAGGCGGTTTTGCGGGAATGGTTATGACTCTTCGTTTACCAAAGAGTATAAGATATGCACGATATCTTAGATTACCATGTCCATAAACGGTTCCTATTTTTTAGCCCACTACCAAAAATAATTTTCCTCCCAAAAATTGATTTTAATTAAAATTACCAAGATGTCCTTTTTTAAATTAAGTTACATATTAAATAATGGTAAAAACCGATTAATCTCAACCGTTTAAAAATTAAATCAATGACTCGGATTTAGTCTCGTGTACTCACCTAAGTTATGTGGACTCACCCTGATCTAAATCCTACATATATATATATATATAGTTAGTTCTCAGTATAGTTCAAATATTTTGCACTTTAAATTCATTTTCACACTTATTGTTTTACTTCTATCGATATGTGCCAGCTTTATTAAGATCAAAATGCATTTGATCCATTATTATTTTTTCTGCACAAAATTAATTTCGTATAACAATCTTGAACCCCAAAGTCAAATTTGTTGAAAATATTGGAAAAACTATTCACAAAGTCCAGATTAACTGGCTTATTAGTTTAGCCAACTATTTTCAGCACAAATTTTACTTAACATGATTATACTGAATACTAAAGACAGAATTATACATGCAAGAAACTACTAACTATTACTCAAAGTTTCTTATTATAAGAATTATAGAAAATTCATTTTTCCAACTATTTTACTACATGAAACTAGTACAAAAGTCTATAACTAGCAACCCATATACAGTCCTTATGACCTCCAACCCCCCAAAAACATAAAACTTGACAAGTCCAAAAACAAAATACTTACACAAACACAAAATAGTATCTAGTATACATTTTATCCATCATCGTGGTTTTACACGATAACATGTAGGGAAAATGGTCATAATGGCTAAGAAACATGCATAGAGAATGATTGTCAAATCAAATCTGACAGGTCATTGGGGGTTTTCACCTTTAACTTTGACTTAATTTCTTTTAGTGGATAGTAGAAAAGTCAACACAAATGAAAGTGTCACATATGTGGAAGCTAGCCAATACAATCATTTGTCCATTGTGTTGAAAAAAATGTTGTTATTGGTAAGGATACACAAAAAATAAGGATACCCAAAAAAATAGTTGAAACATAAAACAAGGGTTGATAACTAATTGAAACAGAAAACAAAGGTTGAAACAAGAATAGCTCCATCGACTTCGACAGTTATCACGCTCTCGAAGGAAACTAAAACATTGGCCACCACCATCAACTGTAAACAAAATAAAAAAGCAATAGCCAAAGACCAAGTGTCATTTTCGAGAAAGGTGGCTAGTCTGATCACCATAAAGATAAAAATAGTGCATAGTATACATCTTACCCATCGTCGTGGTTTTACACGGTAACAGGTAGGTAAGATGGTCATAATAGCTAAGAAACATGCTAGAGAATGATATTTATGAATGTCAAATCAAGCTTGACCAAGTAATTGGGGATTTTTTTCCTTTAACTTTGACCCAATTTTGTTTTAAGTGGATAGTAGAAAAGCCAACACAAATGAAAGTGTCACGTATGTCGCAGCTAGCCAATAAAATCGTTTGTCTATAGTGCCCAAACAAATGTTGTTACTGGTAAGGATACACAAAAAACAAGGATACCCAAAAACATAATTGGAACATAAAACAAAAGTTGGAAACTAATTGAAACAAAAAATAAACGTTGAAGTAAGAAAATTGTTACTATATAATCCTGGTATGTCTAACAAAAAGTTTAAAAAAAAAACTCTACTAGGTCTTGCACTTTAAATTCATTTTCACACTTATTGTTCTACTTCTATCAATATGTGTTAACTTTATTAAGATCAAAATGCATTTGATCCATTATTATTTTTTCTGCACAAAAGTGAATTCGTATGAATATCTTGAACCCCAAAATAAAATATGCTAAAATATTGAAAAAACTATTCACGCGTCCAGATTAACCGCTTATTAATGTCTCAATTTCATGAGAATAAAAATAAGTTTAGCCAACTATTTTAAGCACATATTTTACTTAACATGATTATCTTCTAAAGACAGAGTTATACATGAAAGAAACTATTACCAATTTGTCAACGTTTCTTGTTATAAGATTATAGAAAATTAATTTTACCAACTATTTTGCCACATGAAATTGAACAAAAGTCTATAATTACCAACCCATATAGAGTCCATATGACCGACGACCCCAAAAAATAACAAACATGACAATATGGCCCAAGAACAAAAGAGAAGGTCTCTTGTAAGACTGTCTTCCGGACCAGGCTTCGTAAGATGGATCCTACTATCCGGATCTGGGTACCAATCACTAATAAACTGCTGTCAGCTGTGATCTTGTCAGCATATCTCTCTTTCTCTCTCCTCTTATTAAGTGGTCCCCTCAATATATATTTTTATCTCTCTCTTTTTATTCTCAGATCTCCTCCAACAAATACACAAATCTCGCCAGTTGTGAAATCTTCTGAGAAGATCTCTCTTTCTCTCTCCTCTTATCCTCCAATAGATCTCTTTATCTCTATTTTTATCCCAAGATCTCCTCAACCAAAACCACAAATCTCGCCAGTGATACTTTTAAGCAATATATATGATAATTTTAGGATGTTTTGTGATACTTTTACATTTTAATTATTAAAAACATCAAAAGTGATACCTTTTCATTGAAATGTGGTACTTTTAAAATGTACAACAATACTTTCATACTTTTTAACATTAAATATGTTACTTTTAAGATGTATAATGATAGTTTCATATTTTATATATTCCAAGTACAATATTAAGTTATATCACTTTTTGGACAAATAGTGATACTTTTCAGCCTTAAACATGATACTTTAAAGATGCACAATGATACATATTCCATGTTGACACAATACTCTGACCTAAGAAAGTGATACTTTTTACTGATACTTCTCAGCATTAAAAATAATACTTATAATCCAAAGGAATACTACGTTCGAATGACTTGGTATCGATTCAGAAACTTCAACACACATGCAAATGATAAAAAGAGTACCAAATTGCAATACTTTATCAATAAAAATCGCTTCACAAAGCAGCATTCATTTTGTAAGCTGATACTTTTAATGCACTTTTTGATACTTCTTAGCATTAAAAATGATATTTTTGACCAAATGAGTACTTTGGATATGCAACTAATAATACTAGAACTCTAATGTTAAACTGCAATTTCAGTTGACTTTGTATCGATACATAAACTTCAATAACATACAAATGATAAAAGAATCTCAAATGACAATAGTTTATCAACAAAAAACCACTCTTAAATGTAGTCTTCTTTTCCAATTCACGGCTAGTGTTATCTTCTTTTAGGACTTCCTTCTTTTATATCAATTGTTTCAGAAGCTCTTTCCACTATAGTGCCTTTTTCCGAGTTGCCCCTTCCCCTGTCTCTTATGTACACTAATTGCTTGTGTCATGCCATCTATAAATATGAAAAATCGGATACTTTTAAGGCAAATTTTGATACTTTTGAGGCAATTTCGATACTTTTAAGGCAAATTTTTAAACACACATATTAATAAATCTAACAATTTCGGTCACCATCTAACAATAAAACAAACAAAAATATAGTTTAACAAAAACTTTAATATTGAAATACACCCAGTCATATAAACATATATTCAATGTTGAAATACAATGACATAAAACTAATATTTTTAAGGTAATTTATTATACTTTTATGGCAATTTCTAATACTTTCAAACATTAGTATTAGCAGATTTGTACTATAACAACAATGTACGTATTGAAATATTTCTAACAACAATGTTTATAAATTTAGTCATCATCTAACAATAAATCTAACAAATAATGCGAGTTTAATAAAAAATTCAACACACAAATCTATAAATTATTCCACTTTAGAAAACTAATTATTCCACTTCAATTTAGTCGCCAAACCATATTTACAAACATATTTTCAATTTTTTTTCCAGAAATTATCAAACTAATTTACAAACTTTCAAACTTTAATGATGGAATCGAGAAGATGCTTCGACTACGAGCTGCAAAATACACTTGAGAACGAAATGAGAAAAACTAAAAAAAATGACATTAACATAAAGCCAATCGAGAAGAAGAGAAAAGGAGAAGCGAGAATAACATAAGAAGAAGAAGAACATAGGAAGAAGAAGAAGAAGGGAAGAAGAAGAATTGAAGAAGAAAGCGGAAAAAAGATTGGAAATAAAACCTAGTAAAAAAGAAAAAGAAAAATTGGAAAAAAATTGAAAAAGACAACTAAAAACACTGGATTCGGGCGGGTATGAGGCGGGTCGGGTAAGTAAGATCCGTCTTACGAAACTAGACCCGTAAGACGGTCTTATACAAGTTTTTACCAGAACAAAATACTTAGACAAAAACACCAAAAATAGTGTATCATCCAAATTATGGATATAAATATTCTCCTTTTTATTGACTGGTCCTTATCCACCAATTACAGCCGCATCCTCATCCTTCTTGGGTGGTACTGGTGGTGATGTTCCCTCTCCACAAATTATAGCCCGTTAATTTGTTTGAGAACTTGAAATAGGTTGCAAAAACTCTAATAATCCACGAAGTTATCTGCAGATTCTTGCTCGTGTATAGCTCCCTCGACTCCGGCAGTTATCACGCTCTCGAAGAAAACTGAAACATTGGCCACCGACATAAACTGCAAACACAATAAAAGAAATAATAGCCAAAGACCAAGCGTAATTTCGAGAAGAGCTGCTAGCCCGATCCCCATGAAAATAAAAATAAAGTCTAGTATACATCTTACACACCATCATGGTTTTACACGATAATAGGTAGGGAAGATGGTCATAATGGTATAAAAACATGCCTAGAGAATGATACTTATGAATGTCAAATCAAACATGACCAGGTCGTTGGCGATTTTCTCCTTTAACTTTGACCCAATTTTGTTTTCACTAGATAGTAGAAAAGACACACAAAAAATGAGAATACCCAAAAAAAATAATTGACATAGAAAACAAAGGTTGAAAACTAATTGAAATAAAAAAACAAAAGTTGAAGCAAGAAAATTGTTACTATATAATCTTAGTATGTCTAACAAAAAGTTCAAAAAAAAAAGAACTTACAACTCTACTAGGTCTTGCACTTTAAATTTATTTCACACTTATTGTTCTACTTCTATCAATATGTGTCAGCTTTATTAAGATCGAAATGCATTTGATCCATTATATTACAGGCGACGCTATTTGCACCCCAATATTTAATAATACACCTCGCTCCCAATAATTACAAAAATACCATGAGTTAAAAAGACTATGATACCCTTAATAACATAAAACATTGTAAATACACCCCTTAAATCTCTAAATACACCCCCTCTCTTTTTTAAACTTATATTCTTCTTCACCCTTTCTCATTATTCTTCTCTCTACAAAATTTTCCGAAAAAATAATAATAAATCGATACCTTAATTCGCCGCAAATATGGATTGATTTAGTGATTCGTGCCTTATAGAAGAACATTGAAAGCAAAAAAAAAAAAAAAAACTGAATCGCACCATGTGTAAATAAAGTCAACAAGCACAAAAAATTACTACTTAGACATTGCCCCTCTCAAATTTCGTGCAAATAGATACAAATTATTAATTATCTCCAATTTCTTAGGCATTGCTCCTGAATGTTGAATATTCTGGGGTCATTTTAGTCTTTTCTCATTTCTAGTTAGTTATACGAAGTTGTTATTTTGGTTATTGCGTTTTTTCCGTGTTCCTTGCTTACTAGGTTAGGTGCTAGTGGGTCTTATAAATAGTCTGGGTATTTCACACTTGCTGTAAGTTTTTCCATCAGATTGAATAAAGTTTCTCTCATGTTGATTTCCGCTTTACTACTTTAAACATGGTATCCGAGCACGAGATTCTCTTCTTCACATCATGCCACGACATACTGACATGGAATGTGTTGCTCACTGAGGAGCAGGGTAAAAATCTTGTTGGATTGAAAGGTCTTTGATGGATCTGGGGGAAAATTCAATCGAACATCGAGATACCGATTCCTACATCTGCATAATTGGATCACCCGGGGATGATACTTGTGACTAATCCTCTAACGGATTCCAATTACTGTCATGGCGTCGCGCGATGATGATTGCTTTAGCGCGAAAACCAAACTTGGCTTTGTTGATGGTCGAATTCCAAAACCAGATCGGACTCGCCGGAGTATGAGCGGTGGAAGAGGATTGACTACATCTTTATACACAATTTGGATTTTAAATTCATTAAGCAAGGAGTTGGTAGATGCTTTTCTATATATTTGATTCCGCCGAGGAGTGTGGGATGAAATTGCACAAAGGTATGGAGAAAGTAACGGACCTATGCTCTATCACCAATTGCGAAGGAAATTGCAACTCTTAAACAAGGTGCGACATGGTGGTTACATATTTCACGAAGCTAAAACGTCTATGGGACGAATATGCAAGTGCGGTGTCTATACCACCTTGTACATGTGGATCTAGCAAGCAAATTAACATTACGGAGACTAATACTCGACTATTACAATTTCTCATGGGGCTTAGTGATACTTATGATAATGTGAGGAGTCAAATTTTATTGCTAGATCCTCTACCATCATGAACAAGGCTTTTTCGATGATCCGAGAGAGTTGAGAAGCGAGATCGGTGCAGAGACTTTTCCGGATGTGGTAGAGAATGCCGCAATGCATACTAGAGTTCCCGCAATTGGCGAGAGGTAGTAGTGGACGAGGAGGTTTTCCTAATCTTTGGTTTGCGAGGGGTAGAGGACGCGGTTTTGTGCGGATGAGTAATGAGGAGAAAGCTAATTTGGTTTGTGCCCATTGTCATGAGCATGGGCACCTTATGCACAATTGCTTCAAACTACATGGCTATCCGGATTGGTACAAAAGTTTCAAGGAGCGTGGGGAAGGAGTTTTGATAAACCTGTTGCTAATTTGGTTGATGCAGCACGGGAAGTGTGACTTATGAAGCTAGAGCAGGTTCGGGAGGTGGTGTTGCATTGAATGATATTTGAATATTATTCAACAGAAATTGCCAAAATATATGCAGTAAATCAATTCGAGGATCAAGGCACTTTGGAGAGGGGAATGTGAATTATGCACATTTTGTGGATTGTGGAGGTAACATGTCCAGTAGATCTGTTGATTATGCTTTGGTATGGTATTGAGTCCGTGAATGCCGGCTCTTGGATTTTATAACTGGAGCTAGTAGACACATGTGTGCTTACCCTAACCAAATGACCAATATCATCACTCTTTCCTCCCCAATATACGTTCTATTACCCGACGGCACAACCACTCTTGTCACACACACTCGGCCAAGTGTATATCACTCCAAAATTGTCATTAATCGATGTCCTTGTGGTTCCTAAGTTTAAATATAATCTCCTTTCTATTGCTCGATTAACACAACAAGCTCATTTGAAATGCATTTTTACCCCTCTCATTACATTTTGCAGGCCCGAGAGCGATACTATTGTGGGCGGTGGCAAGGCGGTTGGACGATTATACATCCTTCTTCCTAGTACTCTAATAAATCTTTGTATCTTGTTCTTCGTATCATTTTAAGCTGCTCTTGATAATTTTGGTCTTTGGCATCAACGGCTTGGACATGCCTCTCCTTATGTACTTGAACATTTGGATTTTTGAAACCAATGTGTAATTCTTCTTTGAAACAATCAATGCTTGAATGTGTTGTCCGCCATAAATCTAAGCAACCACGTATGCCTTTCCCTCTCATTAACTCTCATGCCGATGTTTTATTTGAGTTGGTCCACCTTGATGTTTGGGGTCCTTATAACTCATTTTTGTCACAAATACACCCTATATGCTCACATTGGTAGATGATTGTAGTCGGGGTACTGGATATATTTGATGAGTCACAAAATCAAGTGCCCTCCCTTCTATCTGCTTTCATTCTTATGGTTTCTAATCAGTTTGGTACTTCTATTAAATCATTCCGAGTGATAATGGGAGTGAATATTTGAGTCAAGAATGTCGGCAACTTTTTGCTACTAATGGAATTTTACATCAAACCTCGTGCACTTACACTCCTCAACAAAATGGCATCGTTGAGAGGAAACATAGACAACTTTTGAACATTGCTCGAGCTCTCATGTTTGATCTAATATTCCTTCTAAATTTTGGCCATATTCCCTTCTCACTTCGCTTTCCTCATAAATAGGCTTCCTACTTCTGCTCTAAATTGGAAAACTCCTGAAGTCCTTTATGGAAAATTGCTGACTATAATTACTTGAAACCTTTTGGTTGTTTGGCTTTTGCTACGAATGTTCATCCTCGAGAAATCCAAATTTACTCCTCGAGCTCGCAAGTGCATCTTCTTGGGTTATGTGTTAGGCAAAAAGGGATATAGACTCTTTGATTTAGACAATCACCAATTCCTCATTTCTAGAGATGTTTCTTTTGTTGAAACCACCTTCCCTATCAGTCCATTCAGCGCTACGATAGTACTCCTCGCCACTTCCTTTTTTGGATGATCATCCTATCACCGACTCTTGCATTGGTGTTACTCCTTCTCATCCTTCCTCTTCTCACCTCCTTCTTCTTGGACATAACCCCTGCTTCCCTGTTCCTCTTCGCGAAGCACCAGAATGTAAAAAAACCATCTTGGCTATCGATTTTGTATCTCATTGCAACATTGTTCCCCATTTGTCTCCTCCGGTGCCGTTCTCCGGTCTGCAGTCATCCCGTACCCTATTTATACCTTCCCTTACTTTGTTTCTTCCGCTTTTCATAGCACATATGTGGCTTTTTTGGCACGGATGTCTAACATGCGAGGAGCCTCATTCTTATGCTCAAGCCGATCAAGTATCTGAATGGGTGGCGGCCATGGATCAAGAATTAGCGGTTTTGGAGAGTAATCATACATGGGACTTGGTTACTTTACCTCCGGGCAAAAAGGCCATTGGGAGTAAGTGGGTGTTTAAGGTCAAACTGAAACCCGATGGTAGTGTAGAACGATATAAGGCTCGCTTGGTGGCCAAGGGCTATCACCAAGTATACGGCGTGGATTATCTTGACAGACTTCTCCCCGTAGCCAAGATGGATCTTGTTCGTATCCTTATAGCGATTCAAAGACTAAAGAATTGGCCTCTACATCATCTTGACATCAACAACGCTTTTCTCCATGGTTTTTGGAGGAGGATATCTTCATGCTCCTCCCGATGGCTACTCAGGGCGTTGCACAGGCGGGTTTGTCATTTAAAGAAAAGTTTATACGGGCTTAAGCAAGCTTCGCGACAATGGAATACGGAGTTTTGTTCAAAACGATTGCTTATGGGTTCGAGTCCATGCATGATCACTTTGCTTATTTTATCGTTTTCTTGAGGCAAGTTCTTGGCTTTGGTGGTCTATGTTGATGATATTTTACTCATGGGGTCGGATGAGGATGATATTTGTAGTCTTAAGAAATATTTGCATCACTTTTTACCATTAAAGATTTAGGCTATGCGAAATACTTTCTTGGGATTGAGATTGCACGGGGAGAAGCGGGGAATCTATCTTAATCAACGCAAGTATGTCGACATTGTCTCACGATCTTGCCTTCTTGGATGTAAGCCTGCTAGCACTCCTTTACCACCTGGTTTTAAGTTGGTTGCTCGGGAGGGGACTCCTTTATCCAATCCGGATCAAGTATAGGCGCTTGGTGGGTCGTCTTCTATACCTTAATATGACCCGACCAGACTTGACTTATTCCGTTCAACAATTAAGTCGATTCGTTAATTCACCTCATTCTACACATTGGGATGCCGCTTTACATGTTGTTCGTTATCTTAAGGGTGCACCTTCCACGGGTCTTTTCTATCCTAGTCTTTGGAGCTTTTACCTTGGAGGCATTTTGCGGCCTTGATTGGGGATCTGTCAAGACACCCGCAAGTCTTTTGAGTTATTGTATTTTTTTGGGCCTGCTCTGGTGGCTTGGAAAACTAAGAAGAAGACACCGTTTCCGTTCTCGGCCGAGGGGCGAAATCCGTGCATTGGGTAGTACGGTTTGTGAGTTACAATGGTTATCCTACTTGCTTCGTGATCTTCATATTTCGTTTCCTACTCCTATTTCCCTTTGGTGCGACAATCAAGCCGCGTTACATATTGTTGAGAATCCCGTGTTTCATGAGCGGACTAAACATTTGGAGATTGACTGTCACTTGGTTCGGAATCAGTTTAAGGCGAGCTTTGTTGCAAGATCAGTTCTTCTTTGCAACTGGCGGATATCTTTACGAAGCCTTTGGGTGTGGCTGTTTTTCTCAAATTTGTTAGCAAGCTGGGTCTGCTTGATGCTCATCAGTCTCCAGCTTGAGGGGGGGATGTTGAATATTCTGGGGTCATTTTAGTCTTTTCTCATTTCTAGTTAGTTATACCTGAAGTTGTTATTTTGGTTATTGCGTTTTTTCCCGTGTTCCTTGCTTACTACAGTTAGGTGCTAGCTGGGTCTTATAAATAGCTGGGTATTTCACACTTGCTGTAAGTTTTTCCATCAGATTGAATAAAGTTTCTCTCATGTTGATTTGCTGCTTTACTACTTTAAACACTGAAAGATCCCAGAGTTTTAATTGCTCCTGCCCTTAGGATGTATTGAAGGTAAATTGCAGCAATGGCAGCTCCAATGAATGGTCCAACCCAGAAAATCCACTGCATATTAAACAAAATTTATACACAATAATATTCCTATATATAAGGGATAGTTAACTAATTCATTAATATTTGTAGATTAATTTAAGGAAATTACATGGGATGAGCTTTATCATCATTGTAGATCACGTCGGCGCCGAAACTTCTAGCAGGGTTGATGTCAGTGCCCGTGATGGGGATGGTGACCAGGTGAACCATAAACACCACGAATCCAATAGGAAGTGGAGCCAACATCTTCATTTTGGATTAGAAGAAAAATCATTTACTTTTATAAATTGGAGAGGGTTTTTTAAGTTAGGGTTTTTTTTTTTTTTTTTTCTTGGAGGGTAAATATGAAAATATAGATTGGAGTGTATTAAATAATTAAATGGGTTTGTAAAATAGGGGTGAGATGTATATAAAAATGGGGTGTATTAATAAAATATTGGGGTGCAAAATAGCGCCGCCCTTATATTATTTTTTTCTGCACAAAATTGCTCTCGTATGACTATCTTGAACCCCAAAGTAAAATGTGCTAAATTATTGGAAAAACTATTCACACTGTCCAGATTAACTGGCTTATTAGTATGTGTCAACTTTCATGAGAATAATAATTAGTTTAACCAAATAATTTAAGCACAAATTTTACTTAACATGACTATCTTGAACTCCAAAGACAGAGTTATACATGAAAGAAACTATTACCAATTTCTCAAAGTTTCTTATTATAAGAAATATAGAAAATTAATTTTACCAATTATTTTGCTATATGAAATTAGTACAAAAGTCTATAACTAGCAACCCATATAGAGTTCATATGACAACCGACCCCAAAAAATAAAATACATGACAATTTGGCCCAACAAAACAATACTTAGACAAAAACACCAAAAACATTGTGTCATCCAAATATGGATATAAATCTTCTCCTTTTTCTTGACTGGTCCTTATGCACCAATTACAGTCGCATCCACATCCTTCTTGGGTGGCACTGGTGGTGATGTTCTCTCTCCACAAATTATAGCTCGTTAATTTGTTTGAGAACTTGGAATAGGTAGCAAATACTCCGATAATCCACCAAGTTATCTTCAGATTCTTTCTCTAGTGTATAGCTCCATGGACTTTGACAGTTATCACGCTCTCGAGGTAACTAAAACATTGGCCACCGCCATCAACTGCAAACAAAATATAAAACAATAGCCAAAGACCAAGTATTATTTTCGAGAAGAGTGGCTAGCCTGATCCCCATGAAAATGAAAAGTGTCGAGTATAAATCTTACACCGTCATGATTTTACATTGTAACAAGTAGGAATGTTGGTCATAACGGCTAAGAAACATGCCTAGAGAATAATACTTATGAATGTCAAATCAAACCTGATCAGGTCATTGGAGATTTTCTCCTTTAACTTTGACCCAATTTTATTTTCTGTGGATAGTAGAAAAGCCAATACCCAACACAAATGAAAGTGTCATATATGTGGCAGCTAGCCACTACAATCGTTGTGTTGAAAAAATATTGTTATTGGTAAGGATACACAAAAAATAAGGATACCCAAAAAAATAATTGAAAAAGAAAACAAATGTTGACAACTAATTGAAACAGAAAACAAAGGTTTAAACAAGAAGATTGTTACTATATAATCATTGTATGTCTAACGGAATGTTAAAAAAAAGAACTTACAACTCTACTAGGTCTTGCACGTTAAATTCATTTTCATACTTATTGTTCTACTTTTATCAATGTGTCAATTTTATTAAAATCAGAATGCATTTGATCCATTATTATTTTTTATGCACAAAATTGATTTTGGGTGACTATCTTGAACCCCAAAGTCAAATTTGTTGAAAATATTCGAAAACTACTCACACCATCCCGATTAACTGGCTTATTAGTATGTGTAAACATTCATGAGAATAAAAATTAGTTTAGCCAACTATTTTCAGCAAAAATGTTACATACATGATTATCTTGAACTTCGAAGATAATGTTATACATGCAAGAAACTATTACCAATTCCTCAAAGTTTCTTATTATAAGAATTATAGAAAATTCATTTTACCAACTATTTTTGCTACTTAAAACTAGACAAAATTCTATAACTAGAAACCCATGTATAGTTCTTATGACCATCGACCCCAAAAACATAAAACTTGACAATCAGGACCAAGAACAAAATACTTACACAAAAATACCAAAATAGTGTCTTCCAAATTCTGGATATAAAACTTATCTTTTTTCTTTACTGGTCCATCTCCACCAATTACAGTTGCATCCTCATTCTTTTTGGGTGGTACTGGTTGTGATGTTCCCTCTCCACAAATTATATCTCGTTAATTTATTTGAGAACTTGAACTTGGTAGTAAAAATCTCCGATAATAATGAAGTTATCTTTAAATTCTTTATGAAGTTATCTTTAAATTCTTTTTCTAGTGTATAACTCTCTCGACTCCGGTAGCTATCACGCTCCCGAAGGACACTAAATGTTGGCCACCTCCATTAACCGCAAACAAAATAAAAACAAATAATAGCCAAAGACCAAGTGTCATTTTCGAGAAGGGTAGGTAGTCCGATCTCCATGAAGATGAAAATAGTGTCTAGTAATCATTTTACCCACCGTCGTGGTTTTACATGGTAATGTGTAGGGAAGATGGTCATAATGGCTAAGAAACATGTCTAAAGAATGACACTTATGAATGTCAAATCAAACCTGACCAGGTCAACTGATGATTTTCTCCTTTAACTTTGAACCAATTTTTTATTTCTAGTGGACAGTAGAAAAGCCAAAACAAATGAAAATGTGACATATTTCGTAGCTAGCCAACACAATCGTTTGTCCATTGTAACAATAAAAAATATCGTTATTGGTACAGATATACAAAATATAAGTATACCCAAAAAACAATTGAAATAAAAAACAAAGGTTGCAAAGTAATTGAAACAGAGAACAAAGGTTGAAGCAAGAAAATTGTTACTATATAATCCTTGTATGTCTAAAAAAAAGCTAAAAAGAAAAGAACTTACAACTGTACTAGGTCTTGAAAGAAAATAAGAACCCATCATAGCATAGGAAAGCAATTGTATAACATAAATTAAATGAAGAACATACAACTACACTAGGTCTTGAAAGAAAAAAAAGAATCCATCACAACATAGGAAAAACAATTGCAAGAGTACACATGGTCTCGATAAAAGATGACGGAAATATAATTACAAAAAAGCAACTCTCCACTTAAGCTTCTTATCCATAGTTACAATCAATGAAAAGAACTTGCAACATACAACATCTTTAATTGAATTTCTTTTCTTAAGTTGCTCTTATTCTTAATCAGATTGTGTTTTAGTAATCCAACAATTAGTTTCATCTTTGGCCTGAAATTTATGTGATTACTAATTTTTTCTAATATCTTCCATTATGTCCGTGCTATGATATGGATATTATTAATCAACATACCTGCGTTAATTTTAAAAACTCAACTAGGTCTTAAAAGAAAAGAAGAACCCATCACAACATAGGGAAAACAATTGCAAAGCACACATGATCTTGATAAAAAAAGAAGAGAAAAAATATAGTTTCAAAGAAAATAAGAACACATCCCAATATACGGAAAAAATTGCAAGAGCACACAATATCTCGATAAGAAGAGAAGAGAGAAATATAATTTCAAAGGAAAGAAAAGAAGAACACATCACAACATAAAGAAAACAATTGCAAGAGAATACATGATCTTAATAAAAAGAGAAGAGGGAAATATATTTTTAAAAAGGTACCCTCTATTTAAGCTTCTTATCCACAGTTACAATCGATGAAAAGAACTTAGAACATAATAATAATATGACATATGGAAAATTAGAAAATTAGTTCGCTAACTTTAGCCATTTAGTTCTCAATCGAATCATCATACAACCACAGTTACTATCGATGAAAAAGAACTTAGAACATACTAAATATATTACATCTTTAATTGAAGTTCCTTTTATAAGTTGCTCTTATTCTTAATCAGATTTAGAAGTTGTCTTAGTATAAATAGGGGTGTGTTGTTCATTTTGTACTAAGTCAAATTTGAGAAAAATTAATAGAAGCAAACATTCTTCCACCAAAAGCTCTCTTATATTTTTTAGTCTAAATATTCCCCTCATCCTACAAAGAAAAATAATTTCTCTTCCCACTTTCAATTTCTAAATAACCCATTTTTGTATCTAAAATTGAGTTAACCCTCCTCCAACAATTTCAAGATTGTTGCTCGGTTCCCCATTTAACATCTAATATTATTGTTTATGAGCTTTTCCTTCTTCGTCAATGATTAACATTGAAGGTTCTGCTCTGTTGACAAGAAAATTGTTGAGACACAAAAGGGAATACCAAGGAAGGATGGGGATTTCCCCAAACCTACAACGATGAAATCAGAAAATGAAAAGATGGTTGTGGAGACGAGTGATGAAAATGCCCATGTCAACATGTCTGTTAAGATCTAAAACCTTGCTATTTTCTTTAATGCAATGCCATAATTAGTTTTGCTATTTGGAAAATTTTCAAGCCATATAATTCTTAGGTAAGAAGGGAGTAAGTACAATATGGGTAGAAAACAAAAATAAAATAAATAATTATGAAATTCTGAGAATTATCTCATGTTCTTCTGAAAATTATACCAGTAAAGTATGCTGAAGAGACATAAAATTTGAGAAATGTTTTTTTAGTGTTATTTTAATGAATAGTTGAAATATTTCTAAATATAACAACTAAAAACCCAAATAATGTGAACACATATTTTCCTTTAAATTTTGACCATAAGAATGCAAAAAGAACATCAACAAAACACATCAACAAAACGTACAATAAAATGTTGATTCAAGTATATCACTCAAGGTTTTTCATGTTGTAATTAATTTCAATAATCACTAACATTGATTAATATTTCATTGAAGTATGGTCATCTTTAGTTTTTTGAAATACTTCTTTTCATTTTACCTTTAAATCATAAAAGCCATAATTGTTTTTCTTATATGCAAGTTAGAACCAAATATATCATCTGCCTTGTTCTAAATAAATTTCTTCTGGCTTCTTCCACTCACATCACTCTAAAAATAACCATACAAAACTATTATTTTCAATGGTGTAAAAAACTATTTTTAATATTTGGATTGTTTATTAGAAAATCTCTTTATATTTGTATATTACAATTCAAAAATAAAATCTCTTAATATTATTTTTCTTCCAATGCACACATCTTGAATAAAGTATTTATAAAAGACAAATCTAAATAGAAATTTATAATTTTAAAATATAGACAATTTTGTTGAAATAAAATAAATAAAACCTCTTGCATTATTTTGTCACTATGTCGACATATATGTGATTTGTGAACTAATGGCACCTTTTTGAGAATATATGTTATAAGTCCATCCATTGAGGACTTCAACAATCTCAACAATTGGATTTAAAAAAATAATAATAGAAACATCGCTTCAGCCTTCAAGAAGAGACGAAACAATGTGACCACGAAAGGAAAGATAAGTTAAGAGAAACAAAATAATTACTAGCTTTGCTATGTGAAGAAAAATAAGTTAAGACGAAAAAATCGATAATTCTTTTTAAAATTCCAATTTGCACGCACACCAAGAAAAGTGCTTGAACTAGTCATTTTATCGACGAATACAAGAATAAGTATTCGCTTGCTATGTAATTCACATAAATACTTCTATTTTCTTTTTTCAAACTCTGTGTAATTATACATTTCTTGACTTTTGTGTATTTAATTGTTATTTAGCCTCCTTCTGTGTAATTAAAAATTATATATATGTGTATTTACAACTTCTCTAAGGGCTAATTTAATTTTAACGGAATATTACATAATAAATTAATTGTAATCCCAACCATTAACAAGAAAATTAAAATAAATTGAATTCTCGGTCGAATCATAATACAACCACAATTACAAATGATGAAAAGAACTTAAAGCATACTATTTAAATGACATCTTTAATTGAAGTTTGTTTTAGTTGCTCTTATTTTTAATCAGATTGTGGGTTTTAGTAATCCCAACCATTAACAAGAAAATTATAAGAAATTACATTCTCAATCGAACCATGCACAACCACAATTACAGTCGATGAAAAGAACTTAGAACATACTAATTATATGACATCTTTAATTGAAGTTCCCTTTTTAAGTTGCTCTTATTCTTATTAACAAGAAAATTAAAAGAAATTGAATTCTAAATCGAACCATAATACAACCACAATTACGGACGATGGAAAGAACTTAGAAGTTACTAATTATATGACATCTTTAATTGGAGTTTCTTTTTTAAGTTGCTATTATTCTTAATCTGATTGTATTTCAGTAATCCAATTATTAAGATTTTTTTTAAAGAAATTGCATTCTCAATCGACAATAATACAACCACAATTATAGACGATGAAAAGAACTTAGAACATATAATTATATAACATCTTTAATTAAAGTTCCTTTTAAGTTGCTCTTATTCTTAATTAGATTGTATTTTAGTAACCCCAAATATTAACAAGAAAATTAAAAGAAATTGCATTCTCAACCGAACCATAATACAACCACAATTACAGATGATGAAAAGAACTTAGAGCATAATAATTATATGCCATCATTAACTGAAGTTTCTTTTATAGGTTGCTTTTATTCTAATCCAATACATACCAAATCTATCACATATAAATCAATGTTCTCATAATTTCAATTCGAAGTATTTTAATACGTAGGATCCACCACTACCAATAATATATCCACTTAATCTTTTTAATAGGTCCCATTAATTTTTAAATCAGCATAATAAATTATTATATACTAAATTAAATATTCAAAATAGGCCCCACCACTACCATTTTCATAAATTATTATATTCATAAAAAATTAAAAATTATATTGTAAAAAACACAAACAAACACAATTTCATTTCCATCATATACTTTCATGTTTAAAGTTCCTTCAAAATTAATAAACAAAATATATTTTCATTTCTAAACCTATGAAATATCATATTCATCACACATCGAAATATATTCTCAATTTCACACAAAAATAAATACACAACTTAAATCTCATTAGAAATTAGTCATGTAACTATAGGGCGATGGCAAAAATGTCCTGTAAAAATTAAGTTTTGCAAAAAGGTCATGTAACTATATAAACGTCTCAAATTTTCTATAGTTACAGGACTTTTTTACAAAATGTGATTTTTACAGGACTTTTTTGCTATCATCTTATAGTTACAGGACAAATTTTGCAATTTTGCCAATATGTAAATATCATACTCCAACTTTAATACTTTGGTCTTATCAATATAAATTACCAAAGAGATTGTTCAATCAACATAAATTACCAATAGAGAAAAGACAAAAAAATAACTAATATAAAACAACTAGAATAATTGATTTTCTTGTATTTTAAATTCTTCATTTATTTTATTTTTTTGGTTTTGCAAAAAGAATTTCTTTTTGGCAAATATGAATGACATAAAGAAGGATTAAATTTGGGCGGCTATATAAATTCCTCAATTATGTTTTTTGGTGTTTGATAAGACAAAAAAATTTAATTAGATGCAAAAACTTAGATATAAAGGCCGAAAAAAAATAGTTAGATGAAAGGCAAAAAAAAATTGCTTATTTTTGTTTCTATCTTGAATTGATACCAAGACCTTGAACTATAAAACACTACAACAACCACTCAACCAACTAATTCCTTTGGTAATTACTTAACCTTTGTTTTATATACCTAATATATATACATACAAAATATATAAAAAAACTCCAAAATCCTTGTCGGTGGGGGCCCGTGTGGCGGCACCACCTATGTCGCTCCAAGGCCGCCCCTCAAATGATTGCTTGAAGTCTCAATACTTCTTAAGGATGATGCTTCTGGGTCCACGTCCTAAATATATGGTCATTCATAGGATGGCAATGAAGTGGGTCCCGGGTCCAAAATTTCAAAATCCGCCCGAGTCTGGGGTGGGTCCAGGGTCCAGTAGAACCCGCCATGGACCTGCCCCACCATATTACTTTTATTATATTTTGAATATATATTTAAATATTTTGTATTATTTACTTTTAGATATGAGTGTTGTATTGATATTAATTTACTGCTATATCATCTTATAATATTGTACTTCGAATATTTATTATGAATATTAGTTGAGTACTATTGCAAGACTCTAATAGTAATTTTCTTTTTGAAAAGAAATCCTAATAGTGGCTAAATAGTTTTAAAACGTAGTTATAATAAGTTGCATAATTACATTTATTTTTTTGATTATTAGCATTGGATTGTTTTTTAAAATTTGATCACAAATACAAAAATTAAATTATTGAAATTAGAAAAAATATTGGCAGGTCTAGACTCGCCCTGAGGAGGGTTTTAAGGCGGGACGGGTCTTGTAAGGGGCGAGGCAGTCCGGGTCCCCGCCCAACCCGCCCCCCATTGTCATCTCTAGTCATACTAACATTATATAATTGGCATTTTCACTAAAATTAAATAATTTCTCCACCAGAATTGGGTGATTTCGAGTGTTTGGCGCTGATTAGTCATAAACACCCAAATCTCTCCCATTTCCAACAATTTGTGCAAAGGAAGACGTGAAGTACTATTGCACATGGTTTTCTTTTTCAGAGCAGAAATCTTAGCATTTAATGTGTGCGGCTGTTGGTTGGAAACTTCTGAGTCTAGGGCTAATTAAAAAAATTTGAAAACTGCTAAAACCGACCGAATTAAACTACACCATACCACACCACAACTTGCAGGCTCAAACCACACCGAAGACATCACAAGTAGAATAATATATATGTATATTAGCTATCGCAGGGTCGGCCCCGAGGGTAATGACCGAGGGGACGACCTAGGACCCCGATTTTACATAAGTCTTTGTATATATGTATACATACTTTTTTAAGTTAGTTTTAATAGGGCCGTAGAAATAAAATAAAAATTACCAAATGACATTTTGGTATTCGATTTGTGCTAGGAAATTTGTGAACCTGGAGATTGAACTGTTAAAATTATACGGAGTAGTTTCTACTATTATATGTAATTAAAGTTGTTATAACATTCAATTGAGACAACATATCCTTAGATTTTTAACTATCGAATTGATAGGTTTGCATATAATCTTCATGCATTGTTGAAATAACAAAATCGTCCAAAACCATTGAAAATTACATATTATTTTTTTTTTGAAAAGATGCGGCTTAAAATCAAGTTTGTGGAAGAACTACAATTAGCAATTCGGTTTTAAAATGGCGAAAAAACCGCCTGTTCGCACCGCGATCACCCTAACTAAGTCAATACTTTAGTCTATGCCATAACTAATGCAGCCATGGTCATACGGCCCATATCTTCTCTGCCGTGATCTACTACTGTGGATTGAACAAATCTAACTTGGCTTCAGTTGGTTGTACTCAACTAAATGCAAATCACTTGCACGTATTGGTCTAACTCACTCGAGCTTGAAAATTGCTGTGGATACGGGAATAAATTCCCGTGCCAAGTGCAAATAAAATACATTGGTGCAAATTATGTATACTTGAGTCTTGAAGCATATATTTATTATTTGGGGATAATTACAAAATACCCCTTGAGGTTCGGGCTAATTACAGAAAACCCAAACATTTTTGAAAATTAGAAAAAAACCCTTTGAGTTTTGATTCTATCTTACATTTTTCTATGAAATATTGCAAAACCCAAGGATCTTTCTAAAAATATTATAGTTGCACCCTCAAATTTAAGACTGAATCAAATTTGAGTTTTTTTTTTTAAATTTCGAAACATTTATTTGATTTTTGTAATTAGAGCACACCTCAAGGGTGTTTTCGTTATTATCCCTATTATTTATACAAGAAATGAACTATGAAACGACAAAGAAGATCATTTGATGTGTAGAAAAATCTTTTGCAACTTTGAAGACAACTTTTAGGATAGTTAACAAAACTATCCATGAAATTACGAAATTGTAGGCTCAGTGGTAGACGCTTATCCCTCTTGTAAAGGTGTTGACTAGGGTTCAAACTTTGTATATTTCAGTTTCTTTGAAATTTACCCTCTCCCCTCGAACCACTACTCTAAACTTAATTATTAAAAAAAAACTATATATGCATGAGATTTAGCTTAATTATAAATAATATTCACTTCAGACTTATATTTTAAAATAACAAAACCTTCCTGATGTATTAGAAAATACCCTATTGAGGTTTGTATTGTTATAAAAATTATTCTCTCAATAGGTTGCAATTTGTAAAATCGAAACAAATGTCAAAAGAGAATTTGTAGTTTTGAAAAATAACTATTTTTCCATGTGTGTGTGAGATTAGGCTAGACCTAATTCACGAGCCATTTCATATCCTCTAACGGGGAAATAATGTCACAGTATGGGCCTTGATGTTTTACTAAAGACCCCCTCACCTAACATGCAAGTTCATCAATACACCATATTGCATTTCACCATCATCACAAAAATTTAGCACCTAACTTTTGAAGTCTCAATTAATGGATCTAAATGTGTCCCACCAAAATGCCATTCGATCTCAAAATTTCATTACCGACATTTCCAATAACCCAAGTGCCATTATAAGACAATGTTGGTTCTGTGTCCCATTATCAAAGGTACAAGTCCAATACAACTCAAACATATAAAGAGCCTATTAATTTAGTAATCAATTTTTTTTTCAATAATGGGGAACTCGCAATCACTATCCTTGAAAGCATGCACTGGCACTTAGGTAGGTAGAATCGTCAAATGGTGCGGGCGGTGATGACCCATCAAGCCAAAGAGAAACATCGGATCGGACCGAGATGCCATCGGGCCTGTTTTTAGGCCCATCTCGACCCAACCCATGAAAATACGGATGAAATGGTCAGGCCGACCCAACTTTTTCTGGCCATATGGGCTGGGCCAAATAGGCCGGGTCCCTTTCACTCGAGCAATCGGGCGAACCTATTCGACACCTTTATAGGCGGTCCTTGTGCACCAAGCTCGACCAATTGGTACAAAGGTGGAGATTCGAACTTTCGACCTTTCGACCTTAAAAACCCACACTATAATACCTCATGAGAGGCCTATTTATTGGTTCCATCATATATAATTTGTTGTTTTTTGACTTCAAATGGAATAGTAACGCTCAAGGAACATACATGATTGCCTCCATTAAATGCAAACTATAATTCACCACTCCATGAAAATATACATATCTACCAAAAATAATAAAGTGCAACTGTACAATACAATGATATTGTAAAATAATGGCAAACAGAACTGTTCAGAATCAGGCACATTAATTTACACTTACTCTAGAAATACATAAAAGGTAATGGCTCTATAGACTATAGATAGTGCAATAACAAATACTAAGAAACAATGCATTGTTTGTTCTTCATCAAACTATTATTTCCTTTCTTAGTATGGTACCACATTGCTGAAGCAGTAATAAAACTACCACAAAACAGCACAATCCCAGCAGTCATTATGTTTGGAGATTCAGTTGTGGATACTGGTAATAACAATTACATCGAAACAATAGTGAAAGTCAATTATCCACCATATGGTAAGGATTTTATGGGAGGAAAGCCGACCAGGCGATTTTCGGACGGAAAAGTTCCATCGGACCTTATAGGTATTAATTATTACACAACTCTCTGTTTTCTGTATAGAGTTATTGATGTTGGAAGTAAAGTGTTTGATAAGTGTCTAAATTTACTTTTTCAGCTGAAGAGTTGGGAATTAAAGGACTTTTGCCAGCATATTTTGATCCAACATTACAAGATGAAGATCTATTGACAGGGGTTAACTTTGCTTCTGGTGGTGCAGGCTACGACCCTCTAACGTCTGATCTTGTGGTACATTTCTTGCTTCAGGAGTCGAGATTTTTATACATTAATTACAGACTACCCCTGGAATTTTGCTTTATTACAAAAAAACTTATTTGTCTTTTAAAATTACAAATGACCATTGGAGATTGGCTTATTGTAATTTTGGTCCAGTAAATAATAAGAGGGTTGCATATTTGCTCCTATCAATATCATATATAGCAATTTTGGTCCCGTAAATCAAAAGGGGTCACATATTTAGTCTTGTACCTATGTAGCAATTTCAGTTCTACAAATTTTGATTTTTTTGCAATTCTCGTCTCAAATTCTAATTTAGTGCAATTTTAGTCGTGAATGGGTATTTCAATATTTCACATTTTTGAAACCAAAATTGCATAACATTTATGAGACCAATATTGTGCAAAAAAACAAACTGTACAGTACCAAAATTACTGTGTAAGATACTTACAGGACCAAATATGTTACCTCGGGACCGAAATTATTATACAATATACGTACATGACTAACTATGCCACCCCCTTACTTACATGAACCCAAATTGCATTTGGTATTTTGAAAAATGGCTAGATTTTTCTGTAATTAGGTTAAACTTGAAGGGTAGCATTTGTAATTATTCGATTTCTATATCCTTGTTTGAATGCTAGCTTAATTAATTTCCAAAAATCTAACTTTCCAATTGTATGTCAATGCAGTCAGTGTTGTCATTATCAGAGCAGCTAGAGATGTTCAAAGATTACATAACAAAGCTAGAACAGATAGTTGGACATGAAAGAACATCCAATATATTAAGCCAAAGTCTATTTTTCTTGGTTACTGGCAGCAATGACATTACCAATACGTATTTCGGCACGCCTATGAGAAAATCACAATATGATGTTTCTTCTTACGCTGATTTACTTGTCGGCTACGCGTCCAGCTTCGTTCAGGTAAAATCTAGTTCGTATTAAAATGGTTAATTACAAAAAGGGATAATTACAAAACTCCCCTAAGGTCCAGGCTAATTACAAAAAAAACCCATATATTTTGAAAATTGCAGAAAGCCCCTTAGGTTTGTTTCATCTTACATTTTCCCCCTTCATAAGGAAAAAAATGTTTCAAAAACCTCCTTGATATTTCAAAAATAATTACACTTACCCCCTTCAATTTAAGACAAAATGAAACTTGAGGGTTTAGTTTGTAATTTTAAAATATCGCTGTTTTTTTGTGTTATTACACCAAATCTCAGGGGGTCTTTTGTAATTATCCCTTGCAAACTATGTTTGAGGTTTAACCTTATTACAATAAAACCAGTCATCTTTGAAAATTACAAACACGCCTCAAGTAGTGTTCGTAACACTTTAAGTGGGTATTGTAATTTCGAAATAATATTGGAGTTTTTGTAATTAAGCTGAACTTAAGGGGTAAATTTTATAATTATCCCTAATAAAAAATGTTCATTTTTATTGCCTAATAACCTTATGAATCCCATTACAACAACCCAATTTTCTCCACTATTTCTCAGATATACATAGCTAAAACATTTGTTGCACAACATTTGCATTACTTTCACTCATTAGACATAAATACAAAGCTATCATTTATGTTTTAAAATGATAATTTGCTTTCATACATTATGTTTGAAGGAACTGTACAAATTAGGGGCACGCCGTATCGGTGTTTTTGGCTTACCGCCGCTCGGATGCTTGCCATCAACGAACTTTAAAGGGAGGGGACGAAAGGAAATGTATAGATTTATACAATCAAGTTTCAGAATTGTTCAACAGTAAACTGTCAGATGAAATGGACTCTATTAACAAGCGATACCCGATAGCAAGAATGACATACATCGATATTTATAAACTTCCCCTTGATGTCATTCATAACCCGCAAAATATGGTATGTCATCAATAAATGAAAAGAACTAATTATCCAATATTTATTGTCTCTGACAATTCTAAGTTTAAAATTCATTTTTTCATGACAGGATTCGAAATTTCAGATACCGGTTGCTGTGGTACAGGGACAATAGAAGTAGCGTTTCTTTGCAAATACACATGTCCCAATCCGTCTGAGTACGTATTTTGGGACAGTTTTCATCTTACAGAAAAAGCATACAGACTTCTCGTACATCAGATCCTCGAGCATTCCATCAACAGTTTCGTCTGAATGAAAGTCACTCTGCTGATTTTAGTCCCAAATGCTAACATTATTCTTTGCTTGCTGTAATAGGATTAACATATATCCTAGTCATCCTAATTTATTTTCACATTGATCTTTTACAAGATGTGGAAATACTCTAATTTGATCAAACACGATATTTTCTATAGCATGCTGAGGTTTCAATGCAAACGCACAAGTTAAACAAGAAAACGAGTATCATGAACTGTTATAACGTCTAGTTCATTCACAAATGTGCCTATCATTCCATAAAAAGAAACGCATCTTAACTCTAGCTTTTTTTTTTTTTTTTCTTTGCCTCAGCTTAACTTATTTCAGTAATATTTTCTCCAAGCTTCTAATCTGCCACTAAATTTTGAAATTTTTATTGATATCTTGAAGCGTACCATGCTCATTAAATCATCTCACTTAAGTTAATACGGCGAAGCAATATCCCATGATGGATATGGATATTAGTGTAACTGAATTGACATGTCCAGCTACATTTCACATATTGTTGTTACATTATTGACAATAAATAAATGATAATTCGGGCCGAAATATTGTTACTTGTTCTGTCGGTATGGACTAGTGAATTTCATGAAACAATTTCTTAACTAATGATCTGGAGAATCATATCTCCACGATATAACAAAGTCAAACTATATAAAGTCAACTATATAATGAGAATGCAATAAATGCAAAACAATAAACCATGCATAAGCTGGCACTCAATAATACAACTTTGCTCAATATATATATATATATATATATATATATATATATATATATTCTAATGTGGAAAATAAGCTAAACAGGGCTGTGTAACAAAAAAATGGAGTTCTTGTGCTTGAAACAGTTTCCTTTATTTGTTTACTTTAGTATATTTCTTTCATTTTTGGCATGCATTGCTGGAGCAGTTATAAATCTACCACAAAATACTACAATTCCAGCAATCATAATGTTTGGAGATTCAATAGTTGATACTGGCAATAATAATTACATTAAGACAATAGCTAAATGCAATTATCCCCCTTATGGCAAGGATTTCGAGGGTGGAAAGGCGACGGGGAGATTTTCGGATGGAAAAGTTCCATCAGACCTTCTTGGTATGCTAAGATTACCTTTCATGTCTTTTTATATTATGTTTTAGGGATAATTACAAAATAAACCCAGAAGTTTTTGAAAATTGCAAAAAAACCCTTGAGGTTACCCCTTAAAAAATCTTTTGATATTTCTAGATATTACAGTTACCCTTTTAAGTTTAAGACAAAATCAAACCTGAGGGAGTTTCTTGTAATTTTGAAACATCTCTGTTCTTTTTTTGTAATCAGCCCAAACCTCAGGGGTCTTTTGTAATTATCCATATGTTTTACTTCAAACTGTCTATATTTGATCAATGTCTAATTACTTTTGCAGCTGAAGAGTTGGGAATTAAACCACTTTTGCCAGCATATCTTGATCCATCTCTACAAGATCAAGATCTCTTAACTGGTGTCAACTTTGCTTCTGGAGCTTCAGGATATGACCCTTTAACATCTGATATCCCGGTAATTTTTTATCCGGTTTTTTTGTTAAGAGTATCCATTTTTTCAATTACATTAGCATGGATGATGGCTAACTATACTTTCAATTTTATTCTGATAAATGCAGTCTGTCTTGTCGTTAACGGATCAATTAAAATTGTTCAAAGAGTACATAACAAAGCTGAAGAAGATTGCTGGAGACGAAAAATCATCCGAAATATTGAGGGAAAGTCTAGTTGCATTGGTTACCGGAAGCAATGACATTACGAATACGTATTTTATTACACCTTTCAGACAACTTCAGTATGATGTTCCTTCTTACACGGACCTACTAGTGACCTACGCTTCCAGTTTCGTCCAGGTAAAAATCAAAACATAACTTTTAATAATTCAGCTGTAATAAAAGGCTACAATACTAATATGATCTTATGAACTTTGATGATCATAGGATTTGTACGGTTTGGGGGCACGTAGAATTGGTGTTTTTAGCTTGCCGCCAATTGGATGTTTGCCATCACAACGAACTTTAAGGGGAGGACTTGAAAGAAAATGTGTGGAGACATATAACCAAGTTGCACAATTATTCAACGAGAAGTTGTCACATGAAATGACCTCTCTCAACAAACGATTTCCTGAAGCACGGCTGGTCTACGTTGATATTTACAATCTTACTCTTGATGTTATTAACAACCCACAAAAATATGGTACGTTTATTTGTTATTTTGGACTTCAATATGTAACTTCACTAGAAGATTGCTTAAATAAAACCTTTGATTCAATGATAACAGGATTCAAGATTGCAAATGAAGGGTGCTGTGGAACAGGGACAATAGAAGTGGCATTTCTTTGCAAATATGCATGTTCCAATGTATCCGAATACGTATTCTGGGACAGTTTTCATCCGACAGAAAATATGTATAGGCTTCTCGTACAAAAGGTTCTAAACCAATACCTCAACAATTTCATCTGAGGAAACTCATGCTGCTGATTTAGATGTAGAAGCCCAGCCACCAAATGTTATTCTTTGTAATTTCCAAGAAAGTGGAAATATATACTCAACAATTCAAGTGTATCATTTGTAACAATACAGTTACAGTTATACTTTTTTCATTTTTAAACCAATGAGAAAGTCTTAAACCATAAAATGTTTTCTAGAAGTTGAGTTATCAAATGCAATCTTTTTAGTTCCCCTTTTTTTGTTCGTTATTAACTCGCAGCCTATACTCATGAACGAAATTTATGAAAATTTCAAAGAAATTACTTAGTTCGAAATTAAGGGAGTGTTTGCAAATACTTCTTGTTTTTTAAGAAGTGGTTTATTAATGGATCAAACACGACTTTTTCTATAGCATGCCAAAATTTTGACTCGTGAGATTCAATCGAAATGTACAAGTTAAACAAGAAAACGAGTATCACGAACTGTTATGACGTCTAATTCATTCACAAATGTGCCTATCATTCCATAAAAAGAAAAGCATCTTAACTCAAGCTATTGTTTTTTTTTTTTTTTTTGTCTCAGATCAACTTATTTTAGTAATATTTCATTAAATCTTCTCATTTAAGACAATATGGCGAAGCAATGTCCCATATTCTTGTTAAATTAGTGTAATTGAATTGACATGTCCAGCTACTTTGCACATATTCTTGTTAAATTATTGACAAAATAATGATAATTCGGGCGAAATATTGTTACATGTTGTGTCGTTATGGACTAGTAAATTTCATGTAACGATTTCTCAACTAATGATCTGTAGAACCATATCTCCAAGATATAATAATGTCAACTATATAATGAGGATGCAATAATGCAAAGCACTAAACCACTCAAAAGCTGGCACTCAAAAAACAACTTTGCTCCATAAATATATCATGATGTGGAAAATAATCTAAAGAGGGCTGTGTAACAAAAAATGCAGTTCTTGTGCGTGAAACTATTTCATTTCTTTCTTTGGTTTAGTATTTCTCTTCCATTTCTGGCATGTCTACCACAAAACACTACAATTCCAGCACTTATAATTTTTGGAGATTCAACAGTTGATACTGGCAACAATAATTACATTAACACAATAGCTAAAATGCAATTATTCCCCTTATGGCAAGAATTTCGATGGTGGAAAGCCGATGGGAGATTTTCTGATGGAAAAGTTCCATCAGACCTTCTTGGTATGATAAGATTACCTTTCATGTCTGTTTCTGTTATTTTTAGGGATAACTACAAGAAAACCCCTGAGGTTCGGACTAATTACAAAAAAAAAAACCCATAAGTTTTTGAAAATTGCAAAAAAAGACACTTGAGATTTGATTCATCTTACATTTTCTCCCTTCATAAAAATATTACCGTTACCCCTTAAATTTAAGACAGAATCACTGAATCAAACTTGAGGGAGCTTTTTGTAATTTTGAAACATCTCTGGGTTTTTTTTTTTGTAATTAGCCCAAACCTCAGGGGTCTTTTCTAATTATCCCTATGTTTTATTTCCAATTTGATCAATGTCTGATTTCTTTTGCAGCTGAAGGGTTGGGAATTAAACCTCTTTTGCCACCATATCTTGATCCATCTCTGCAAGATCAAGATCTCTTAACAGGGGTTAACTTTGCATCTGGAGGTTCAGGATATGACCCTTTAACACCTGATATCATGGTATTGTTTTTTGATTTAAAGTATCCATTTTTTCAATTACATTTGTGTGGATGATGGATAACTATATTTTCAATTTCTTTATTCTGATAAATGCAGTTAGCCTTGTCGTTAACGGATCAGTTAAAATTGTTCAAAGAGTACATAACAAAGCTGAAGAAGATTGCTGGAGACGAAAAATCATCCAAAGTATTGAGGGAAAGTCTAATTGCATTGGTTACTGGCAGCAATGACATTACGGTTGCGTATTTTCTTACACCTTTCAGAAAACTTCAGTATGATGTTACTTCTTATACCGAACTACTAGTGAGCTACGCTTCCAGTTTCGCCCAGGTAAAAAAATCAAAACATAACTTTTAATACTTTAGCTGTAATAAAAGGCTATAATACTAATTAATATATGCTCTTATCATGAACTATGATCTTATATAGGACTTGTACGGGTTGGGGGCACGTAGAATTGGTGTTTTTAGCTTGCCGCCAATTGGATGTTTGCCATCAACGAACTTTAAGGGGAGGACTTGAGAGAAAATGCGTGGATAAGTATAATCAAGTTGCGCAATTATTCAACAAGAAGCTCTCAGATGAATTGATATCTCTCAGTAAACGATTTCCTGATGCACGGCTGGTCTTCGTTGATATTTACAATCTTACTCTTGATGTAATTAACAACCCACAAAAATATGGTTCGTTTATTTGTTATTTTGGACATCAATATGTAACTTCAATAGAAGATTGCTTAAATAAAACCTTTGATTCAATGATAACAGGATTCAAGATTGCAAATGAAGGATGCTGTGGAACAGGGACAATAGAAGTGGCATTTCTTTGCAAATATACATGTTCCAATGTATCTGAATACGTATTCTGGGACAGTTTTCATCCGACAGAAAATACGTACAGGCTTCTCGTACAACAGGTTCTCAACCAATACCTCAGCAGTTTCATCTGAGGAAACTCATTCTGCTGGATTTAGATGTAGAAGCCCAGCCTCCAAAATGTTATTCTTTGTAATTTCCAAGAAAGTGGAAATATATATACTCCTAGAACTGAACTAGGATTACACATCTATCCACAATTCAAGTGTATCATTTGTAACAATACAGTTACATTTATACTTTTTCCATTTGTTAAAGCAATGAGAAAGACTTAACCATAACATGTTTTCTAGAAGTTGAGTTGTCAAATGCAATCATTGTTGTTTGCGGGTTTGGTTTTCTAGAAAAATGGACAGAATAACGGGACATAATATTTAAATCGAGGCGAGAATTGAATTTTCTATCCGCAAGACGAAATTACCCCGTACAAAAGGGCTAACTGCGGTTCTAGGCAATCGTCTCTAAGATACGACTTTCAAGTTCGGCTTAGCAACACTTGCAAAACCCGAACTTACAGCGAACTTAACGCACTTTCGATTTTGCAGAAGGAAAAGAGAAAATAATATGCAGATATGCAGATGATTTTCGGATTTTTTCGATCTCCAAAACAATTCTGATTCTGTCTGTTTATATAGGATGCTGTTAAGAACAGTGCATCCATTGGTCCGAATCGATCCGGACTGTTGAATCGTGTCTTCGATCAATCAGGCTGTCGATGGTCCAGATCGCATCTCTTCCAAAGGTACACAACCTTACTACGCACCCGCATACTCGTGCCCGGTCGGCAAACAAGTGCGTTGATCGCCATCGCCGCCACCATGTGCCATGTGTCGCCATCCGCGACTCTTGCCAAGTCACGAGCCACTAGATGAACCATGGTTCAATTTGTCAAAACTGCCTTCTGATCAACATGCACAATCTGATGGTCCAGATTGCATCTCTTCTGAAGGTACACAACCTTTACTATGCACCCCTGCACACTGAATATTCGTGTCTAGTCAGCGAACATGTGCGTCAATTCACTGCCACCGCGTGCCACGTGTTGCCATCTGGACGACTCTTCGCCAAGTCACCGAGTACATTGGACGAACCATGGTTCGATTTGTCAAAACTTTAGGGCTACTCAAAGCTCCTCGCGACGATGCGTACGTGCGCCTCTAAAGAGCTCAATATGACTATGTGCGATGTGCCCGTGCCCAACTCCGGCTTGAACGGTGCTCCGCATCGTCCTTGGTGCTATTTGAGCTAGCCAAAGGCTAGTCAAAATTGATTTGGTCCACTAGGGTGTACCATAAGGAGCTCCACTTGATTACTCCTTATTAGTGGTGAAGCTCATATAGTTTCCTATGTGGGATATGATTTTTCATATTCCCACACTTTTATATTCCTTATATAAAAGACATTTAAGTGGCTAACTTTATGCATTTATTTCTCATTCACCCGAAATTAGTTTTGAGAAATTCAAAATGTTAATTTTATCTACCCGGTGTAGATTATGATTACATCATTTATTTTCCGAAAATAAATAATTTGTCAAACATGGGTCAAAACCCATTTATTAAAACCAATTCCCAACAATCTTTAGTTCCCCTGTTTAGTTCCATACAATGTTATTTGTTTTAGTAGAAGCAAAATTGGTTGAGAATTAGAAGTCGATAAAGTGTTTGCAAATAAAATCTTAATGCTAAAAAAGTCAAAGGTGAAAAGTTGAATTGTTCAACAATAAGTCATCAATTTGAAATGGACGCTATCAACATCCAATAGCAAGAACTAGGCCGCAAATGAATCAAGCCGCTCGTGAGCTATTCGGAGCTCGATTCGGTAAAAGTTCATTCTAGTTCGTTTAATGAGACTCGTTAAAAGAACCAAACTCAAACTTAGAGATATTCAGTTCATTAGCTCGTGAACATGCTCGTTGGTAAGCTCGTGAATAGGCTCGATAGTAAGCTCGTATAAATTAAACAAATAATTTGCCTTTAATTTTAAATTTTCATATTTTTACTTATGATAATATAAAAATATTTCAATAAACTTATATCTGTTTGAATAAAAATATAAGTTTTAGTAAATATATTATGTGTTTTAGATATATATAATTTTATTTTTGTAATAAATGAATAATAATTTAATTTATAATTAATATTTATTAAGCTCGTTTAGGTTTGATTAAGCTCGAAAAAGTTCGACTCGATAATAAATGAGCCGAACTCAAACATTCAAAAGCTTGGGTCGGTTCGGTTCGATTGCGACCAAAGCAAGAACGACATATATCGACATTTATAAATTCCCCTCGATGTCATTCATAACCCGCGAAAATATGGTATGCCATCAATACATGAAGAGAACTAATGGGAAAATGCAAAATTAGTCCTCAGTATCTACATGGGTATTGCAATATTAGTCTGTAACTTTTGCAATTGTGATTTTAGTCCTATATGTTTTGTCTTTTTGCAATTTTGGTCCGTAAGTTTTAGATTTGTGCGATTATGGTCCTATAAGTTTTAAGTTAATGTAAATTTGGTCCTAAGAGCTATTTAAAAATTTCAATTTTTCCCAAAATGCCCTTGATAGCCAAAATACTCAATATACCTAAGATCGAGTTTTAAATGGTATCACAACCTATAATTTATTTAATTGAGTAGAATCTATTTATCATTTATATTATAGATTGCCTAATGAAAGAAGCATTTTAAATTTATGAATCCAGATTAAAATCCGAGATACGAGTTCATTATGTATTATTTCTTAATTATTAAAATACAAAAACATGTAAGAATATGCCAAAATGGTTAAATTTAATAATAGCACCGAAATTACCACAACTAAAAAAAAAAAAGACTAAAGTCATCCAAAACTTAAAAATTAAATAATTAAAATTATTATTTTTGCTACGGGTAAAATTGGCATAGGACTAAAATTATATCTTCAAAACTTACAGGACTAATTTTGCAACACTCTTATAGATACATTTCCAACTTTGCAATTTTCCGAGAACTAATTATCCAATATTTCTTGTCACGAAAATTCTAATTTTTTTTTTTTTCGAACGACTCAAAAACTAAAATTACAACTACAATCGTAGCCAACTGCCAAGAGCCGACAAGACTAACTAAAAGCCAAGCGGGGAATTGGTAAAACCAATTCAGATTCACAACATGGACTAACAAACTATCCACCCCAAACTAACAACTCCACGCCGGGAGACTTCAGCACTCCTTAAAGGAGACTGTAACACACCAAAAAAAACTGAAATCGGGCACGAGCAACCACTACATACTGCAGAACAGAAAAAACTGATCCGCCTACGAGTTTCGCAAATCAACCGAGAAAAGAAAACACAAACAAAATAAGAAAAAAACAACATTACTAACAAACTAGGGAAAAAAACAAAAAAAATTGTCTCTCCCTCTCCCAAATCTCCCATCGCCGCATCCCATTGTCTTCTCAACTCCGAGACACCTCCGTGAAGCTCCGACCCGTTATCGCCCTGGACCAAAAATTCCGGCCACCTTTATACGCAAAAGGGACCGCCATTGGTGTCCCTCCAATAGAAAACATGGAGGGGAGGGGGGAGAAAGGAGGGGTTGTGTGGGAGAGGGAGGGGTCTAGGTTTTTTTTTTTTTTTTTGGGGAGGGTTAGAGAGAAGAGGGAGAGAAAGGGGGTTAGAGGGGAGAAGTGGGCTTGATGAAAATTCTAAGTTTCAAATTCGATTTTTCATGACAATGATTCAAAATTTCGGATACGGGTTGTTGTGGTACAGGGACAATAGAAGTAGCGTTTCTTTGCAAATACACTTGTCCCAATCCGTCTAAGTACATATTTTGGGACAGTTTTCATCTTACGAGAAAAAAAAGCATACAAGGGATCTTAGTCACAGATTTCGTCTAAGTGAAAAGCCACTCACGATTTTAGTCCCGATTCGACATAATATAAGCCGGACCGATCTTTAAGCGAGACACCCATAGTAGGCTCTTACGAGGATCGTCCGTCGTTGGGTTCTTTGATTGAGCTCGGTCTTGTTGAGAGGCCAAGAGCTTGGTTTGAATAATCGGCTCGGGCTCATATATTTTAATGGATAAGATTTGATAACAAATAATTCATACTACGAACATGTAACAATATCCGAAGAAAGCGTGGTGGATGCAATGTGTCACCATCCGTCACTCCTCCACGGGTATGTCCAGGGTGCGATTCAAATCCTCCGTCAAGTTCCATCGTAAATCCTCCATCACCACCTTCGCAACTCACACCTCGGCTCAATGCTTCCCACAATGGCGCCAATTAGTTCGAGACCAAATCTTCACTCCCAATCTCACCGAGCTCCACCGCCAACATTGACCTCAACCTACACACACAAGAGAGGTCAAGAAGATGGCCAAATGTTTTCTCAAGCGCACCTCCTCCGACGTTCAAATCGCCTTCTCGAGAAAAGAGAGTAAAGATAGCATATAAGTAAAATGTGTAGAGTATATTATGTGATCCATACTTGTTGCGGGGATATTTATATGATAATTAGCTAGGGTTATCGTGATTAGAAAATGGTTAAGGGAATCTAGGATTTGTTACTAGAGTTGTCAAAATGGGCCACCCGCCACACCAAAGGTTGGGGGTGGGTTGAGGGTTTAGTGAGCCGTCGGGAGGCGGGCCTATTTGAGACGGGCTAACCCGCAGCGGGACGGGCTAGCCGCGGGCTGCCCTCTTTTACATTTTGTTGGAATTGTCTATTGATTAGAAAATCTTTGTCTTGTTGTAATAATAGTACTGATATATCTTTTAAAAAAGACAATACTGATATATCTAGTTTTCAAAGTTGAGCTTCGAGAATATGAAGTTGGATTTTAAATATTTAATTGAATGAACCAATACAACTCGGTTGGTGTTTATTTCCGAGAAGAATCTTTCTATATTTTACTATCTAAAAAGGAGAAAATACATATATTTCTCTCAATAGTAGTAGTAATATTATTTATTTTTTTAGTGTTATTTTCAGACCTACTAATTATTTTAGTTCATTTTCAAACATATTCACATATAATCATAAAATAATTACTTTTCTTTTTAAACCTATACATAGTATGTGCAAAAACATAACTATTTAAATATAATTTTATTTTTTACAAAAATTTATCAAGACAAAAATTTCTACTTAATTAAATCCAATTGGAAAATACAATCAAATGGGATTTCTCAGCAATATTGGTAGGAGTGACTAAATATTCACTCACAATGCAATACATTCAATCAATCACGAAAAAAAAAAAAATCAAACAAAAACTTTATTGTTCTAGATTTCAGAATGAAAATTTTGATGTAGTCCAAAGTTATTTTAATTTAATCTCTTATTTACGTTTAGATTTGCTTAATAGATCTTTGTAATGCATAATGTTGTTTATTTTAAATACTTTGTATGATATTTGTAAAACGTATAAGATATTAAATTTTATCTAAATATAAACTTGTGAGTTATATATAAACAAATTATTACATAGAAGTAGTTAATTAACTTTAACTTTTTTTTTTTAATTTTATGGGCGGGTTGGGTTGAAGTTTTCTCAGCCCGCTACCTTGGCGGGCTAGCCCGCCCCACCAAATGGCGGGTTTTGGCAGGTTATGGCTGGTCTGCCCCTTCACAAATTTTGACAGCTCTATTTGTTATGCAGATTTATGTCAGAGTATATTTCATGAAACAATTTCTTCGCATATGATATGGATCACCATATCTCCAAGATTTGATAAAGTCAACTATATAATGAGAGTGCAATAATGCAAAGCACTAAACCACTCAAAAGCTGGCAATCAATAATACAACTTTGCTCCATAAATATATCAAGATGTGGAAAATAATCTAAACAGGGCTGAGTAACAAAAAATGCAATTCTTGTGCTTGAAAATATTTAATTTCTTTCTTTGGTTTAGTATTTCTCTTCCATTTCTGGCATGTCTACCACATAACTCTTCATTTCCAGCAGTTATAACGTTTGGAGATTCAATAGTTGATAGTTGATACTGGCAACAATAATTACATTAACACAATAACTAAATGCAATTATTCCCATTATGGCAAGAATTTCGAGGGTGGAAAGCCGGCCGGGACAGTGGCGGAGCCACGTGAAGAAGCTGTACCCCCAATTTGAAAAAAACAAATAGTTTAAAAAATAATATTAATAATATTTTGTACCCCCAATTTTTATATAAAATAGTATTTTTAACAATTAAAATCCAAAAAAATCAAAATATGTTACATATTTTTACACAATTTCCACGTTTTCTTTCCCCTACAAACACTTTGTTCCAAAAAAATAATGATATAATCTAACTACGATTAGCCTAAAATTTATGGTACCCCCATTTTTGAATTTTCGGATCCGCCCCTTTGGGACCGGGAGATTTTCGGATGGCAAAGTTCCATCGGACCTTCTTGGTATGCAAAGATTACCTTTCATGTATGTTTATATTATATTTTACCGATTTAAACCGAGCTGGAAGCGTAGCTCACTAGTAGTTTGGTGTAAGAAGAAACATCATATTGAAGTTGTCTTAAATGTGTAAGAAAATACGTAATCGTAATGTCATTCTTGCCAAGAACCAATGCAATTAGACTTTCCCTCAATATTTCGGATGATTTTTCGTTACGGTAATATTCCGAGCTTTGTTATGTACTATTTGAACAACTTTAATTGATCCGTTAATGACAACACATACATCGCATTTATCGAGAGTAAAGAAATTGAGTATAGTTAGCCATCGTCCATACAAATGTAATTGAAAAAATGGATACCTCAAAAAAACAAATTACCATGATATCGATGTTAAAGGGTCATATATATCCTAAACCTCCGGATGCAAAGTTAACCCTCTGTTAAGAGATCTTGATCGTAAATGTGTAAGAAATAAACGAAACATATAACAAGAAAGGAAAATGTTCTACACAAGCCGATCAGCAAAAAACAAAAACAATGTTATACTTCAAAAAATAAAATGAAAAAAAAACTTAAAATCGGAATCTAAATGAAGGGCGTCTATTTCTAGAGGATTTGAATGACATTGTCATTTATTACGTGCTTGAGTATCGTCTTGATGGTCCGATGTATCATGTGGAATATCGGGCCCAAATCCTCGAGCCACAATTGTCATAACCTTCATAACTTTTGAGGAATCACATGAGTGAAAGACAAGTAGAGTAGTTGAGGAGTCGCCTAACTTGGTCTTTAAAGCTTCCAATTTATCTGCATCAACTTGATCTTCTCCATTCGCTATATCTCCGAGAGAAAGACTATTAGATAGATGCTAAATTACCGATCCGCCCTCAATCGGGAAGCTTAGCCGGGCGGATAGTCACCAAGGGCGACGGAGGTTCCCGAATTTTAAGGGGCCCTAATTTTACGTAATCATTTATATATAGGTACATATATTATATTAGATTATTTTTATAGGGGCCTCTAAAAAATAAAAAAAGGTATCAAATGGTATTTTGCTTTAAAAATTGTGTTAAAAATTAATCTAAATTCTAAAATCAAAATAAAAAAAAATTATTTTTCCTCCGGTTTCGAGATATTGAGCTTACAATTATTTCAGAATCTGGTTTAACATGTTTGTATGTCCATTTATTTTATTATTTAAATAAAAGATTTTTAATTCCAAGTTTTTAGTTAATTTATATTCTAAATGTACGTATATACAATATTTATTTGTATCTTTTTTTTCTTTTATTAGGGGCCTCTTTTTTTCTTTCGGCCATGGACCCCAAAAAGTCATGATCGGACCCCGAGCTTAGCCACCAAATGTTTTATTCTTTATCCTATAGGATTACAAATATGAGTATCAACATTCAAGTGTATCATTTGCAACAATACAATTACAATTATATATACTTTTTTCATTTGTTAAACCAACTAGATGAAGCCCCGCGCGATGCACAAACTATTTTAATAATCGGTAGAGTTGTTAAATGTGCGGCTCGAGCCGATCGTAGTCTTGACCCGTGTGATGCACAAACTATTCTAATAACAATTTCGTCAATTCGATCTCCACGTAAAATAAATTATATCAACAAAATGTAGAAATACTAAAAATCAACAATTAAAAAAATCTAAATGATATCTCGATATCATGAATGATGCATTCAAGGCTTTGTTTCGATTTTTATCATTATACGTAGGTTTTTCATACATTCTCACAAGTCGAAGTTTTACGACCCTTTGGGTCTTGTTCATTTAGATCACAGATTAGTGTAATTATATGTGTCAATATTAAGATCACATATTAGTGTAATCATAGGTGCTATTGATCTATGAATTTTACGTATGATGGAGCTAGCGATGTCTTTATTTTTGTATTTTCGTTTGAGTGTACGTGTATGTACTAATAAGCGATTGTACATATATATAGGCAATCCAAAAGATAATTATGATAATATATCAAAATCATATCTATTGTGAGTAGGTTTCATTAATTTTTCGATAAATTGAAATATTTATTCAACTCTACCTTTTAATATGAGTATATGAATGTTAATAAAATACTATATATTTTTAATTACTTGGGTCATAATTACTTTTATTGTATTGTAGTAAATGTACTTTTTCCAATTGTAAATTCAACCATTAATTTTACAACACACGAATATTTATAATATTATTGAATCGAATTAAATTGGAAGACTTATATCATAAACGCAAAATTGCATATATATATATATATATATATATATATATAGAGAGAGAGAGAGAGAGAGAGAAAGTAATTGTGATTCATCATCCTTGTGAATCAAGAGATAGAATTTATAATGTGTAGAAAACCATCTAGAAGATGGGTCACGCAAAAAAATGAGTAAGGAATATTTCCTAACAAACTCTGTCACTAGTGAGTGCACGTGGTCATGTGTCTAACAAATATATGTTATTTCTATTACTCCCCCTCAAGATGGGAATAAATGTTGTGTAAGCCCATCTTGCTAACTATCGTACGAAAAGAACCAGGCTGAGGCATCTTGGTGAGTATATCAGCAAGCTGCCTAGTAGAAGAAACATGAAGTGTCTTGAGGATCCCTTGTTGAAGCTTTTCCCGAACCAGGTGGCAGTCGATTTCAATGTGTTTCGTCCGTTCATAGAAAACGGAGTTAGAGGCAATATGGAGAGCAGCAATATTATCACAGAAAAGGATAGCAGGTGTGGGATGAGAGATCAAAAAATCCTGAAGAATACCAAGTATCCAAACTATTTCGCAAGTAGCATGAGCCATGACCCGATATTCGGCCTCCGCCGAGGAATGCAAAAACAGTATGTTGTTTCTTGGATTTCAAGAAACAAGAGAAGAACCCAAATACATGCAATATCCATGACAGAACGACGAGTATCCGGACAAGAAGCCCGATTAGCATCTGCGAAACCACATAAAGAGAGTGAAAAGGTGCTAGAAAAAAAGAGGACATGCCCAACGGTCCCTTTTAGATAACGGAGAACTTGATAAGCCCCCTGTAAATGAGAGTCACGAGGGGCATCCATGAATTGTCCGAGGTGATTCATGGAGAAGCAAATATCTAGATGTGTGAGCGATAAATATAAAAGGTGGCCAATGAGACAACGGTAAGGAGTGAATCATCCAATAAGGTGCCCGACTCCTTGGACAACTTTAGATTAAAATCAAAGGGTGTAGATCGAGGTTTACATCCAAGGTAACCAACCTCTCGTAAGCAAGTCAAGGGTGTACTTGCATTGACAAGTAAATGCCGATTTATTTCGTGCCACCTCCAAGCGAAGAAAAATTTGAGAGGACAAGATCTTTGATATTAAATTGTGTGGAGAGATATGATTTCGGTGTAGTAACTACAACCGGATCGTTACTCACAATGACAAGGTCGTCAACATAGACATGCAACACAATAAACGAAGCATCAACGAATAAGGTGAAAAAAGAATGATCATGTGGAGACTGCTGCCGCAAACCATAATCGAAAGCGAGGTGTCGTGGAAATTTTCAAATTCCATTGGCGAGAGGGCCTGTTTGAGGCCATAGAGAGAGGTAATGGTGGCTCCCCTCAAGGAGAAGACCATGAGGCACGGTCATATAAACCTCCTCATGGAGGTCCCCATGAAGAAAAGCATTACTCACATCCAACTCGGGAAAGAAACCATCCTTTGACTGCAGCGATGGGAAGAAGAATTTTCACAGTTGCAATTTTAACCACAGGGGAAAAGGTATCGAGTCCGATCCACAGTGGCAATTATAACCCTTATATCCAGTGGATATCCCAAAAATACAGATTTGGAAGCGATGATTGAATTTATGTCGAGTCCATCCAAGGTAGACCGGACCATAACACAAGCACCCAAAAACACGTAAATTAGTATAGGTGGGTTTTTTATGAAAGAGCAATTCAAAATGAGTTTTATTATCCAACAAATGAGAGGGGATACGGTTAATGAGATAAGCAAATCGTTAAACACAATCTCCCAAAGTATTGGATAGGAATATGAGATGAAATAATAATGATGTAGCAACATTTAACAAGTCTTTGATGTTTACGTTCCATACGACCATTTTGTTGAGGATTTTCAACACAAGAATGTTGAACCAGAATTCCATGTGCATTATAAAAATTATGAATCCCAAATTCTGGTGCATTGTCACACCGAACACATTTAATCTTAATCCCAAAGCGTGTGTATTGACAAGATTATAAAAACAAAGTGAAAATAGAACCCACATCATATTATTGCTTCAAAAGATAGACCCATGTAAAACGAGAATTGTCATCTACAATGGTTAGAAAGTATCTAAAACCATTAGCTGTTGCTGGGAAAAAAGTCCCCAAACATCACAATGTACTATGTCAAAAGGAGAAAAACTCAAAGAGTGTGAAACAGAGTATGGGAACTGCGTTGTTTTGCTAAGGGGCATACATTACAAGGTATACTATGCTCAATAGAATCAAGAGACAAAATAGATTTCAATACCCCTATTCGGAAAAAAGGAAGGGTGGCCTAAACGACAATGCCATAAGTCGATTTGGTATCTTTGTGTTGTCCCGAGGCGTGGCAAATATTTGAAGAGGAAGGGGAGGACCGGTCAATGAGATAGAGCTTATCGCATCTTCTACCCATACCAATCATCATCCCCTAAAAATTGTCTTGTATAAGGCAAGTATTAGCACGGAAAGTGATTGCAAAATCATGCTCTTGAGCTAATGAGTGATGGATAGAAGGTTAAAGTGAAAACTAGGAATGAGAAGAACATGTGCCAGGATTAAACCATTTCCTAATCGAACTTCCCCTACCCTTTCAACTCGAACATTTTGGCTAGTGGGAAGAGTAACGTAAACATCATTCACATGTGTGGAAGAGTGAAAACTACCATGTGGCACTTGTATCAATGACCAAGAAGATTTCCCAATTTTATTAGGAACGGAATTTGTAGAACAAAGAAGATTAGAGCATATCGCTGAAAGAGACGATATGGAGGCTTGAGACGGTGATGGTGGGGGCATGGGTTTGTCTTTCTTTGGGGTTGTGAGTTCAAAAGAGTGAGGAGTTGTTGACATTGCTCCATAGTGAAAGAATCGCAAAATTCTTAGGGTGATGTATATAATCGCACCACCAACCTGGTTCACATACCCTTTTGGTTTCCCTTGTCCATGATTGTTACTCTGGCCAACATTCCGATTTCGCCCATAGCCGGGGGGTATGCATGTAGTTTGTAACAAGTCTCCATCGTATGATTGTTTCTGCCACAATGAGAACAGATCGATTTGTCCTTCTCCTCCAATTCTTAAGTCGATTGAGAGCATTACCCATAAAGTTATGTTTTGTTATCACTACATCAAAACCAAAAATTCCCCATGGGTTAATATGTCGCTGCCTTTCTTCTTGGATAACTAGAGAGAAGACCTTAGAAATTGGGGGTAGTGACTCCATTATAAGGTTCGAGCTCGAATTTGAGCAAATGAAGCATTCAACCCCATTAGAAATTGCAAAATGTACTCTCCTTGTTGATATTCTTCCCAAAATTTTAATCCCCCACATTTACAAGTAGGCAAAGGTTGAAAACCACGCAACTCATCCCAAAGAATCTTCAATTTAGTGTAATAACTATTAACATCTAGTGAACTTTCTTTGTAATGACATGATTTGTTGTTTGATTGATAAACTCGAGGTCCATTACCTAGCGAGAAACGATCGTGAAGATCGACCCGATTTTTAGTGCGAGTATCAAAATATAGCAAGTTATTCCCAATATCTCGATCAACGGCATTGAGTAACCACGAGATGACCATGCTATTGCGGTCTTCCGAGTGGGAAAAGCAAATCATCCATTGATGGAGGAGGAAGAGAGCCATCCAAAAAATTAAGCTTGTTTTTATTTGTCAATCTTTGTGGTCATTGCCCAATTCCGCTATGAAAATTGGACTTGGTCGAGGTGTGGAAACCGAGCTAAACCTGGGTGATCACCATTATGAAGGTAGTATGGGGCTGCAGGCATCATCCATGCGGGAACTTGAATTCGGCAATGTTCCCGATGGTATTTAGGGGATTGCGCACCATCAAAAATTAGCACTATGACGAAAGCATTTAGCTTGTGATACCATATCATAAACGCACTGAATTGCATAGAGAGAGAGAGAGAGAAAGTAATTGTGTATTCATCATCCTTGTGAATTAATACAGAGAGAATTTATAATATGTAGAAAACCATCTAGGAAAATGGGTCACGCTGAAAATGAGTAAGGAATATTTCCTAACAAACTATGTCAACTAGTGAGTGCCACGTGGTCGTATCTAACAAATAAATGTTATTTCTATTATTTTTCGATATATCACAATAAATTGATTTTCTTTTTGATTGTATATACATATATACACACATTACTTGACCAACAATTAAAGTCGATTTACTTTTTATAGATTATCCGAATAAAGTAGATAATTTATATTGATTGATTTTAAAATGGAAAGTCGTTTGTGTTTTCAAAGCTTACTTTGAAATTTGTTATCAATCGTATGATTTCTTATTGATACAATATTTTTACGAAATAGAATTTTCTAAACTTGATTGATATCATACCAAAGTTGACGGAAATAAAAAGCTAAAAATTTTATTATATTTATTACAATATTTAGAAAATCATCGGACATATTTTAATTTTTTATAAATACATCAAAAATCATTTTTGAAAGGTGCTTTTAGGTGGAAAAATATAAATGGAAACAAGTTGCTTTATAAATACATATACATATATATATATATATATATATATATATATATATATATATATATAGATGAGAAAGACTTAACCATAAAATGTTTTCGGAAGTTGAGTTATCAAATGCAATTTTTAGTTCCCTGTTTTGTTCTTTGACTCGACTATCTTCATGAATGAGGTTTATGAAAATTTCTAAAGAAAATTATTTTGAAATTAGGGGAGTATTTGCAAACACTTATGCTTTGTTAAGAAGTGATTTATGAAAGTAGAAGCAAAATTGATTGAAAATTAGAAGTTGTCGAGTTTGCAAATAGAATCTTAAAGCTAAAAGAATCAAAGTTAAAAAATTTGGAATTAAAATACTTTCATAATTAATTAAAGCAATGTAAGGGAAAAATACAAAAAGGTCCAGGTAACTAATGAGGTGTTCAAAAATAGTCATGTTCGAATTTACAATTTCAATTTAGTCCAGTAACTAATACGAAGACTCAAATTAAGTCCGAATTTTTCCGAAAAATTTAAAATTTCTGGATATTGTCAAATGAAATGAATTTGACATGAAAATATTGGGGATTTTTCATTTATTTTTTTCAAATTGCTTATTTTGACTTCCCTATATGATTTGGTGCCCACGTGAAGAAATAAGATTTGTCTTTGATGAAATCGGGTTAAAATGCTATTTAATTTACCATTGAGATAAACTATATAATATCTTTGATCCAGCGTCATTATTAATTTGCTTCCATACATGGGCGCAAAATCATATGTCAAAGTCAAATAAGCAATAAGAACAAAAAAATCCAAAGTTCCCAAATATTTCAAGTAATACCCTTTCACATGACAATATCTCGCCGAGTTTAAAAATTCTAGGGCAAATTTGAACTCAATTTGAGCCTTTTAATTAGTTACATGCCCGAATAGATTGTTTGAATTCGAACAAGACTATTGACACCAAATATTTGTGAAAGGACCCATTTCGCATTTTTTTGCACCATTTGCAACCCAACATTTGTGTTACATTCACATTCACTAGAGAAATAAAATATACCCATGAACATAATAGGTAACACTATGATAGGGACCTATTTGGATCGACCTGGCTAAATGGGGTAAATTAAGGGCCTTGGTTTATAATAAAGGCCAATTCGGTGAATGACTTCATGGCCGAGATGTAATTAATATTTGATGGGCTAATCTCAACTAAATAGGATGGTCTCATTTGTAAGGCCCATCACGATCTCGAGATGAGGTCCAAAGAGAATATGACCTAAGAGTTTGGCCCGATCTTCTAGATATTGGGACCAAACTATGGGTTGATCTTTGGATCTTGACTTAGACTAATAAATTGGGCCGAGTTAAGGGCCTCCCGATTTAAGTGGACGGGGCCCCCTTTAATGGACAAAGTTAAGGGCTTATCGATCATTTGGATTTTATAGGTACGACCCACAAAGAAATAATTAACCCAAGCCTAAAGGTTTAAGTTAGGGTTTTAGTCGACTTAATGGGCACAAAACCTTAATTGCTAACCTATAAATAGCTCTAAAAAAGGTGTGCCTCAGGTTAGAATTCTCATACACACTTTACATATTGTTCCATTCATATATTTTTCTCTCTAGAGTGATTCGACTTGAACGTCGGAGTGGGTACGCCGAAAAACCCTTCTGAACCCCTTCTAACGGTGGTTTTATAGGTCTCAGGTCAGTCACACATCGGAGTTGGATTTTATTGGTCGGTGGGAAATCCTTGACCAACCAATTGGCGTCGTCTGTGGGAAGTTTGAGTTTTAAGACGTGAGTTTAAGGTGGTTATGGAAAAAGTCCATCGGAATTTGGAGGATAACTGGAAGAAATTTCGATCCGGATGCCCGAGGTGGTGATTTGGAGAGTGTGTGTGTTCCATGCGCACTGGTGTTGGAGTTGAGTGCCCTCCTCCCAGGTGGATGAAGTGGTTGATCCTTTGATGGGATGAGGTGGTTTGGGGGTCAGTTTCTTCCAACAAATGTCTTTCTTCATTAATGCGAGTTGTTGAAGAAGCCGTGAGTAATCGGATGAGAGATTTTTGTCCACTGCGGTGGAGCGCAGATCGGGCCAATAATGAGATGAGGCCTCCCGCCTAGAGGAGCTAAGCGTGGTCAAAGAGCACCGACGGTGGTGGAGGATGAGAGTGCCTCAGATTTCACTCAAACGGCCATGGGCGGTCCCGATTGGAGTGAAAAGATGGATGACTGCACAAGGAGGTAAGGGAGTTGAAGAAGAAAATATTTGGAAGTGGTAGGGACGATCTAGGAGGGGTACCCTTTTTCGAGAGGAGATCATGGTGATCAACTCCCCTTCTGTCGAGCTCGACGAGTTTCAAGTATGATCGCACCCCTGGACCACTTGGGATCACATGTGTCACTTTGAGAACACGACAATGCTCTACAAGTTTTTCGATGGGGTGATATGTCGGGTGTTTCCCACTATCTTGACTAAATCGGCACAACAAATGGTTCGATTAGTTGTTGCCAAATTCAATCAAGAGATTTTATGAATTTAGCTCAATGTTTTTGTACCATTTACTAGTTGTAGGAGGTAACAAAGACTCTGCTTGACGACGCTATTCAAGATTAAGCGGAAGGATAATGAGGGTTGATGAGCTATATTCAGCGGTTCACGGGAGGCAAAGCTTGAAGTTCTTTCGGCGACTCAAGACGTATTGGCTAATGCCCTTGCCCAGGGCTTGAAGGATGGGGATTTCTTTTAATTCCTAGTGATAGAACCCAGCAGACACGTTCGATGAGCTCCTGGCAAGAGCCGAAATACATTAATCGGGAAGAGGCTAGAAAAATGAAGCGTGGAAGGAGATAAGAGGAAGGAACGGAAGGATGATAGGGATGAAAAGGCTCGAAGAAGCCTAGCTTTCGTAAGCTTTGGTGATGGGAGGAAGGCCTAGATATGAGAAATACATGCACCTTGTGGCTCCCAGGGGAAGTTTTCATGGCATTGAGGGCCATCCTAACATGAAGTGACCGAAAACCTACGTTGAGACACCCATGAAGGAGAAATGCAAAGAATTCTACAAGTTCCACAATGAGTATGGGCATACCACGGATCGGTGTACCCATTTGAAGAATGAGATAGAGAGAATGATCCGGGTGGGTCATTTGAAGGAGTTTGTGTATGTGGACAAGAGGAGGTCTAAGGGTAATTATCGGAAGGGTCAAAATAATTATCGGAGGAGGGGAGCCGCAGAAGGGAGCGGAGAAAGAAATGATCCTCTCCCACCTCCGCCGAGATGGTGTGATTCGGGGATGGTGATAGGAGGTCCATCTAGTGGAGATTCTCGAAGGGTCAAAAAGATCTATGTTGTTAGGCAGCAGCCTAAGCAAGCTCGGGGACCAGGATAAGGATAGAACAGTATCTGTTGGGCCAAATATCGATTTGGGCCAAAGGATAGCCGGAGCATTGTGACTCCACATAGCGATGCCCTCATTATCATGGCAACCATCGCGAATTATGATGTTCGGGATGGTATTTGTTGACACGGGCGGCTCTGCTGACATAATATTTTACGAATGCATGTGGAACTAGAAATGGTGGATACATCTTTGGTGGGCTTTGCGGAGGTACCATTCATAGTTGGGGATGGTTACTTTGTCCCTCTCTTTGAGGAAAGAGTCATATAGGAAGACTGGGATGGTGTGATTTCTAGTGGTGGATGCACCTCGTCCTATAATGTGATGATTGGAAGACCTTCCCTTAATACATTCTAGGACATTGTCTCGGTGTATCATTTGAAGATCAAATATCTAGTGGATGATCGATTGGAGAAGTGGAAAGAGATTAGTACATGGCGGAAAATTGTATGTGGAAAGTCTCCAAATGGCCGAGAGGAGAGGAGCTCATGATGATGGCGGGGGCAAGGAAAAATTATCAAACTAGATGAGGACCCAGATTGAGTATGTATTTCCAAATGAGAAGTTGTTGACCATAGAATTGATCCGGGCAACCTTAGTAAGGTCACCAAGATCGAAGTCACTCCGGAGGACTTGAGAGAGGAGTTGATTGAATTTCGTGGCGGGATATGGATGTCTTTGCATGGTTGGTGAAGGAGTTGGTTGGCATTGATCCCAAAGCATAGTTGAGCACATGTTGAATAAAAATCCCCTTATACGGACCTGTGTGAAAGCGAGAAGAAGAGAAATTTTGGCCCTAAAAATGATGCGATTGTGCTTGTGGCCGAGGTGCAAAAGTTGTTGGATGCATGGCATATTCACGAGATACAATTTCCATAATGGTTGTCTAATGCAGATCCGTGCCGAAAACTCAAGATAATTGGAGGATGTGCATTGATTTTGGGATTTGAATAAGGCATGCCCGAATGAGTACTATCTACTTCCGTGGATAGATCAACTTGTTGAATCCACGGATGTGAGTTGCTCAACATGATGGATGTTTCTCAAGGATATCACCAGATCGGACTAGCGAAGGAGGACCAAAAGCGGGTAAGCGTCATTACTTATTTTGGTACTTTTTGCTATGTGGTTATGCCTTTTGGTTTGAAGAATATGAGGGCTACATACCGGTGGTTGGTAGATAAGATGTTTCAAAACCAACTAGGGAGGAATATGGAGGTGTATGTAGATGATATGTTGGTGAAAAGTGTGAAAGGCCGAGAGTCACACGAAAGATTTGGAGAGACCTTTAGTACGTTGTGGAAGTATCGAATGAAGTGAACCCAAATAAATGTGCCTTTGGGGTTAGGTCGGGCAAATTTTGGGATAGATAGTAAGCGAGAAGGGGATCGAAGCTAATCCCAAGAAGGTGAGAGCCATTAGAGAGATGGATTCACCTTGGGATATGAAAGATGTGTAGAGCTCCGACGGGGAGGTTGATTGCTTTGAATAGGTTCATCTCTCACTCGACGGAGCGAGTTTGCCCTTTCTCAAAATGTGCGGACGTCTAAGAATTTTAACGGGATGAAGAGTGTCACGGCGTTTGAAGAGTCTGAATGATTATTTGGCTAATCTATACTTGCCGACTAAGCCAATTCAGGGGGAGACTTTGTATTTATGCATATTCATAGGAGAATAGGGGATTAGTGCGGTGCTATTGATAGAAGAGGGTCAATGCAAAAGCGGTGTATTATGTTAGCAAGGTGTTAAGGAATTTATAGCTCATATATGCCGAAATTGAGAAAGTGGGCAAGACTTGTAACAACGGCAAGAAGACCGAGGTCGTATTTCCTTTGGCATAATATCATTGTGAGGACTAATTTTCCTTTGAAGACGGTGTTGAGTAAGCCGGAGATCGCGGGTAGACTAGTGAAATGAGTTATGAGCTCGGTGAGTATGAGATAGAATTCGAGCAGCGTAACGGCGATTAAGGCGCAAGTTTTGCGGATTTTGTCCAAGAGTTGACAAAAGCCCCAAGTGAGGAGGGGCATGGATCTTGTTTTGGATAGTTCAGTGGCTAGCTCGGGATGTGTAGCGGGCGTTGTCCGATAAGCCCACAAGGGTGGAAAGTCACCGCAGGTGAGATTGCACTTCAAGCGTTCGGCAATAAAACCGAGAATGAGGCTTTTATTCGGGGAGTCGGATGGTCGTGGAAGTTGGAGCAACAAATGTGTTGGTACGTTTGGATTCGCAATTGGTCTAAAAGAAAGTTATGGGAGAGTTTGAGGTCGGGGAAGAAAGAATAAAAAAATATGTGGATGCATACAAGGTTTTGGAAAAAATGTTGGGAAAGTGCGCAGATCTATCGGATCCCTACGGAGGAGAATGCTAGGCGATTTCTTGTCTAAGATAGCTGGCTTGAGAGCGTTTAGGATAAGCATATCACCTTGCTCGTGGCGAAAGATTCAACCATGAGTCTTGCGGTTGGGGGTCTTTGGAAGAAGGAGATGATTGGCGGATCCTGGCATATTTGAAAGAAGGCACACTCCCAAAAGATATAAATAAAGCTTCTCGGGTTAAGATTCGGGCAACTCATTTTTGCATAATTGGGGAGAAGTTATATACAAGGGGATTCGAACATCATTCTTTGAGATGTCTTGATAAAACAAAGGGAGAATATGTCTTTGAGAGAGATACATGAGGGATGTTGCGGGAATTATATGGTGATATGAACGCGCAAAGAACAATGTGCATATAGCCCAACAACAATATGTTGTTAACCCAAGATCTTCACTAGTTCGATTAAATTGGTGAAAATCTCGACCCGTTGCTTAGCGAAGCAATAACCTCGGTATGTGAAGATGCCACAAGCAATCATATATTATTGCACGATAAGTCGATAATTGCAATGTAAACGTAAATCGTGAAGCTCTTGAGAAAACCCTCAATATGAGAGTAAGATAATAATTTGATTGATAATCGAATGAAACAATAAGTGTTCACCCTTATAAAGGGTCCAAACCCTAACCTACCAAGAAGACAATTTAAAACCGAAAAGGAAATAAAACAGAACAAAAACTCGCATTCCTAGAACGATGCACGGGCTCACACACGGCTCGTGCGGCCGAGGTCGTGCATCGGTCGTAGCCACGCACGGGGCTTACGCACAGGCCGTGCATCGTCCGCGTCAAGTCGTAGGCTCCCAATCATTTTGGCATTACACACAGGCTTCACGCACGGGTGCCCCCTGGTCGTGCGCCCACGCACGAGTCATGCGTGTGGTCATGCGCCCCTGTGAAGATTTTCCTATGACTCAAGGTCGATCCCCTCGACCCAAACTCGAAATAACAACTTAAGACGCGACCCTAAAGGTTTACTTGGCCTCTAAACATCAAAACAACTCAAAAAATGAAATTACAACTAACTAAGATAAACGAACACAAGACACTAATGAGACTTGATTATAATGTCTTCAAGATGCAAAGTGACTCGTATTCTTGGCATCCCTTAGCTTGCTCGATCGAGATGGACCCGCAGTGTCGACGGCGCCAATCAACTGGACCACCCGAACTTCTTCCTCTGTCAAGCAATGCACTCTCGGTCTCTCGCACGGCTTGAATCAACCCATTGAGCGCATCCTTGAATTTCCTTTCTCGAGCCCTTGTTATCGGACCAACCAAAGACCGCCATCGGATCCTTCATCCATGGATTTTCATCATTTCTCTCCTCTTGAGAAGGATTTGTCCTCAAATATGAATTGACATCAAATGGACTAAGATCAACAACATTGAAAGAAGCACTAATCCCATAGTCGCTCGGCAAGTCAATCTTGTAAGCATTATCATTGATTCACTCAAACACTTGAAACGGACCATCTCCCGTGGTTTATTGCTTGGACTTTCGATGTCCGAGAAACATTCGGCCGCATATGTACCCAAACCCAATCACCGGTTGGAACACCATCTTCTTACGATGCTTGTTAGCCTGCGCCGTATCTTAACGCTCTTCGCCTTTCGATGTTGAGTCTTGCTTTCTCATGTAATCTGTTTCACAAAATCAACTTTCTTCCGCCCATCTAAGTTAACATGCTCGAGAAAGCAGTAAAGGTGATAAATCCAATGGGGTTAGCGGATTAAAACCATAAACACGTTCAAATGGTGAAAACTTCGATCACGAGAATGCACAACAAGATTATAAGCAAACTCAACATGCGGTAAACACACCTCCCAAGTTTTAATGTTCATTTTAATGATAACCCTTAGCAACATAGACAAAGTTCTATTGACTACTTTAGTTTGACCGTCTGTTTGGGGTGACATGTAGTAGAAAATAACAATTTAGTTCCCAATTTCCCCACAAGGTCTTCCAAAAGTAACTTAATAACTTAGAGTCCCTATCCGACATAATGGTTCTAGGAATATCATGCAAACCTCACAACCTCTTTAAAGAACAAATCGGTAATCAAAGACGCATTATCAGATTTATGACATGGAATAAAATGTGTCATCTTTGAAAAACGATCTACGACAACAAATATAGAATCGGACCCATGTTTAGTTCTCGGAAGCCCTAAAACAAAGTCCATAGAAATATCAACCCAAGGTGTTGTCGGAATAGGTAGGGGCATGTAAAGTCCCTGATTTTGAACCCGGATTTGGCTTGCCTACAAGTAACACATCTACTAAAAATACGCTCAACATCACGCTTCATTTGTGGCCAATAGAAATGCTCTTGCAAAACTGCTAAAGTTTTGGCTACCCAAATATGTCTCATAAGACCCCCACCATGCGATTCTCTTACTAGTAAGTCTCTTAAAGAACATTCAGGAATGCACAATTTATCCTCCCGAAATGGAAAACCATCATGCCTATAAAATTTTCCCTCTGCCCCTTTTTCGCATGCAACAAACGACTCAGAAAAATCAAGATCATGCAAGTACAACTCTTTAATATGCTCAAACCCAAGAATTTTAGCATCTAAAGTAGAGATAAGAGAGTACCTTCGAGATAGTGCGTCTGCTACAATATTAGTCTTACCTTGCTTGTACTAGATGATGTATGAAAACGTCTCGATAAACTCGAGCCAGCGCGCATGCCTCTTGTTCAACTTTTGCTGCCCCTTAAGATATTTTAGGGAATTATGATCAGTGTGGATTATGAACTTCTTCGGCCACAAATAGGGCTGCCATGTTTTCAAGGCCCGGACCAAAGCATACAACTCCTTGTCATACGTCGGGTAGTTCAAAGTCACTCCACTCGTTTTTAGTCAAGAACGCGATCGATTGCCCCTTTTGCATTAATACGGCTCCAATCCCAACTCCCGACGCATCACACTTGATCTCAAAGACCTTGGTAAAATCCGGCAATGCTAGCCTGAAATGTTTTGTCAACTCGAATGTTTTATCTTGGGCTTCTCCCTCTTTGAAATGCCACTCTTTTTAATCGTTTCACAAAGACGCTGTAATAGTCTTGAAATCCTTACAAACCTCCAGGAAAAGCTCGCAAGGCCATGAAAGCTACACACTTGATCGGCCGATGTGGGCTTAGGCGATCTGAATAGCCTTAATCTTCTCCTCGTCCACAGTAATTCCCCTCGAGCTAACTACAAACCCCAAGAATACAACTGCTCCGAACAAAACGTGCACTTCTTGACGTTTGCATATAATTGCTCCTTCCTCAATACCTCTAAGACAGTCGCAAGTGATCCAAATGTTCACCTAATGATTTACTATAAATGAGAATATCATCGAAGTAGACCACGACAAACTTACCAATAAAAGCTCTCAAAACATGGTTCATCGAGTCTCATAAATGTGTTGGGTGCGTTGGTTAGTCCAAATGGCATGACTAATCACTTATACAAACCATGCTTCGTCTTACAAGCCGCTTTCCACTCATCATCTTCTTGCATCTGAATCGGATGATACCCGCTCCTCAAATCTATCTTGGAGAAAATGCTAGACCTATGTAGCTCGCCTAACATATCATCTAAGCGGATATGGGATGTCGTATTTAATGGTGATGTTGTTAATAGCCCGACAATCCACACACATCCTTCAAGACCCATCTTTCTTCTTTGAACAAGTAATACCTGTGATCGCACACGGACTCATGATTTCTCGAATAAGTTTGTTACATAGCAATTCATTAACCTACTATCGCCGCAATTCTTTAGTTTCCTCCGAATTAGTCTTGTACACTTTGGTCGGTTAGGAAGTGATGCCCCTGGAGTGAAATCAACTCGATGCTCAAATCCCGAATAGGTGGCAATCCGTCCGGCATCTCGTCGGGGAACACATCCTCGAATTCTTGCAACAAAGACAAGACAAAACTAGGCAAACCAGGGTTAAGATCACAGTAGACAAATAAGAGCCCTTGTAAACCAAGAATATCATCAAACAACCACTCGTGGTGGCTTTCCTAAGGTCACTCATTTTTTCCATCAAATTTATTTTTCCCTCGTTTCTTACCTCAAGGCCATTTTTCCCCCTTTTTGTTTTTCGGCCCTCTCCTTAATATTGCTCTCCTTTTTCCGGCTATCTCTCGAACCTCACTTCCACCCTTAGCCGGACCTCACTCTTGTTTTCTCTCAAACTCTCATTTTCTTGGCTTTATTTTGATTTTTATGCTCACTAACCGAACTCTCTTTTTCTTTTGCCTCTCCAACTCTCGATTTTACTTGATTCTCGTAAATTTCTTTTGGAGTTAAAGAAAGACGTACAAAACATTTTTGATCATGAGTAAGAGTATATTGATTGGTGTAACCATCATGTTGTACCCTCCTATCGAATCGCCACGACCTACCCAACATGATGTGCCCCTTTGTATCAGGCACAACATCGCACAACACCTCATCCTTATATCTCCCTATTTGAAATGCTACCTTCGCCGCCTACTTATCCGCATCTCCCCACAGTCGCTCAATCAATCGCTGCAATTTGTAAGGTTGTGGGTGTTTTATCGTCGGAATCCCTAACCTCTCCACCATCTTTGCACTCGCTACATTAGTGCAACTCCCACTATCTATAATGACACTACACACCTTTCCGTTGACAAAACACCTTGTATGAAAGATGTTTTCTCATTGGACTCCTCATCCGACTTAAAGTGAATACTCGGCACCCTCCAAGACATTAAGGACAATGCCTCCTCCTTCTTCGCCTCTAACACCTCCAGGAATATCCTCCAACTCCAAGCATATCATTATAATCCTACTCTCCCTCACTTTCCAACTCCATTTCCCATTCTCACGCAACACCAACACCCTCTTATTTGGACATTGACTAGCTATATGCCCAAGCCCATGACATTTAAAATATTTAATATCCCTCGTTCGACCAAAGAGAGGGTTCGAATTTACCTGCGGGTTTAGGCTCGCCGCCTTTCCCCTTTGGTCCGCTACCTTCGAATTCTTCTTCTCCTTTTTGTTGGTGTTTGACTTCCATACATTGGAGTTAGAACTTGGTGCTTGTCGGTTGAAACCCCTCCTCTTGAGCCGTTGCTCAACTTTCACCGCCATGTGCACCATCTTCTCAAGATCGACACAATGATGTAGGTTGACGACATCCATTTGTAGGAGTATTCAAACTGCGATAAACCACGGCCATCGTAACCTCCCGATCCTCTGCGATATTGGCGCCGCCATCAAGCATCTCCATCTCCTTGTGATAATCCTCTACACTCTTCAACCCCTAAGTCAACCTATGCAATCTTTTATGACGCCCATCTAATAGTGATTTAGAACAAAACGACATCGCATCAAACTCCTCATCTCCTCCCATGTGGAAACGGGCCACACGCCGCTTCTCCTCCTTGAGACCATTAATTGATCCCACCAAATACTTGCATAATCCAAAAATTCGTGATGCCAATTTCACCTTTTTCAACTCGAATAATTTTGGCAATCGAACACATTCTCGATCTTCCTCTCCCAATCCAAATATGCATCCGGGTCACTCTTTCCCTATACCGAGGGGATTTGCATTTTGATGTTACTCAAATTGCCATCCTCACGCCCTTTATCACCCCTATTTTTGCACCGACTCTACCTGCATTGTAATTTTGCTCCCTTTTGGAATCAAAATCATCGAGTCTCATCCGCCCACTCCTCTAACTCAAACCTCTTAGGCCTCCGCACCCTAGTAGTAGGCTCCTTGATTCGCACGCCTCTATGGGATCCCCCGTATGTCTCAAACATTATTTCCTTTACCATGTTTGCAATCGCCTCCATATCCAACTTGTTACCCAAATCTGTTTGTTGTCGGTTTACTTGATCATGTTTAAATCACTCCCTCATGTGTATACGCTCGTATATCACTCAACTCACAATCTCCAAGTACCGCACTTGTCACAATTATAAACCAATCGACAAAGAGCAAAAGACGCCTCAACATACCAAGAAAATTACCAAACCAACAATGGATCGTAATAAGATGAGATTGAAGACTAGGGTTTATAATTCAGAATTTTCCGAATTTTTGAATTTTTTTGCATGCGTGTTGGGAAATTTATTGTTTAGATTTTGATGAATGCCATGTAAAACTTAGAATAGGAAGTTGGCACCCCATTTTTTTGTTGTAAAGCGCATTGTAATAAATAAAATTTGGTCAAGCCGAGTTAAAGTCGCCTATGCCCAAACATGCAAGAAGACAACCGGAGACTAGTAGGAAGACTCATTGCGAGACAGTGAGTTTGGCAAAAGAAGAGAAGACGGAACTCGATCAAGGTGGTGAGATGTGTTGAGTAAAGCATCAGTCAAGTCAACTCAAGATAGTCAAGTCTCTAGTTGAAGTGACGGAGAAGAGTCATTTAATGATTGAAAGTCGACTCTAAGTCACCTGGGGAAAGCAAGGAAATGCAATCAAGTCGAGATAATCGAAAGAGATCCGTTGTACGTAAATCAAGAGAATTACTTAAACAAGTAATATCTCCATGCTACCTTTCTCGGAGTGCTCGATCCACGAGAAGCGTGCAAGGGGAATAAACCAATGGGAAGCACTACACCGTGTCGGTGCTCAAAAGTCAAGAATAATTCATACGAGGAAGTGGCAATTCCAAGGATCGCAACAAGACAAGCCAACGACCACAAGTGACTTTCAAAAATAAGCCTATCTCTTCAACGGGAAAATTTTTGAAAGATCACTATAAAAGGCCGAGGATGACTCACGAGGATTTTTAAAAAAAAAGATTTGGTTGATTACGAACCACAACCATTCAAGCTAACATCTTAATCGTAATCAAAATATTCTCAAAATCATTCAAGTTTAATCCTCAAGCCTACACTACGAAGAAAATCAATCCAACACCAACCTGTGAAGGAAAGATAGCTTCAATCAGTTGAAGAGGAAACTTTAGAAGAAAAGGGTCTACATTCCACGAAGGATTGTAGGAAGGTTCAAGGTCGAACCAGTCTCGAGTTTTTGGAGGGCTTCGTGATCAAATCCTAAGAGCTTGAGCAAGTGAGTCTGTAGTAGCAAGGCACCGCCTGTGAAGAAGTTCGAGTCGGACAAGAAGCCACCGGTGAGTGACCAAGGCATCTCGCATCGAGTCCCAAAGGATCAAGTCACCGTGTGTGATCAAGACTTGTATCCGGATCATTACCACTTTGTATACTTCGATCAATACTTAGTGGATTCCTCCAGGAGTTGGAGAAGAGAGGAGTAGAAGAATTACCCCATCTTCGAACCTCTATAAAAACTTATCGTGTCATTTACATTTCAAAGACTTTAATTCCTCGCATCTTATTTGTTTAACTCTCTGTGACATATTTGCTATCCAACCGATAATCTCTAAGTACTAAAACCAAGTATTAAATCATAACTAAACCAAACTTAAGGGTGTTAAGTCTTCCAAAAAACAAACCACGAGTTGAGCTAATTCGGTCTTAACAAATTGAGTTATTCTATCAACTCGAGTCGAGTGTTGAGTGACTAACTCTCTTGATTAACTAAATTGGTGTCCACCAAGGACACACGGTGTATAGTGTCAACTCGATTTTTAAAAAAGGACCAAAAGTGAAAAGTTGGTAAGGTTTATTCAACCCCCTTCTAAACCTTACACTCACACCCCTTGGGACCTACAAGTGGTATCGAGCGGTTGGTTCATTGAGCCTTCCGTGACCGGTTAGTTCTTGAACTAGATCTCCAAACTTTTCAAAGTCTGTTTTAGTACTTAAGCTTTCAAAACTCCTTTTATCATTAAAAGTTATTATCATGGAAGCAAATTTGACACGTATCCCTATGTTCACAATTGAAGAATTTATTGATTGGAAAATTTGTATGCGGGCTCATCTATCAAAGATTACATGATGAGATGTGGATAGTGATAGAGGATGGGCCACCGCAAATCTTAAAAGTGAACACACGGTAAGAAGAGCTACAAATTTGAAGGTGAAGAGGATGTTGCCCTAGACCCACTATGGTTGAAAAACCAAGAACCGAATGGACAAATGATGAGAGAAAAAGATACAACCTGGACAATGTAGCAAGGACATCCTTTACAAAACCTTGGACAAAGCCATGTTCAATAAAGTCAAATCATGCAAAACGGCTAAAGAAATGGGACAAGCTAACATTGATTTGTGAAGGCTCGTGAGCAAATCAAGGAAAATAAATTATCGCTGGTCGTACAAAAATTTGAGAATTTCAAAATGATCGCAGGAGAAAACCTGGATCAACTGGATGCTCGGTTCACGTAAATCACCAACGAGCTATCTCGTGACTTGGAAAGGAATATACACGAAGGAAATGTGTATGAAGATCCTAAAAAGTCTCGGTGAATGGGAAATGAAGGTCATGACACCGAGACATTCCATGGACCTATCGAAGACCTCCAACCATGAACTATTCTCGGATCTCAAAGCCTACGAATTTGAGCCGAGAAGAAAAGATCGAGGAAGAGACAATTTGTACCCAAAACAATTTTGCTCTAATTGTTAAGGATGGAAAGAGAGCCGAGGTCAAAGAAGTCATTGATCCGAAGAAATAGCCCCGATGGTTAAAAGGTTCAACAAGTTCTTCAATAAGAACTACAAGAGAGGCAAGGGCGAATCTTCCGAAGACACTCGGCTCCTCCAAGTCAAGGGAAGATAGGCCAACCAAGAGAACAGATCATCAAAAAGTGAATATCAAAGGGTCGACAATCCAAGAATGGAAAGAGTCGATCAAAAGGTTGAATATCTATCTTTGAATCGTAGGCAACCAGGTCACTATGCCATTGATTGTCCATATCCCGTAGTCAACAAATACGGGGAATGAAGAAGAAAGAAAGGTCTTGAGAGAAAGAAGACAAGAAAAGAAAAAGGTAATCTGGCCGCAGAATCACGAGACAAAGCCCAAGTCAAGAGACACGGTGATTGAGAGCAGTGAAGTTCGACTACTCAAGTGACTCGAAGAAGAAGCGATGATCCTGTTTGATGGCCAAGGAACAAGATCAACTCGACCAAGAAGATGAGGTACACTCTAACTCATCAAACTCGATTCTAGTGATTGTGGTATCACACACACACTTCATCACCCACCGATCTTTATGATTCATTAGGCAAAATGATGAAAGATTTTGAACACATTAAATCCTCACACACACTACTAAATGAGGAAAACAGCCTACTCAAGAGTTAAAACTCACGGTGACTAAGGAGCCGAGTACTCTAAGTCAAATAGCGATGAGAATAAAAGTTTAAAGTCCGAAAATGCCAAGCTAATAAGCAGAAATAGCCGCCATAGAAAAGAGGGAGAATGACCTCAAAAATGTGATTGCCTCATTCACTAAGGCATCTAAATCATTGGATGATCTAATTATGAGTCAAAGAGAATGTGGAGACAAGACGGGCTTAGGATTTAATTCCTATGTGCTATGTCAAACTCCAAAAGTAATTTTGGAAAAAGGATCTTCAAGCAATGAAGTGTCTCAAAATCCAAAACTCCAAATGGTGCACACACATTCACTCCAAAGCACAATTACAAGCAAACTGGCCTTGGTTATAAAGGAAAAGGAAAACGGCCGAGTTGGGTGCGTTGAGAGGACAGTGAGAAGAAATTCACCAAGTTCCTCAAAAACTCCAAACAGAATTACTCGTAAAGAAGAAAACAGAGCTACCAAAAACCCCAAAAGTTCTATAAAAGAAACACATATGATGGGAATGGTAGAAAATATCCAAGCCAAGCGATTGGAACGATGTGAACTATCAACATAGACTTATGGAATATAAGCCCAAATGGCAAAGGCCTAGAACTCAAAGAAAGGCCATTCCAAAAGTATAAGAGCTTTCATCAACACACATATGCACCTAGGCACTACACTCAGAGACACCACAATTACCCAAAGAAGGCAATTGCTAAAACACATATACAGGCATACGAGACAAAAGAGACAATTGTATGAACCTAAAATTCCCAAGAAATTTGCCAAAATTAATTATGATTATGGCATCGATAGATGGCAACCCCTTAGAGCCAGATCATTTGGCTATAGGTTGGTTGGATCATCTTACAATACTAACCCCTCGGGACCTGGACAAGTATGGGTACCTAAAACTTAATTTCCTTGATTGCGAGGTTTAAGGAACAGTTGAGTGTTAAGGAACCTGGTACATGGATAGTGGCATTCCCGGACATATGACAGAAACAAGAAATATCTGTCAAAATTCAAGGAAGTTAAAGGAGCAAAAGTCATATTTGGAGGAAATGAAGCTCGGGAGAAATAAGAGGCATTGGATCCATCAAGAAGAACGGATTAGAAATCACGGATGTTGCATATGTTGAAGGACTCGACTTCAACTTGCTAAGCATCACCAACTCGTGACAAGGGCTATAATGTTGGATTTAACATGGGTATATGCCAAATCAAGGATATTGAATAAAATGAAGTTGTGTTGCAAGGATGCGACAAAAGAACATGTATGTAGTAGATTGGTCAACCGCTACATCCAAGACTGTCTATTAGCAAAGAGCACAAATTTGAATCAAGTTGGTTGTGGCACAAAAAGCCGAGTCACCTAAATTTCAAAACACTTAACAAGCTTGCGAAGTAATCTTGTGGAAGGTCTTCCGGACTCAGTATACAAGAAGGAGAGTATATGTGACGCATGCCGAAGGGAAAACAGATCAAATCATCATTCAAAGAAAAGACATGCCCATCTTCAACAAGGATATTGCACTGCTACATATGGATCTATTTGGTCCAGTTGAACCAGCTAGCATAAGTGGGAAGAAATATACCTTGGTGGTAGTAGATGACTACTCAAGATATACATGGACAATATTCATGTGTAAGAAGAAAGAAACTCTACGAAACTACCACGGTGATGAAGAGGATTCAAAATGAGAAAAGCCAAACCATTATCAAAATAAGATCGACGGAGGAACCGAGTTTGTCAATGGTATAATAACTCAATATTGTATTGAAAATGGCATTGGTCATGAATTATCTCAAGCACAAGGACTCCACAAATGAATGGAGTTGCGAAAGAAGGAATAGAACTCTCAAAGAAGAAAGAATGACCATGTTAGTAAGCAGGTTACCAAAAAGATTTTGGGTCAAGCAATCAACACGACTTTCTACACTCAAAATAGATGTATGATAAACAGACCGTGACAAAGACTCCCTATGAGATTTGGACGGGAGAAAACCAAATGTTGCATATTTTAGAATATTTGGATGTAAATGCTTCATCCATAACAATGGCAAAGACAATCTAAAGGCTTTCGATGCTAAAGCCGATGAAGGTATCTTCTTGGGATACTCAATTTGAAAGCAAAGCCTACAGAGTACTCAACAAAAGGACTATGGTTGCGGAGGAATCCATTCATGTGGTATTCGATGAGCCAAATGTAAATGGAGAAGACATTGAAGAGTCGGTGATAAGTGAATCATCCAACCATACTGTAAAAGTCTCTATCTTGTTTTAAGCCGGAATTATAAACTCGGATGAAGATGAGATAGCCGAGTCTCATAAAATCTTTGGAAAATTTGCAGCTAAGTGATTGCGAGAGAGTCGATCAAAGCAACAATACAATGCTAGACGGTGAATCCGCCTAACTTACTTCAACTTGATGTAAGATGGTGAAAGACCATCCACGTAACTTGTCATTGGAGATATAAGAGAAGGTGTCAAAACAAGATCCAGAACTCAACAAGAAGCTATGTTCACATGCTTTATCTCACAAATAGAGCCTAAAGATGTGTTACAAGCATTGGATGACACACATTGGATTCAAGCTATGCAAGAAGAGTTGAATCGAGTTTGAAAGAAATAAAGTATGGGAATTAGTTCAAAGACTCACCCATCAAAATGTTATTGGTACTAAATGGGTGTTCGAAACAAGATGAACGCAGCGAGGGTTCGTGGTAAGAAACAAAGCAAGACTAGTAGCCAAAGGATATTGCCAAGAAGAAGGAATCGATTTTGATGAAACATTTGCTCCTATAGCAAGATTGGAAGCTATAAGGATGTTTCTTGCCCATGCACTCACAAGAATTTTATTGTATATCGATGTATGTAAAAAGTGCATTCCTAAATGGTTTATTGGAAGAAGAAGTGTATGTTGAACAACCTCCAGGATTTGAGCGAAGACTCTTGGAGATAAGGTATACAAACTCAAGAAAGCTCTGTATGGATTGAAACAGCACCCGGAGAGCATGGTATGATACTTTGTCACAATTCCTAATCGAGAATGGATTCCCAAAAGGAAAAGTATATAGAACACTTTTCTTTAATTCAAGACAAGAAGAGCATCTTTGCTTGTTCAAATATATGTTGATGGCATCATTTTTGGATCCACAAACAAAGAGCTATGTGAAAAATTTTCAAACCTCATGCAAAACAAATTTGAAATGAGCATGATGGGAGAGTCGACATTCTTCCTTGGACTCCAAGTAAAGCAGTGAAGGATGGAACCTTCATAAGTCAAACAAAATACACCAGAGATTTAATGAAGAAATTTAGTATGGAGGAGAAGTCTTCGTGAAAATACCAATGAATACATCATCAAAATGGACATGGATGCGGATGGCAAGCCCAGTAGATCAAACAAGATACGTGAGCACTTATGGATCATTGCTTTATCACACAAAGAAGCAGCGGACATCACCTTTCTTTGTAGGTGTATGTGCGAGATTTCAATCGCTCCAAAAGAGAGCCATATGATCAAGAAATGCTAAGAGGATTTTGAGATATTTGAAAGGAAGCAAGAAGTTGGCTTATGGTATCCAAAGGAAGGTGGATTCAAGCTAATTGGCTATTCGACTACGACTATCTTTGGATGCGAGTTGACAGGAAGAGCACTTCAGGCACATGTCAAATGCTTGGAAATAGGCTAATTTCTGGTTTAGCAAAAAAGCAAAATTCAATAGCCACCTCTACATTTTGAAGCAGAATACATAGTCTGCGGGCAATTACAGCCCAAATCCTATGGATGAGGCGTGTGTTAGGAATTTTTTGTTTAGATTTTGATGAATGCCATGTAAAACTTAGAATAGAAAGTTGGCACCCCAATTCTTGTTGTAAAATGCATTATAATGAATAGAGCTGCCAAGCTAAGTCAAGACAGCCTACGCCCAACATGCAAGAAGACAATCAAGACTGAAGGAAGACTCATTTGCGAGACAATTGAGTATGGCAAGAAGAGTAGACAGAACTCTATGGAGAAGCGAGTGAGATGCGGTGAAAGTGGAGCATCATCAAGTCAACTCAAGAAAAGCCAAGTCTCAAGTTGAAGTGATGAGAAGAGTCATCCAATGATTGGAAGTCGACTCTAAGTCACCTGGGGAAAGCAAGGAAATGCGATCAAGTCGAGATAATCAGAAAAAGAACCATTGCATAGAAATCAAGAGATTTACTTAAACAAGTAATATCTCCATACCACCTTTCTCGGAGTGCTCGGTCGAAGCGTGCAATTGGAATGAACCAATGGGAAGCACCAAACCGTGTCGAACTCGAAAAGGTGAAAGAACAATTCATACGAGGAAATGGCAATTCCAAGAAGCGCAAGCCAACGACGCAAAGTGACTTTCAAAAATAAGCCTATCTCTTCAACGGGCAAATTTTTGAAAGTTTACTATAAAAGGCCGAGGAGTTTGTTTGAGAAAAAATGATGCATGAATGACACATACGTGAGATAGACAAGCACATTAGAAAAATCGTATCAATCTCAATCCTCAAGCCTACATTTCAAGTACATCAATCCAACACTTACCCGTGAAGGAAAGAGAACTTCAACCTTGATTGAAGAGAAACCTTAGAAAACAAGGGGCCTACTTTCCGGGAAGGATTGTAGAAAAGTTCAAGGTTGAACTAAGTCTTAAGCATTTGGAGGGCTTCGTGATCAAATCCAAAGAGCTTGAGCAAGTGAGTTGTAGTAGCAAGGCAGTGCGCCTGAAGAAGAAGAGTCGCATCGTACGAGAAGCCGGTGAGTGATCAAGGCGTCTCGCATCGAGTCCCAAAGGATCTAGTCGGCTGTTGTGATCAAGACTTGTATCTGGACATTACCACTTTGTAAACCGATCATTACTTAGTGGATTCCTCCAGAGTTGGAGAAGAGAGGAGTAGAAGAATTACCCCATCTTCGAACCTCTATAAAAACTTTATCGTGTCATTTACATTTCAAAGATTTAAATTCCTCGCACTTTTAATCGCTTATATCTCACGATAAATTTGCTATCCAATTGATAATTTATAAGTACTAAATCAAGCTCTAAAATCAAACTTAAGGGTGTTAAGTCTTCCAATAAAAATAAAACCACGGTGAGTTAAATTGTAGCCTGGTGAAGTTACTCCATCAACAGCTCATTTGAAATCATTTGAGAGATTAACTCTACTTGAGTGACTAATTCGATGTCCATCAAGGACACACATTTGTATGTAGAATTAACTCGTAGATTTAAAAGGACTAAATCGAAAATTTGCAAGGTTTATTCAACCACCCCCTTCTAAACCTTACACTTACACCCCTTGGGACCTACAAGTGGTATCGGAGCGGTTGGTTCATTGAACCCTCCGCAGTTCTTGAACTAGATCTCCAAACTTTTCAAAGTCTCGCTTTAGTACTTAAACTTTCAAAACTCTTTTTATTAAAAGTCATTATCATGGAAGCAAATTTGACACGCATCCCTATGTTCACTATTGAAGAATTTGATGATTGGAAAATTCAGATCTTGTGCTCATCTATCAAAGATTACATGATGAGATGTGGATAGTAATAGAAGATGGGCCTCTACAAATATTAAAGGTGAACACAACACGAAGAGTTGCAATTTGAAGGAGAAGAAGATGTTGCTCTAGACCGGTCATGGTTGAAAAACCAAGAACCGAGTGGACAAATGATGACAGAAAAAGATACAACCTGGATAATGTAGCCAAGGACATCCTCTACAAAACCTTGGACAAAGCCATGTTCAACAAAGTCAAATCATGCAAAACGGCTAAAGAAATCGGGACAAAGCCGACATTGATTTGTGAAGGCTCGAGCAAATCAAAGAAAACAAATTATCGGTGGTCGTACTGAAGTTTGAAAATTTCAAAATGAACTCGGGAGAGAATCTGGATCAACTAGACGCTCGGTTTACAAAAATCACAAATGAGTCAGTCTACACTTGGAAAGGAATATACACGAGAAGGAAATGTGTATGAAGATCCTAAAAAGTCTTCCGGTGAATGGGAAATGAAGGTCATGGCATCGAGACATTCCATGGACCTATCAAAGACATCCAACCATGAACTATTCTCGGACCTCAAAGCCTATGAGTTTGAGCCGAGAAGAAAAGACCGAGGAAGAGACAATGCACTCCAACCCAAAACAATTTGCTCTAATTGTCAAAGATGGGAAGAGAGCGAGGTCAAAGAGGCAATTGACCGGAAGAAATAGCCCCGATGGTTAAAAGATTTAACAAGTTCTTTAACAAGAACTACAAGAGAGGAAAGGGTGAATCTTCCGAGAAGACACTCGGCTCCCTCCAAATCAAGGGATGATAGGCCAACCAAGAGAATGATCATCAACAAGTTGAGTATCAAAGGGTGACAACTCAAGAGTAGAAAGAGTCGATCAAAAGGTCGAATATCTATGTTGGAATTGTAGACAACCAGGTCACTATGCCATTGATCGCTCATATCCCGTAGTCAACAAGACAGAATGAAGAAGAAAGAAAGGTCTTGAGAGAAAGAAGACAAGAAAAGAAAAAGGCAATGATGGGCAGAGATCACGAGACAACCCAAGTCAAAGAGACATGATTGATTGAGAGCAGCGTGAAGCCGACTACTCGAGTGACTCGAAGAAGAAGCCTTGACCGCTTAATGGCCAAAGAACAAGATCAAGAAGATGAGGTACAATCTAATTCAACAAGCTCAGACACTAGTGATAGTGACTGTGACACACACACTTCATCACCTATCGATCTTTATGATTCATTAGGCAAAATGATGAAAGATTTTGAGCACATTAAATCCTCACACACACTATTGAATGAGGAAAATAGCCTACTTAAAGGTCAAAACTCAAAGTGACTAAGGAGCCGAGTACTCTAAGTCAAATAGTGTTGAAAATGAAAGTTTAAAGGCTGAAAAATGCTAAATTAGTAGCAGAAATTGCTTTGCTATAGAAAAGAGGGAGAATGACCTCAAAAATGTTATTGCCTCATTCACTAACGCATCTAAATCACTGGATGATCTTATTATGAGTCAAAGAGAATGTGGAGACAAGACAGCTTAGGATTTAATTCCTTTGTGCCATGTCAAACCTCAAGAGTAATTTTGGAAAAAGGATCTTCAAGTCATGAAGAGTCCGAAAAATCCAAAATCTAAATATTGCACACACTTTCACTCCAAAGCACAATACTAAGCAAAACTGGCCTTGGTTACAAAGGAAAAGGAAAACGAGCCAGTTGAGTGTCTTTGGAAGGACAACCGAGAAGAAATTCACCAAGTCCTCAAAGAAACTCCAAACGTAAAATACTCTGAAAGAAAACAGAGCTACCAAAAATTCGGAAAATCCATAAAAGAAATACATATGATGGGAATGGTAGAAAATATCCAAGCCAAGCTTATTGGAACAATGTGAACTATCAAAGATAAACTTATGGAATATAAGCCCGGATGGCAAAGGCCTAGAACTCAAGAAAGGCCATTCCAAAAGCACAAGAGCTTTCATCAAAGACACATATGTACCTAGGCACTACACTCAAAAACACCACAATTACCAAGGAAGGCAATTGCTAAAACACATATGCAGCATACGAGACAAAAGAGACTCATTGTATGAACCTAGAATCCCCAAGCAATTTGCCAGGATTAATTATGATTATGGCACGATAGATGGCAACCCCTTAGAGTCAAATCATTTGGCTATAGGTTGGTTGGATCATCTTACAATTCTAACCCCTCGGACCCGCAGACAAGTATGGGTACCTAAAACTTAATTTCCTTGATTGCAGGTTCAAGGAACAGTGAGTGCCAAGGAACCTGGTACATGGATAGTGGTGTTCCGGACATATGACAGAAATAAGAGAAATCTGTCAAAATTCAAGGAAGTCAAAGGAGCCAAAGTCATATTTGGAGGAAATGAAGCTCCTGGTGAAATAAGAGGCATTGGATCCATCAAAAGGAATGGATTAGAAATCACAGATGTTGCATTTGTTGAAGGACTCAACTTCAACTTACTGAGTATCATCGGCTCTGTGACAAGGGCTACAATGTTGGATTCAACATGGATGTATGCCAAATCAAGGATATTGAATCAAATGAAGTTGTCTTTGCAAGGAAAGTAGACGAGAAGAATATGTATGTAGTGGATTGGTCAACCGCAACACCAAAGACCGTCTACTAGCAAAGAGCACAATTGAATCAAGTTGGTTGTGGCACAAAAAGCCGAGTCACCCGAATTTCAAAACAATTAACAAGCTAGCAAGAAGTCATCTTGTAGAAGGACTTCCGGACTCGAGATACAAGAAGGAGAGTATATGTGATGCATGTCGGAAGGGAAAACAAATCAAGTCGTCGTTCAAAGAAAAGACATGCCCATCCTCAACAAGAATATTGCATCCGCTTCATATGGATCTATTTGGCCCAAAGGGAACCAGCCAAAGATAAGTGGAAAGAAATACACCTTGGTGGCGTAGATGACTACTCAAGATATACATGGACAATATTCATGTGCGGAAGAAAGAAACTCTACAAAAACTACCACAAATGGTGATGAAGAGGATTCAAAATGAGAAGAGTCAAACCATTATCAAAATAAGATCGGATAGAGGAACCGAGTTTGTCAATGGAATAATAACTCAAGATGTATTGAGAATGGTATTGGTCATGAACTATCACCGCAAGGACTCCACAAACAGAATGGAGTTGCGGAAAGAAGGAACAGAACCCTCAAAGAAGCAAAGAAGGACCATGTTAGCTTGAAGCGGGGTTACCTAAAAAGATTTTGGGTCAAGCAATCAACACAACTTGCTACACCCAAAAAATGATGTATGATAAATAGACACTAACAAAGACTCCCTATGAGATATGGATCGGAAGAAAACCAAGTGTTGCATATTTGAGAATATTTGGATGTAAATGCTTCATTCACAACAATGGCAAAGACAACCTAAAGGCTTTTGATGCTAAAGTCGATGAGGGTATCTTTCAGATACTCACCAAAGCAAAGCCTACTAATACTCAACAAAAGAACTATGGTTACGTAAGAATCCATTCATGTAGTATTCGATGAGCCAAATGTAAATGGAGAAGACATTGAAGAGTCACCGACGTTTGAATCATCCAATCATACGTAAGAGTCCCTATCTTTCAAGTCAAGCCGGGATTATCAATTCGAGAAGAAGATGAGATAGTGAATCTCAAAAGCGGTGGAAAATTTGCGGCTAAGTGACCACGAAAGAGTCGACCACAAAGAACACGTACCGCAAGTCGACTTAATCCTAACTCACTCCAACCCGATGTGAGATGGCCGAGAGACCATCCACTAACTTGTCATTGGAGATATGAGAGAAGGTGTCAAAACAAGATCCGTAACTCAACAAGAAGCTATGTTCACATGCTTCATTTCGCAAATAGAGCCAAAAGATGTGTCACAAGCATTGGACGACACACACATTGGATTCAAGCTATGCAAGAAGAAGAGTCAATCAGTTTGAGAGAAATAAAGTATGGGAACTAGTGCAAAGACCCATACATCAAAATGTTATTGGAACCAAATGGGTATTCGTAAATAAGATGAACGAGGAAGGCTCTGTGGTAAGAAATAAAGCAAGACTAGTAGCCAAAGGATATTGCCAAGAAGAAGGGATAGATTTTGATGAAACATTTGCCCCTGTAGCAAGATTGGAAGCTATAAGGATGTTTCTTGCCTATGCAGCTCACAAGAATTTCATTGTATATCAGATGGATGTAAAAAGTGCATTCCTAAATGGTTTATTGGAAGAAGAAGTGTATGTTGAACAACCTCCAGGATTTGAGCAGAAGACTCTTGGAGACAAGGTATACAAACTCAAGAAAGCCTTGTATGGATTGAAACAGCACCCTGAGCATGGTATGATACCCCCGTCACAATTCCTAAGCGAAAATGGATTCACAAAAGGAAAAGTAGATAGAACACTTTTTTAATTCAAGACAAGAAGAGTATCGCTTGTTCAAATATATGTGGATGACATCATTTTTGGATCCACTAACCAAGAGCTATGTGAAAAATTTTCAAACCTCATGCAAAGTAAATTTGAAATGAGCATGATGGGAGAGCTGACATTTTTCCTTGGACTTCAAGTGAAACAGCTGAAGGATGGAACCTTCATAAGTCAAACAAAATATACCAGAGATTTAATGAAGAAGTTTGGTATGGAAGAGAAGTCTTCAGTAAAAATACCAATGAACACATCAGTTAAAATGGACATGGATGCAGATGGCAAGCCTGTAGATCAAACAAGATACAGAGCACTTATTGGATCACTGCTATCTCACAAAGAAGCAGGCCGACATCACCTTTCTTTGTAGGTGTATGTGCAAGATTTCAATCTGCTCCAAAAGAGAGCCATATGACAGCAGCTAAAAGAATACTGAGATACTTGAAAGGAAGCCAAGAAGTAGGCCTATGGTATCCAAAGGAAGGTGGATTCAGACTAATTGGCTATTCAGACTCTGACTACGCTGGATGCAGAGTGGACAGGAAGAGCACTTCAGGCACCTGTCAAATGCTAGGAAACAGACTAATTTCTGGTTTAGCAAGAAGCAAAACTCAATAGCCACCTCTACAGCTGAGGCAGAATACATAGCTGGGCAAATTGTTGTGCCCAAGTCCTATGGATGAGACAACAGCTGAGAGACTATGAAGTTGAAGAAAAAGAAATTCCAATCATGTGTGATAACACAAGTGCCATTGCAATCACTCAAAATCCTGTGTTGCACTCAAGAACAAAACATATTGATGTCAGATATCATTTCATAAGAGATCATGTTGAAAAGAAGGACATTATCTTGGAATATATCTCAACTGATAAACAACTAGCTGACATCTTCACAAAACCATTATGTGAGTCAAGATTTGAAGAACTCAAGCATGAGTTGGGGTTAATTGAGGTGAGTGACACTCAGACGAATCAAAGAAGAGTATTAGAACAGTAAAAGAAATGAAAAAGAGAAAAAAACAAAAACCAACCAAGAATCACCAGATATCGGAAAGAACTGACTACACCAAGTCACCGATAGCCGAGTCACTAAGAGAATCGAGAGTAGAGCTAAATCGCCTAAGAGATAAGTGAATAACTTATGAGCAAAGTGACAAAAACGCAGTCGTTTTGACTTAGCGGGAATGTTTTAAGGAACACGTCAGCATAATGATGATGTGTACAGACATAAAGCTGCACACTAAGCTTATGATTGGATATAAATGCTGCCGCATTAAATACGAGACGTGAAATGCTCAATAGGCGTGCGAAATCCAAGCCGTTGATTTCGATCACAATTCAAAACCGCCGCACGCCCTTTCATAAACCATATTTAAACCATTTTCGCCTCGCTTTCTCTCTCACACTTCTAAAAACTGCTCATATCTTTCTCTCAAAAGGCAAAGGCAAATACTCAAACCCTATCAACCTTCAAATCAATTTCTCGAGATTTTTCTTGATATAATCCCGAGAAATGGCACCAACTTATGACTTTACCAAGCTAGAAAGCAAATCCACACCGGTTCGACGGTGGATTTCGAATGGTGAAGCAGGGGTCCGACGACACCCTGGTGAAGAAAATCGTTGAAAAGTTGGAAACGCCCGGACTAAAACCGTTTCAATTTGGAATATCCTATGACCTATGTGGAGGAGGTCGCACAATTCTACGTGAATGCCGAGATTCACGACGAAGGAATCAAGTCATCTGCTCACGGGAAGCGGTGACTATCACCGCCAAGGATTTGGTGAATATTGCTCACTACCCAGTAAGGAGCAACCGAGATTAAGGAAGCCGATGTAAACTTGGCCGACGCATGGAAAGAAATAGCCAAGTCCGACCTTGCCGATAAAATTATATACACAAAGAAACAAGAGATCTGGCAAGGAGGATTATCACAAATTGTTGGACATAGTTGCCAAATGTATCGACATCAAATTTGGCTTTTGACCAACTATCAAAGGCAAAGCTGGTTGTGATGGCTGCAATCATCGAAGAAAAGAAGATAAACGGGCCGAGTTTATCTACAAAGCAGACTGCCAAAACGTGGGGAACAAGTCCTTCAAAGAAGATGGCACATTTGGAGGATCCCGGGATATGGCCTGGTGATTGGCCGGCTATTGGAGGTGAAAGGAGTCCCTCTTAGACATGGGAAGGCCTTCCATGTTAACAAGAGGATGTTCGAGCTAACCCTCCGGTGCTCGAAGCGAGCTTATGCCAAGAGAGCCGACACAGTGAGGGGAATCGGTGACCTCAAGATGTTGCTTCCTCTCCAGCCTAAGAAGAGCGCACGCCCTCGCAAAGAAAGAAAACCAAACATGCTCTCGCCGCCTGCAGCAGAGTCACTCGCCCAGCGGCCGTGTCACACCGCCCTGCAGCAGCTGGTCGAGAAGGACTCACAAATGCCTTCTCCGATCGTCAAAAGGAGGAGAACGACAAGCCAAGACGGCCCCCGCCGCCAAGACTCGAGAGGACACGCTCCTCGCTCGTAAACAAACACCAAAGACGGCCCCCGCGCCAAGACTCAGAGGACACCGCCTCGAACTAGAAATTCCCCGGTACAAACCAGAGATGAAGAAGACTCGTCAAGCGAGTCCGAACAGAGAAACCAAATGAGTCGATTACTCTCGCCTAGCACAAATAAACAGGAGACTACCGGGAGAAGTAGAGTCTCCGGATGTAGTTGATGAAACAGCCAAGTCTGTCAAGGCGATCAGAGGCAACCCGAAGACACGATTGTAGCTCACAAAAAACACAGAAGAAGAAGCCCAAGCGGATAGTGATGTAATGATCCTATCTCCACCTTACCCGGACATCCAAAATCGCTCTGCGTGAGTGGAGAAAATGGAAGTTGAGCAAGTCAAGGGAGTTCCAACGGCCCGAGTTCATAGAAGAAGAAGAGGAATCGCTGCTAAATTTCCTCGACTAACTCATCGTGCTCCCAAAGACTTGATGAAGACAACCGCTGACATCCCGCAAATCTACAAGGACAGGGAGAGAGCAAAGCAAGTCGAAGAAGAAGCGAAGCACATGAGAAGGCAAGCATCATCCTATCTCCGGCACACACGAACACACACATCCTCTCCTTGATGTCTTCTCCGAAAGTGACGAGGAACTGAGAATGTCGCCGCCTACGTAAGAGTTGCAAATGCAGCAAGCATTCGCACGAATCAAGAATTCTTCACGAGCAAAGACTAATGGAGGACCAGGAGAGTCCTCAACACACCGAAATCGATCCTATGGGAGTGGTTCAAGCAAATAACCACCGATGTTGCCGCTACCACTTCCCACCACTCGGGAAGAAGGCAATAAGGGAAATGGCGATGAACCGGGCTAGTGGGGACCCCAACCGAGCCAACCCCTATTGAAGGTGTGCTACCACCGCCCCAACTACCGAACCATCAATTGCAATAGCCGGGAGTCCTGAGACGAGTGACCCCACTCCAAGTCACTTAGCCGGGTGCGCCGGCCGAGGGGGAAATCCTCCACCGCAGAAGGTCGGAGGATGCCGCAGATGACTCCACAAAGAAGCAAGGAGGCGAAGAAGAGAAATTACAATCACAAGAAGAACAACAAGTTGCCATCAACTAAGCTCGGACAGTTGAGATGTCTCGGTGAGGTGCCAATCGCCGAAGGCTAATGACGCCAGCGATGCAATGCAATCGAGGCACGAGGAAGGAAATACCGGGAGTTAACACTGGCGATGAAAGTGCAATCCATGGGGTTGAGACTCCAATGGATGCCATCTGTAGAAGACCCTAAGACATACCGACACCTGCCGAAAGGGAGGACAGTGCCTCGCAGCAGAGAGACCGCCGGGAGGAAATGAAGGCCCACGGGAGGTTGAGACTTCCGGGGTAAAGAGGTCAAGTAGAGAACATCCCTCCCGCAATCATCGACCCATCCGAGAAGGAGATCGCACTTCATGATTCCCAGGACAACCCCGATGTCACTTTTTTCCGGGATCGAAGGCGAAGAAAGAGTCAACCCCATGACAAATCCAAACGACTCACCATGCGGATGTTCCTGCACGAGCAAGTCCGATCCCAAGACTACTCGTCAAACTTTTAACTTTGATGATGAGCCACCACTAGAAATCTCATCATCATCGATGACGCCGATCTTGATAAGGCCGAGGACAAGTCTCATCGAAAAGGAAAAATCATTTGAGACCAACGGTCATTAAGATAGCCGAGGCTCAAGCCAGTCGGTCTATTTCACAACCAAACCCACCAACCGTAAAACCACCGCTCCGGCTCCTCAAGCTACAATTTGGATCGATTCCCAAAAGAACTTCACGCGCACCGCTCATCATCGAACAGATCCCCGTCGGCGGTGATGAATCTTTGTAGAATCTTTCCCTTTCTCCTTTGGAGATACGAGTAACTCCACGAAGAGTCGAAAATGAGCAAGCACGCTATCACGCACCACCTCCTGCTTTTCACTCAGGCACCATTGTTCCGGTACCGATTTTGATTTTCGACAACAGATGGCCATCACCGCAATGCAAGAATCATTGAAGTTCGAGAAGTGTTCAAGGCACTCTTTGCCGAGGTTGAACGGATGGAGAGGCATCGAGCCTCTTTGGACATGCGCCGGACAACAGAGATGCCAACCTTACTGGTGACTTGAGAGGCATCACGGTCAGGATAAGGGAATGGTGGCAACAAAGAAGAATCAATGCGTGTGGGAATGTGAGATACTTTAACCTTGTTCAACAAGTGTGGAGAGTCGAAAATGTTGATGCGAAACGGCCGAGGAACACATTGAGCATATGCATGAAGCTCACACCGCCGAGATCAAGCCGCGCTGCGTGAGCGTAATGCAAATGATATACGGCGTTTGGAAGAACACATGACAAGAAAATTCAGCCTTCTCATGGCCGAGATGAAGCGATTTCCAGTAATCCAACGCTACTGCTTCAATTCCGAGCCGCATACAACGCAGCAGACTTGAAGCAGAATTCCACCATCGAAGACTCGACTTCATGCTTGCCAAAGATGTTCCCTAGGGTTCCTCTATCCCTTGATGATGCCAAAAAGGGGGAAGAGGAATACCTTAAAGCAAAGAAAATCTGAAGCCGAAAAGAAAGGAAAGCGGTGAGAAGGGAAAATCAGCAGAGGAAGTCTTGAAACGAGAAGAAAGGAAAACTTGTTGAGGGGGAAGGATCAGCAGATGTAACATTGATGATTGCACAAACCCCCAACAGGGTCCCTCACAACGGTGACATTATAAGCAAAGCAAACTCCTCATGACTCTCGCCACTCCAACACTTTGTATCTATACGGCCGAGAAGAGAAAAGCAATTGAAGCGAGGGATGAAGGAAGTGGAAGGAAGAATGGATGCCAGGGTGATGAACATCTTGAAAGAACATGGAGGCATTCCGGTTTGACAGAGACACGTATGCCATTTCGGATGTCGGGACAGAGCCAAGATCGTTGACGAATTCAAAACGCTCGAATCAAGGATATTTTGCAAATATGTCCATGGCTCAAGCTTGGGACTTATCTTGGGAAAAGGGTCTCACATTATGTGAAGAAGGTTTCGACAGACAAACAGACTTCCTAGAATCACTGGTCACTCGCTAGTCAATCACCGGGAAGAAGAAGACCCAAGACAAGATACGCCCGCAGGTAGAGGAAGAAGCGGCAGGTGGAGGAAGAAGCTTGACCAGGCCTCGCCCAAGAATATCGAACACGTAGATCCCCGGAAAGAAAGGAGGGATCTCTGGGCCGGGCTTGACCAAGTGGCAAATTTGCGAGTGGCTAAAACTAACGCCGAGTATGCAAAAGAAGAGAAGAAGAAAACAAAAGACAAACTCGGCTATGGCAGGAGAGACAGGAAAGAACAAGGAAAGATGAAGTCGCAGGAAGGCATATGAGAAGAAAAAAAAAGGCAAGCGGACGACGAGAAAAAGAGGAGAAGAGAAGAAGATCTTGATCAAGATGAAAGAAGGAGACGAAGGAGATGAAGTGTTGCTGTCCAACCCTTCGTGTATTTTATCATGTAAATACATACAATGTAAGTCTTCTGTAATAAAGCTATAAATTCTTTATTTTCAGTATAGACAAAATGTACTCTGATACACCTTGTAAACAGTTGTGTAAAGTACAAGAATGATATGATCAATAAAAAGATTGATTCTGCGCATACATTCTATGTCAATACACTATCTCAGATGTATCTTTGTTATTTGCATCTTTGTATGATTTAAGTTTTGGCATCATCAAAAAGGGGGAAATTGTTAGGAATTTTATTGTTTAGATTTTGATGAATGCCATGTAAAACTTAGAATAGAAAGTTGGCACCCCAATTCTTGTTGTAAAATGCATTATAATGAATAGAGCTGGCCAAGCTAAGTCAAGACAGCTACGCCCCAACATGCAAGAAGACAACTGAAGACCTGAAGGAAGACTCACCGCTTGCGAGACAATTTGAGTATGGCAAGAAGAGTAGACAGAACTCTATCGAGAAGCGGTGAGATGCGGTGAGTGGAGCATCATCAAGTCAACTCAAGAAAAGCCAAGTCTCAAGTTGAAGTGACAAGAGTCATCCATGATTGGAAGTCGACTCTAAGTCACCTGGGAAAGCAAGGAAATGCAATCAAGTCGAGATAATCGTAAAAAGAACCGTTGCACGTAAATCAAGAGATTTACTTAAACAAGTAATATCTCCATACCACCTTTCTCGGAGTGCTCACCCCGAGCGTGCAATTGGAATGAACCAATGGGGAGCACCAAACCGTGTCGAACTCGAAAAGGTGAAAGAACAATTCATACGAGGAAATGGCAATTCCAAGAATCGCAAGCCAACGACGCAAAGTGACTTTCAAAAATAAGCCTATCTCTTCAACGGGCAAATTTTTGAAAGTTCACTATAAAAGGCCGAGGAGTTTGTTTGAGATGAGGATGGATGACACACACGTGAGATATACAAGCATATTAGAAATATGAAACATTCTCAATCCTCAAGCCTACATTACGAAGACATCAATCCAACACTCACCGTGAAGGAAAGAGAACTTCAATCAGTTGAAGAGGAAACTTTTGAAAACAAGGGGTCTACATTCCGGAAGGATTGTAGAAAGGTTCAAGGTTGAACCAAGTCTTAAGCTTTTGGAGGGCTTCGTGATCAAATCCAAAGAGCTTGAGCAAGTGAGTCAGTAGTAACAAGGCACGCCTGTGAAGAAGCCGAGTCGCACGAGAAGCCACCGAGTGATCAGGCGTCTCGCATCGAGTCCCAAAGGATCAAGTCTACTGTTGTGATCAAGACTTGTATCCGGACTGCTACCACTTTGTAAACCGATCATTACTTAGTGGATTCCTCCAGGAGTTGGAGAAGAGAGGAGTAGAAGAATTACCCCATCTTCGAACCTCTATAAAAACTTTATGTGTCATTTACATTTCAAAGATTTAAATTCTCGCACTTTTAATCGCTTATATCTCACGATAAATTTGCTATCCAAGTTGATAATTTATAAGTACTAAATCAAGCTCTAAAATCAAACTTAAGGGTGTTAAGTCTTCCAAATAAAAATAAAACCACGGATGAGTTAAATTGTAGCCAACAAATGAGTTACTCCATCGGCTCAATTGAAAGTCTGTTGAGAGATTAACTCTCTTGAGTGACTAATTCGATCGTCCATCAAGGACACACTGTAGAATTAACTCAGTAGATTTAAAAGGACTAAATCGAAAATTTGGTAAGGTTTATTCAACCCCCCTTCTAAACCTTACACTTACACCCTTGGGACCCACAAAGGTGAGAGACTATGAAGTTGAAGAAAAGGAAATTCCAATCATGTGTGATAACACAAGTGCAATTGCAATCACTCGAGAATCCAGTGTTGCACTCAAGAACAAAGCATATCGATGTCGATATCACTTCATAAGAGATCATGTTGAAAAGAAGGACATCATCCTGGAATATATTTCAACCGATAAACAAAGGTTGGTCGACATATTCACAAAACCATTATGTGAGTCAAGATTTGAAGAACTCAAGCATGAGTTAGGGTTAATTGAGTGGTGACGACACTTAGAAGACTCAATGAAAAGAAATGAAACACAAAAAGAGAAAAAGGATGAATTCTAAAAATCGCCTAAATGAATCACCATGTCGGAAAAGACAACTATACCGAATTAGTTTGCCAGTGAGTCAGAGAGAAGCGTGACTTAAGAGTTAAATCACTAAGGGATAAGCCGAGTCATTTATGAGCAAAGTGACAAAAACGCAGATCATTTTTACTATGCGTGAATGTTTTTAAGAATGACATCAAGATAATGATGATGTGTACAGCAAAAAGTCGCATACCAAGCTTATGATTGGATATAAATGTTGTCGCATTAAATTCGAGACATTAAATGCTAATCGGCGTGCAAAATCTAAGCCGTTGATTTCGATCACATTTCAAAAACCACCGCACATCCTTTCGTAAACCATACTTAAACCATTTCCGTATGTTTTCTCTCACATATTACCAAAACGTTTCATTTCTATCTCGGAAGCAAAGGCAAAACTCTCTCAAAACGCTATCAATATTCAAATCAACTTCTAAGTTTCTTTTCGTGAAATACTTTGAAAAATGGCATCAACTTATGATTTCGTCAAGCTAGGGAAGCAAATCCACACGGGTCTTTGTGGATTTCGAGGGAATGGTCAAACAGGGTCCGATGACGCCCTCATAAAGAAAATCGCTGAAAAGCTCGAAACGCCCCGGCCGAAACCATTTCGACGATGGAGTTCTCGATGACCTATGTGGAAGAGGTCGACGAGTTCACGTGAACGCCGAGATTCACAATGAGGGGATCAAATCCTCTGCTCACGGGAAGGAGTTCATCATCTCGCAAGGATCGGCGGAACACCGCTACTACCGACGGAAGGAGCACCGAGAAATCAATGAAGCCGATGTAGACTTGGCCGCCGCTTGGAAGGAAGTAGCCAAGACCGACTATCTTTGAAAAGATAGTCTACACTGACCAAAAAGGGGTCGGGCCTGAAGGAGGACTACCACAAATCTGTTGGACATAGTTGCCAAATGCATAGACATCAAATTTGGCGGCTTTGACCAATGTTTAAAGCAAAACCGATCGTAATGGTTGCGATCATTGAAGAAAAGCAAGTAAATCGGCCGAGTTTGTCTACACAGACGCTGTAACGTAGGAACAAATCCTTCAAGGAGAATGGTGCATTTGGAGGATCCTCGGGATATGGCCTGGTGATTGGCCGGATGATGGAGGTGAAAGGAGTCCTCTTCGGCATGGAAACGTGTTCCATGTAAACAAGAGGATGTTGAGATCAAACCTCTCGGCACACGTAAGAGAGCCCACGCCAAGAGAGCGATACAAGTGAGGGGAATCGGTGACCCTCAAGATACGATTGTTTCCTCTACACCAAAGAAGAAAGTTGCCCCTTGTTGCTAAGAGAAGCTCACGCTCTCCCTGCAGCCTAAGAAAAGCAAATCTGCTCCTGCCTCTGCAGCCGAAGTCGCCTGCCCCTCAGCCCGTGTCTCCCGCCTCCAGTAGCTGCCGAGAAGGAACCTCAAATACCTTCTCCGGTCGCCAAAAAGAGGAGAACGATAAGCAAGACGGCCGCTCCTCGTAAGAAAAACACCAAGACGCCCCGCCGCCCGCCCCAGACTCGAAGACACTCTCTCCGAACTAGAAATCCCTCGGTACGAACTAAGAGACGAAGAAGAATCATCAAGCAATCCGAACTTGAAAAACGGCCGAGTCACCACTCACCAAACAGACACGGAGACTCGCCGGGAGAAGTAGAGTCTCGGATATTATTGATGAAAAAAGTCAAGTTCAAGGCGTCAGCAGAGGCAAATCAAGACCCAGTGTAGTTCGAAGCAATTTGAGACACAAGAAGTAGCCGAGAAATCTAACTTTGTTAATGAGTAATCGTATCCCCTCCCGCAAATGACGAGATGACGAATGGAGCACCAAAGCCTCGCTACCTTCTATCCCCGAGAATGAGGGACAACAAGAAGTTTCGAAAGAGTTGATGATGTGATGATCCTATCCCCACTTTATCCGGACATCCAAAATCGTCTCACGAGAGTGGAGGAAGTGGAAATTGAGTCGATCCAGGGAACAGTTCCAACGGCACGAGTTTATCGAAGAAGAAGATGAACCGATGAACTTTCTTGGAGTGACCACCGTGGTCCAAGCATTGGATGAAGAAAACGCACAGATATCTTGCAGATCTTCAAGGACAAGGAGAAGGAGAGAGATGCGAGAGGAAGGCGAGGCACGTGAGAAGGCCAAAGATCCGCCCTATCACCGCACCACAGAACACACACATCATCTCATTGACGCGTCTTATCGAGTAGTGATGAGTGATGAGGATCCGGCCGCTTTGCCACGTAAGAGTTGCAAATGCGAAGCAAAGCAATGCACGAATCCGAATTCTTCATGATCAAAGAATGATGAAGGGACCAGGAGAGTCCTCCAAAACACAAATGAGTTGGACCCAATGGGAGGAAAAGATATTGCCACGCTTGTTTGCCACCACTTCCCACTCACTTGGAAGAAGGAATTAAGGAAGGCGGGCGATGAAAGCGGGTTAGTGGGGACCCCGGTCGAGCCAACCCCTAATGAAGGTGTCTTACCACCGCCCCAACGGCCGAACACTCAGAGAAACAGCCGGGAGTTTGGAGACGAGTGACCCCATTCCAAGTCACTCGGTTGGTGCGCCAGTGAGGGGAAACTCCCTCCACCGGCAAAGTGTCGGAGGATGCAGATAACTCCACAACGAATCTAGGAGGCGAAGTGGAGAAAGTACAAACACAAAATACACAAAGAAAGTTGCCATCAACGAAGCTCGGAGATTGAGATCTGTCTTAGCCGAGGTGCCAATCGCTCAAGGCTAATGACGCTGTTGATGCGGTCGAGGCATATGTGAACAACCCCGGAAGTTAACACTGGCGATGAAAGTGCAATCCATGGGGTTGAGACCCCAATGGATGCCACCGCAGAAGACCCTAAGACATACCGACACCGTCGAAAGGGATGTCCAAGGCCTCGCCGCACTTGAGACCGCAGGAGGTAATGAAGGCCAACGGGAGGTTGAGACTTCCCGGGGGTAAAGAAGTCAAGTAGAGAACATCCCTCCCGCTATCATTGATCCATCTCGAAAAGGAGATTAGCGCACTTCACCACTCCCAGGATAATCGATGTAACCTTTCTCGGGATCGGAAGAAGACGATGAAGCCGAGTCATCCCCCGCGGATCGATCCAAAAGACTCACCGAGGATGTTCCAACCACGAGCAAGTCGACCTCAAGACTACTCGTCAAACTTTCAACTTTGATGATGAGCCATCCATGGAAGTCTCATCATCGTCCGATGACGCTCGATAAGGCCGAGGACCAGTCAACTCAATTGAAGAAACCAATTTGAGACCGACGAAGTTGTTGAGACAATGAGGCTCAGCAAAAGTCTGGATCAACTTCACAACAAACCCCACCGCAACAGAGTCCACCGCGCAGGCTCCCAAGCCGCAACAGGTTCGACTCCACGGGGAACTTCACGCGCACCACTCATCATTGAGCAAATCCGATTGCCCGTGATGATTCCTTTGTAGAATCATTTCCTTCTCTCTGGAGGTACCCGACCTCCCCGAAGAGTCGAAAACGATCTCTCGCGCTTCCACAGACCAGATCCTGTCATTCCATCGATACCATCATTCCAATTGCTTATAATTTTGATGTGCTTGGCCATCACCGCAACAGAGGGAACAACTGAAGTTCGGGAGGTGTTCAAAGCATTATTTGCAGAAATTGAACGGATGGAGAGGCACCAGGCCTCGATGGACATGAGATGGATAACAGAGATGCTAACCTTACTGCTAGCGACTTGAGAGGCATAATAGTGAGAATCGGGAGTGGTGGCAACAAAGAAGCAAACAATGCACGTGGAACAAGCTAGATATTTGAGAACATTGTTCAACAAGTCTGCTGTCCGGAGAGCCGAGAACGCCGATGCAAAGACGAAATTGAGAGAACACATTGAGCACATGCATGAATCTCACACTTTGAGATAAAGTCACTGCGTGAGCAAAATAAGAATGAGCTCCTGGCGTATGGAAGAAAACATGGATAGAAAATTCAGCCTTCTTATGGTGAGATGAAGTTGCTTAAAGTCAATCCAACGCTACTCGTTCGAGTTTCGTCGGCAAAGATACACCCACACAGACTCGAAGCGAGAACTCGGCTATCGCCAGACTCGACTTCCCGCTTGCTAGTATGTTTCAGGGTTCTCTCTCTCCTTTGATGATGCCAAAAAGGGGGAAGAGGAATACCTTAAAGCGCTAAAGAGATCTGAAGCTGAAAAGGAGGGAGAATGTGTGAAGGGAAAGACAATCGAGAAAGTTTCAAGGGAAAAGAAAGGAAAGTCTGTTAAGGGGAAGGATCGAGAAATGTGACCTTAATGATTGCACAAACCCCAACAAGGTCTTGTCATAGCTGATATTATCGCAACAAACTCCCATGACTCCGCCACTCCAACACTCTGCCGCATCTATGGCCGAAAAGAGAAAGACAGATTGAAGCGAGGGATGGAGGAAGTGGAAGGAAGGTTGAATGCCCGAGTTATGGACATCTTGAAACAACATGGAGGCATTCCAAAGAGACAGAGACACTTATGCCATCTTAGATGTCGGGACCGAACCACGATCGAGTTGATGAATTTAAAACGCCGCATCCAGAAGGATACTTCGCAAACATGTCTATGGCTCAAGCCCGAGACTTGTTCGGGAAAAGGGTCTCACGTTATATGAAGAAGGCGACAGGCAGCAGACACGGCAGTCACTCTGCTTTGGTCACTCACCGGAAAGAAGAAGACCCCAGTACAATACACGCCCGGAGGAAGAGGAAGAAGCGAGTGGTGGAGGAAGAGGTTTGAGACTCCAGGCCTCCGCCCAAAAACATTGAGTACATAGATCCAGGCAAGAAAAGAGGGATCTTTCAAATTTGGTCTTGACCAAGTAGCCAAGTGCAAGTGGCTAAAAACAATCCGAGTATGTGAAAAGAATCGAAGAAGAAAATAAAAGACAAACTCGTTATGGGAGGAGAGACAAGAGAGATTAAGAAGAGATGAAGTCGCAGGAAGGCATATGAAAAGAAGAAGAAGGCGGTGAAGATGAGAAAAAGAGAAGAAGACCGAGAAGATGACAGAACTGAAGAAGATGAAAGAAGGAGGCGAAGGAGATGAAGTGTTGTTGTCCACCCTTCATGTATTTTACTATGTAAATACATACTATGTAAGTCTTCTCTGTAATAAATCAGTAAATTCTCTACTTTTTTGCGTAGACATAAATGTTTGCTTTGATACACCTTGTAAATTTGTGTAAAAGAACAAGAATGTTATGATCAATAAAAGGATTGATTCTACGCATACATTCTCTGTGAATGCACTATCTCGTATGTATCTTTGCTATTTACATTTTGAATGTTTTAAGTTTTGGCATCATCAAAAAGGGGAAATTGTTGGGAAATTTATTGTTTAGATTTTGATGAATGCCATGTAAAACTTAGAATAGGAAGTTGGCACCCCATTTTTGTTGTAAAGCGCATTGTAATAAATAGGGCTGGTCAAGCCGAGTTAAGTCACTATGCCCAAACATGCAAGAAGACAACTCGGAGACTAGTAGGAAGACTCATTTGCGAGACAACCGAGTTTGGCAAAAGAAGAGAAGACGGAACTCGATCAAGGTGCGGTGAGATGCACGGTGAGTAAAGCATCGTCAAGTCAACTCAAGATAGTCAAGTCTCTAGTTGAAGTGAGAAGAGTCATTTAATGATTGAAAGTCGACTCTAAGTCACCTGGGAAAGCAAGGAAATGCAAATCAAGTCGAGATAATCGAAAGAGATTTGTTGCACGTAAATCAAGAGAATTACTTAAACAAGTAATATCTCCATGCTACCTTTCTCGGAGTGCTCAGTCATAGAAGCGTGCAAGGGAATAAACCAATGGGAAGCACTACACCGTGTCGTGTGCTCGAAAAAGTCAAGAATAATTCATACGAGGAAGTGGCAATTCCAAGGACAAAGAACAAGACAAGCCAACGACCACAAGTGACTTTCAAAAATAAGCCTATCTCTTCAATGGGCAAATTTTTGAAAGATCACTATAAAAGGCGAGGATGACTACGAGGATTTTTAAAAAAAAAAAAAAGGATTTGGTTGATTACGAACCACAACCATTCAAGCTAACATCCGAACCGTAATCAAAATATTCTCAAAATCATTCAAGTTTAATCCTCAAGCCTACAATACGAAGAAAATCAATCCAACACCAACCTCGTGAAGGAAAGATAGCTTCAATCGGTTGAAGAGGAAACTTTAGAAGAAAAGGGTCTACATTCCACGAAGGATTGTAGGAAGGTTCAAGGTCGAACCAGTCTCGAGTTTTTGGAGGGCTTCGTGATGAAATCCTAAGAGCTTGAGCAAGTGAGTCGTAGTAGTAGCAAGGCTGCCCTGTGAAGAAGCCGAGTCGGACGAGAAGCCGGTGAGTGACAAGGCATCTCGATCGAGTCCCAAAGGATCAAGTTTTGTGTGATCAAGACTTGTATCGGGATGCTACCACTCGTATATCCGATCAATACTTAGTGGATTCCTCCAGAGTTGGAGAAGAGAGGAGTAGAAGAATTACCCCATCTTCGAACCTCTATAAAAACTTATCGTGTCATTTACATTTCAAAGACTTTAATTCATGCATCTTATTTGTTTAACTCTGTGACATATTTGCTATCCAACTGATAATCTCTAAGTACTAATATTGATCGGGTATATTAACATGAGATTTCTATATCTCAATGAGAAGACACTTGATGGGATCATATAGTGTGTAATTCCATTTGTGCTCGATTAATTCATTGATCTTTTCTCGGAAAGAATGAAGAGGAAAAAGTATTAAAAGGAAGAATTAGTATACATAAATCTTGAAAGAACCAAATTTACTTTCCAATTCCAACTAGATGGCGAGAAAATAGTCTTTCTAACAAGTATAACACGAAAAACCACATTATGTATTCATATGCATACCAATTGAAATGCACTTACTCCCAAGAGTTCAACTCTAGTGTAATTTTGAGAGCAAATAAATTTCTAAAAAAACATAAAATGAGATCTCAAAAAGCTTAGTTTGCTTGGGAAAGTCTACCTTATAAGTCTATTAATTTCTCTAGAACAACATAATAAATATGTTAATTAATGAGAAGCAATTAATTTAAATGCACGTCGCAAATTCAAAACCTCTGCTCTCATATACTAACCTAGTGTTGCAAACATGAATTAACATATACTAAATACAATCCAAATATATAAAAGATTTGATGAAATATAAGAAATAGGGCACAAATCATACATACTATATCAATCATAATTCAGAGTACAATATGCCAAAATATTAAGCGATGCAAAATTAGTTGGAATAGTTCGGTACCGATGGCGATCATCCGCCGGCTTTCTTTAGTAGCAGCCACTCAATCGTCTCGCCATCGGATTTATGACCTAATTTGCACGTGAGTGAAAAACTCGCGGCGCAAGTGGCCGACATCCGCATCGGCCGGCGTGGTGTCGTCCGAGTTTCGTGTGGCAATCTTTAATGGAAGCTCGTTCAGGATAAGGCTTTGATTTGTTGAAGCAGAAGAATTCAAAGTTGAAGTGGGAAATGTGAAAATCAGTGGGTGCGAAAAAAATGAAGGAAGGAAGAATTTTAAGGTTGAGCAAAATTTTAATTAAGGTGCGAAAATTTTGGGCGGGCCTCCCTATTAGACACAATAATGATGTCACAAAAGATTGAGCAAAAGTTTAAGAGGAAAAATTAATAAACCCCCAAATTATTCGTGATTTTCTACATTGTCTCCTAAACTAATTTTTTCTACTTAACCCCCTCAACTACACTAAAAATTCTACGATCCCATCCCAACCTCCCGTAGGTAGATCCGATGGGAATATTACATTGGCGGGAGGAGAAGAGGGCACCGTAGAAAATTTTATGTAGATTAGGGGATTAAATAGAAGAAAATAGTTTAGGAGTTGGTTTCAAAAATTATGCATAGTTTGGGGTACAATAAAATTTTCATAAATTTATATATATATATATATATACTTATTGTGCATTTGTATACAAATAAAGTATTAAATTAAATCATAGTTTTATAATTTCACAAGTTATTATGCATGATTTCCAAACGAATTACTCGACTATGAAAAATATTTAGACACTAAAATAAATATTTTTTAAAGCAAAATAAAGAATACAAGCTTTGAAAACCCAATCAATATAGAAATGACATTCATCTCCATTATATGACCTGTTTTTGAGGGGGAATCAGCAGCCGCTACTCTTCGAGTGTGCACTAGATAAACCTCGGGTTGGATGTACTAGCCTACAAACTACGCCAACCAGGTAAACCACACTAGGTAAGTCATGTGTGACACGTTCAACCAATAAAGTGTTGGTAGGGGAATCGAACTCGTGACCTTCGGTTCCACACTCACCTACTCCACCTACTTGGCTACCCTTTGCGGGTTTAAGGAACGAATTTTTTTCGACAACAATGTTGTGACAATTGCTCAACTATTAGTGACGATATATTTTTAAATTCGTCACTATAGGTATTAGTGACAAAAAAATTATTTTTGTCACAACATCTCGTCACTAATATTTTCATCACAAAAAGCTTTATTTCTTGTAGTGTGTTCCAATAGTTCTAAAAATTTGATATTTATTATCGATGTAAGACGTATTTTAAGAATACTTTAAATAATAGACATTTGTACAACACATGGCATTTTGCAAAAAGTTGAGATGAGTCTACACGCCATTGCGTTCATACACATTTTCTAAGTATGCTAATGGAAATTTGGACCCTAAAGCATAATTAATTTTTTTATATATAAATAATCCAAACAAACTTGAATTATTTTCGTTAAAATAAATGAATCAAACTCAAACATAAAGATATTCGATTCGTTAGTTCGTGAACATGTTCGTTAATAGCTCATATTAAATTAAACTAATAGTTTAACCTTAATTTTAATTTTTATGCATTTACTTATGACAAATATAAAAGAATTTAAATAAACTTATTTGTTTGAATAGAATTATAGATTTTGATAGATATATATTATGCGTTTTAGAAATATATAATTTTATTTTCTAATAAATGAAGAATAACTTTAATTTATACCGATATTTACTAAGCTCGTTTAGGTTCGATTAAGTTCTAGTTCATAAACTATTAATATATTTAATAAATTCAAGCTCGAGCTCCACTCGGTAATAAATGATCCAAGCTTGGACTCTCAAAAGCTCGACTCCATTCGGATCGATTGCAACTCTATATGTCGTCTTTTGATAAATGTACTTATTGAAGATCATCCATCTTCGATCCAAATGAAATTTATTATTTGAGTAATGAAACATAGAAATAAGATTCTTATATATATATATATATATGTATATATATAGGATCGTTCATCATAGATCCAATTGAAATTCAAGAAATAAGAACATATAAACAAGATTATTCTCAATTTGTACGAGATTTTAATTAGGTTTATTAAATCACAAATTATTGAAAATATTCAACTTGGACATAAAATATAATTAATTTTTTTTTATTTTGGACACATATTTAATTAATCCAATCAAACTTGAACAATATTGTGTTTGATTCTACTCAATTAATTACAATATTGAAATTCACCTTTTAGTTTGGTCTTACTATTAGTTTTTAATTTTTATTTTATTTTTTTATCAAAATCCATCGCTAATCTCTCGGCAATCGTCGGTAATTACCAACGGAAAATTCGTCGCCGATGACGACATATATATAACCGTCGGCAAACTTTTATAAGAAAATCGGTCACTAATTCTCTCGGCTATCGTCGGCAATTAAGATTGAGAAAATGTTTGTCGGTAAATAACGATAGATATTTCCGTCAGTAAATATTTGGTCGGTAATCCATCGCTAATCTATCGGAAAATTTGGCGGTAGAATTTTCCGGGAACTTTACCGTCATATTAGCGAGTGACTATTATCCGTCGTTATATTTCGTTAGTGATCCGTCGGTGTTTCGTCGTGTAGGTCCCAAGGGGTGTAAGTGTAAGGTTTAGAAGGGGGTTGAATAAACCTTACCAAATTTTCGATTTAGTCCTTTTAAATCTCTGAGTTGATTCTACAGATGTGTCCTTGATGGACAATCGAATTAGTCACTCAAGAGAGTTAATCTCTCAATGATTTCGGTGAACATTGATGGAGTAACTCATTTGTTGGCTATAATTTAACTCAATTTGTGGTTTTATTTTCAATGGAAGACTTAACACCCTTAAGTTTGATTAAGCAAAATTTTAGAGCTTGATTTAGTACTTATAAATTATCAAATGGATAGCAAATTTATCACAGATATAAGCGATTAAAAGTGCGAGAATTTAATCTTTGAAATGTAAATGACACAAGAAAGTTTTTATAGAGGTTCGAAGAAGGGTAATTCTTCTACTCCTCTCTTCTCCAGCTCCGGAGGAATCCACTAAGTAATGATCGAGTTTACAAAGTGGTAACGATCCGGATACAAGTCTTGATCACAAGCCGACTTGATCCTTAGGGACTCGATCCGAGACGCCTTGATCACTCGGTGGCTTCTCGCACGACTCGCCTTCTTCTGGCAGGCATTTTGCCTTGTTACTACAACTCACTTGCTCAAGCTCTTTGGATTTGATCACGAAGCCCTCCAAAAGCTTAAGACTTGGTTCAACCTTGAACCTTTCTACAATCCTTCCCGGAATGTAGACCCCTTGTTTTCAAAAGTTTCCTCTTCAACCGATTGAAGTTCTCTTTCCTTCACGGGTGAGTGTTGGATTGATGTACTTCGTAATGCAGCTTGAGGATTGAGAATGTTTGATATTTCTAATATGCTTGTATATCTCACGTGTGTGTCATCCCCTCGTATCTCAAACAAACTCCTCGGCCTTTTATAGTGAACTTTCAAAAATTTGCCCGTTGAAAAGATAGCTTATTTTTGAAAGTCACTTTGCAAAATCGTTGGCTTGCGAGTTCTTGGAATTGCCGTTTCCTCGTATGAATTGTTCTTTCACCTTTCGAGTTCGACACGGTGTAGTGCTTCCCATTGGTTCATTCCTTTTGCACGCCGGGGACCGAGCACTCCAAGAAAGGTGGTATGGAGATATTACTTGTTTAAGTAAATCTCTTGATTTCTCGGCAACGGTTCTTTTCTGATTATCTCGACTTGACCGCATTTCCTTGCTTTCCCAGGTGACTTAGAGTCGACTTCCAATCATGGATGACTCTTCCGTCACTTCAACTTGAGACTTGGCTTTTCTTGAGTTGACTTGACCGATGCTCCACCACCGCATCTCACCGCTTCTTCGATAGAGTTCCGTCTACTCTTCTTTGCCATACTCATTTGTCTCGCAGCAGAGTCTTCCTTCCGATCTTGATTGTCTTCTTGCATGTTAGGGCGTAGGCGACTTAACTCGGCTTGGCCACTCTATTCATTACAACGCATTTTACAACAAGAATTGGGGTGCCAACTTTCTATTCTAAGTTTTACATGGCATTCATCAAAATCTAAACAATAAAATTCCTAACACGTCGGTATTTTTATAAATGTGTATCCGTCGTTAACTTTGGGAATCCGTCGGTAAACAACGACAGATTAATTCCGTTGGTATTTTCCGTCGGTAAAAAATCAGTTTCTTGTAGTGATCCTTAGCTTGCTCGGGCCTCGAGGTGGACTCGGAGTGTCGACGACGCCAATCAACTGGACCACCCGAACTTCCTCATATGTTGGCAATGCACTCTCGGTCTCTTACGCACGGCTTGAATCAACCCATTGAGCGCATCCTTGAATTTCTTTTCGAGCCCTTATTATCGGACCAACCTAAGCACATCAATGGATCCTTCGTCCATGGATTCTCATCATATGGGGTTAAGATTTTGACCAGGAAGGTGTTGAGAGCAGGATATTTTTGGCTATATCCAAAGCTAAGGCCCGTGAAGTTGGTGAAGGCTTGCGAAAAATGCCAAGTACATGCCCCGCTCATACATCGGCCTATTGAAGAGTTAATGACTATGTGTTTTGCTTGTCCATTTGCTAAATGGGGATTGATATAGTGGGACCGAATCCGTAACCTCGGTACATCGAAAGTTTCTTTTGGTGGCGATAGATTACTTGATAAGTCGGTTGAAACCGAAGCTCTTGCAAAAATAACTGAGGATGCGATGATGAAGTTTATTTGGCAGAATATTGTTTGCCCATTTGGGGTACCGAAGGTCCTTGTTTCGGATAATGGAATGCAGTTCAGTGGGGCTAGCATCAAGGCTTGATGTGAAGAGATGAAAATAAATCAAAGCATTTCACTTGGTAGCTCACCCGCAGCTCATGGACAAGTAGAGGTAACCAATAGAATCTTGGTGCAAGAACTTAAAAACTCGGCTTGGTGGGCTCCGGGAGGAGCATGGGTCCGAGAATTGAGCTCGGTATTATGGGCATACAGAACAAATCCGAAGGAAGCTATGGGGTAAACTCCGTTCAGTTTAGTTTATGGGATGGATGCAGTGATACCAGCAGAGATAGGGATGGAGACTCATATAATCCAGACCTTTGAAAGAAAAAAGAATGAGATGTTGACACATGAAGCTCTGGATTTGATCAATGAAAAAAGGGAGATGACTTTTTACTGAGATGGAAAAAACAAGAGAGCGGATCAAGGCGACTTATAATAGTAAAGTCTTTGTCAAGAGAAATTTCCAAGTGGGGGACCTAGTTTTTAGGAGAGCGATGCGAGTAAGAACAAGGGTAAACTAGACCGAATTGAGTGGGTCCACTTCGAGTGATCAAGTTTTTAGTTGGAGGAGCTTATGAACTTGAGGAGCTGAATGGGAAGAAATTACCTCGGGCATGGAATGTTAGCAACTGAAGAAATACTACCCTAAAGATAGAAAATGATGTATGAAATAATGCAATTTCCTCTTTTATTTGAAATTCAATGAAACATACTCGCTCATCTAAAATATTGTCGAACTCTCTTTGCTAAATTGATCAAATGTTTGGAGCTTGACTCGAGCCAACACTCCAAACACCTCGGACGCGATGTCCCGAGAGGGCAAGTCGGGCTCAAGCTTGGGAACTTGCCCTCGAATGAATAATTTGATCGTGTTTGGAGCTCAATTTTAGCAAACACTCCAAACACCTCGGGTGCGATGGCCCGCCCGGGCAAGTTAAGCTCGAGCTTAAGAACTTGCCCTCAATGAAAAGATTTGATCAAGTGCTTAGAGAGCGGCTCGAGCTAACACTCCAAACATCTTGGGCGCGATGGCCCGGGAGGGCAAGTCAAGCTCGAGCTTGGGAACTTGCCCTCGTAATGAAAAATTTGATCGAATATTTGGAGCTCGGCTCAAGCCAACACTCCAAACACCTCGAGTGCGATGGCCCAGAGTGCAAGTCAAGCTCGAGCTAAGAACTGGCTCTTAGAATGAAAATTTTCGATCAAGTATTTGGAGCCCAGCTTGAGCCAATACTCCAAACACCTCGAGCGTGATAGCCCAAAGAGCAAGTCAAGCTCGAGCTTGGGAACTTGCCCTCAAAATGAAAAAAATTGATCAAGTGTTTGAGCTCGGCTCGAGCCAACGATACCCAAGCACCTTAGCATGATGGCCCGAGAGGGCAAGTTAAGCTCGAGCTTAAGAACTTGCCCTCAAAATGAAAAATTTTGATCAAGTATTTGGAGCTCGGCTTGAGCCAACACTCCAAACACCTCGGGCGCGATGGCCCAGAGGGCAAGTCAAGTTCGATTTTAAGAACTTGCCCTCGAATGAAAAGATTTGATCAAGTGTTTGGAGCTCGGCTCGAGCCAACACTCCAAATACCTCGGGCGCGATGGCCTAGAGGGCAAATTAAGCTCGAGCTTAAGAACTTGCCCTCGAGAATGAAAAAATCTTGAATAAGAAATTTATACTAATAAAAGTTACAAGTAAAGAGAGTATCCAGTTGAGACAACGAAAAAGAAAATTGCATTAATAACGTTTGAGTACAAAAAGTGCCCGGATCGGGACAATTACAACAAAAGTAAACTATTACAAGATAAGGTTTTTCGGACTCATAGTCACGAAGCGGTAAGAGTGGTCACATTGGCGGTGGTAGTTTGGGATCGGGAATTGGAGGAAGAAGCTCTTCTAAAGTCCCTAAAGTGGTTGCATGGTCGCAGCGGCTTGGAGGTTGGCCATCCGGTCCGATCGTCCAAGGCATTGAAAAAGCCTCATCGGAAGAGAGGTTGACCTCGTTCGCTACTTTCAAAAAGAAGAAGCCCTCGGGATTCTTGACAAAGCTCAAGGGCCATCTTAGTCAGTGTCCGTTGAATCCCCTTTTGTCAAAGTTGTAGCTCGGCTTGGTCAAATGCGAACTCGAAGTATTGGGCAACCCCCATTGACATGATATCAATGAATTCCTCATAGTTGAGGAAACACCTCTTCATATTATCCCGAATGCCGCCAACGCAGACCGCCCTCGTCGGACTTCAAGAAATCACGGTGTCCGATCCGGATCCCTCCTTTTGAGCTTGTACTTCCACATATTTAAGCTCGGCCTTAAGATTGGCATTTTCTTGATCAAACTCTTTGATTTTTGTTTGAGTTGGTCACGGATCTTTCCGGACCAAGGATCTTTTCCTTCTCGCTCCCGAACAGTGTCCAAAACTTAGTTTCTCAAGTTTTCATCCTTGTATGGTTTTCTTTGAGAGAGTTCGGATTCGTTCACCAAGGTTGGGTCAAGAAACCCAATTCGAGCTTGGGCAATTAAGGTAGAGATCTTTACATGAGCCCGAGCTTGGTCCATGCAAAAGTGTTCACCGGCTTGGGAAATGATAACTTGTCGAGAGCCCGGTCGGTCGGGAATAGGAAGTGCCCTTAAATGTCTTGGGAAATTTGCCATTAAGCCATCTTGATTTTTGAGAATGGAGTTCCCCGTGAAGAAGGTTTGGTTGGGGGTATAGTTGGGACTTGGATGATGACTTTGGGATCAAGAGCTCGGTCTGCTTTGGACCTCTTGGAAGGAGAAAGTTTGGTATCATAGCTCCCCTGCTTTGGGAGCAATGGGGAGCAGGTCGGCCGCTCGAATCAGTTGCTCGGCTAGTATATCCTGGGGCCGAGTAAGGTCGGTGGTCGAGGAGATCGGGAATCGCAGCGAGCGAGACCCATGACGATCTCACCTCATTGTTGAGAGGAGGAAGCTCGGGCTAGCGAGCTCACCTTCTTATGAGCATCGATCTTCTTCGCTATGGCATTGGCCGACATGATGCCTACATGAGAAAGGAAAAGTCATGACAAATAAAAATGATAAGATCACACTAGCAAAAGTGAAGAATCATACCGATGTCTCTCTCTAAAGGAACAACCTCGGTACTCACTCCGAGTAGTGAAGTAAAGAGGGTAATGAGTGAGAGAGATCGTATTTGATAGTAATGAGTCGTAGATTAGATCTTGAAGCTCGGGAGAGCATTTCTTAGGATCGTGTTTTTGTTGAGTTGGTAAAGATCACATCCACTTATGAGGAAAGGGCCAAGGCTCACTAGAAGTAACAAAGAAGTATCGATCTTTCCAAAATTTATTGGAGGTCGGGTACTTCCCAAAAAGTTTGTTTCATTTCGGCGAGAGATATAAAACAAGCCCTTGGGAATGGAGGACTTAACTTGAAAAAGGGCGAAAAAGAGTTCGGGGAGAGGGGATATTATCAAAAAGCCTGATATGATCCTAAAGGAGTTAGGAGTGAGTGGTTTAGCTTAGGGATGTTATACATAATAGACACCTCGGTAAAGAAAAGCGGATTGGAAATCTTAAGCATCCATCTAATTGACCAACAAAAAGGTAAGACCATTAGAGGGAGGTCGGTAGGGTTTATCGTGTAGCTCAAGAGTACTAATTTGAAATTAGAAGGAATGTTAGCATTCCTCGGAATGTTGTAAAGAGACTTTGTTATTCTGTTTGTATGGGAAAATCCATAATCTACTTCGGGAGGGGAAGTATGGCTCGATTTTATAATCTTTATGGGGGAACGGCTCACCTCGGAAGGAAAGTCCGAGTCTGTGGCTTCAGGGTCAGACAGTTCTGTTCGCCAAAAATATTTGGATCTTACAACTGCAAGTGTACATTGTAGTTTATAGAATAATAACAAGTAAGATCGTATTCCTCGGGGATTGACTATGAAACACTTAGGCTATAATAACATCGCACTCCAATTTTATTGAAGCAACCAAATCTCAAGAGTTTATAAAAATCGAAATTGAAAATAAAATAAATAAATTTGCGAACTCCACAAGTATTTTTAACAACTACGAAAGCAACCTTAGACACATAATCTCAACATACTTCTTCAATATTAAATGCAATTAATGTTTAACAAAACCAATTCATGTAATTCTATGGGTTCAATTCCTAAGATAGTCTACCCCTCATTCACCCGACGACGATAAATAGTAGATTAATAATAATTGTAGGTCTCCAAACTCGATACAACTATTATTAACTCCCAAAAGATTTATGAATTGAATGACTCCCCATAAACAATAGAAGATCTCCGACTTGATACACCCGTTTATGTCCGAATTCGATTTCCGTCTTTGTTAGAACTCCTCTTCCGAATTTCGCACTAACATATATGACATGCAAATTATTGGCCAAATAAAAATCAATTAAGAATAATCACTCGAATTCATAAAATAGAAAACATACATCAATTAAGAAAATAATTAATCAAGATTTAAAATGAATCCACAGTTTCGATTATGTCCCTAAGATCCAGAAAGATTAGCCAAACATTGATAACAAATTCATAGACAAACTTGAAATCAACATTGTGACATCGTTCAAACACGACAATGAGATCTAAACTAAGAAAAAAAAAAATAGGGAAGATGAGGTCATTATTCTAAAATAAATAGGGAAGAAAAGGAAAGAATATTTACTTGAGAGGAACGAATGAGAGAGATGAAGAGAAAGTAGTGCCATTGGAAATGTCAGGAAACCGCATGAACTCGTAGTAATTGCCTAAAACTTCACCGGAAATTGCCTCGGGAAGGGTAGAGGAAAAGTATTATATAGTGAAATGGTTCGCCCTTTTGAAAGCCCTTTTTATAATGGATGGAAGGAAAAGGAAGATGATCGGGGCCATTGATTCAAAATCAATCCAACGATCCGTAAGGAACCTCGGGAATAGGAAAGGACGCGTCTGTCGGTTGAAAGGACGTCCTCGTGTGAAATGGGCGTGAACTTAAGGGTTAAGAAACCCTAGTAAGAGGTCGGTCTTAACTAAGCTAACGATACTTTGGGATACGGTCAAGACAAAGAATTGGAAAACCCGAGCAGAGGTCGGTCTTGGCGAGCAAAACAATTATGTTCGTGTAGCCAATATACTTTGGGACATAAATGGGGGACTGATTGATAGGGACCTATTGGACCGCATGGCTAAATGGGGTAAATTGAGGGGTCTTGGTTTATAATAAAGGCCCAATTCGGTGAAGGACTTCATGGCCGAGCCGTAAGGAATATTTGATGAGCTAAAACAACTAAATAGGATGGGCCCGAGTTGTAAGGCCCATCCTCATCTCGAATGAGGGTCCAAAGAGAATTGGACCCAAGCGTTTGGGACGATCTTCTAGATATTGGGATCAAACTATGGGTTGATCTCTCCGGGTCCGGACTTAGGCTAGTAAATTGGGCTTGAGTTAAAGGCCTCCCGATCTAAGTGGGTGGGGCCCCTATAATGGGCAAAGTTAAGGGCTTACCGATCTGTTGGGTGTTGGAGGTACGACCCACAAAGAAATAATTAACCCAAGCCCCAAAGGTTTAAGCTAGGGTTTTAGTCGACTTGATGGGCACGAAATCCTAATTGCTAACCTATAAATAGCTCTCAAAAAGTTGTGCCTTAGGTTGGAATTCTCATACACACTTTACATATTGTTCCATTCATATATTTTCTCTCTCAGAGTGATTCTAACTTGAGTGTTGGAGTGGGCACGCCGGAAAACCCTTCCGAGCCCCTCTTCTAATGGTGGTTTTGTAAGTCTCAGTCGATCACGATCGAGTTGGATTGTATTGGGCGGTGGGCAATCTTTGACCGACCACATTATGTTTTAAATTAATTTGTTTTGCTTTAATTTCTTGTATTGTGTTTTGTGAAGGACTGTATAAATTGAGGGCACTTAGGGTGTTCATTTTTCGAATGGATCCAAATTGATTCGGTTCGAATTGAATTTTAATTTCGAATTAGGATTTTTGAATTTCGAATCGAATTTCGAATCAACTCGAATTTCGAATATGAATATTTGAATCGAATAACGAATTGAGGTTTTTTTTTCGAATTCTATTCGAAAATCCTAATTCGAGATGGAATTCGACTAAATTCGAATTCGTATTTCGATTCGAATTCGTATTTCAATTCGAATTCGTATTTCAATTCGAAATTTATATGTATATATTTCACATATACATAATTATTTATTGTATATATGTAAATTATACACATGCATTTATAATATATATATATATATATGAATAAAACACTAATGTTTAAATGAAAATGTAAAATTATAAATATATGCTCTTTCCTTCTTGTTTTTTAGTTTTGTTAGAAATAATTATACTTAATATTGTATGAAATACATTTTACATTACTTCAAATTTTTATCTTTAGACCATATTCATATAATCATTTTTTGTGCTAAAAAATATATTTTAGGTAAAACTGTTTCGCTCTTACAGTCTCACGTGGAGGGGATGTAGTGAAATAATCTATAAGAATATTCCACCAGCTATGTCCATTGTATGAAAAAGTACACTATACAACATACATTATATATTTATACAATATAGTCTTTGACTTTTTTCCTTTGTTTTAAATTCTTATTACAATATGCATTATACATTATACATTTGTACACTATATTATATATATTTATCTTCAGATCATATTAAAATAATAAATTATATGATACACAAACTATATCTCTTTATCTACACACATACACTTTGTCAACTTGATACCTCATATTTGAGTATAAAAGTTATTTATCAAGTAATTAGTGCTGGTATAAAATCGGCACAAAATAATTTATTAAAATTTATATAAGAGAGTTCATTATGAATTTATGTCAGTCTTTAGTTAAATTAAACAATGAAAAATGGTTAGTCGATAATTTGAAATTTTGAAAAAACAAAATCTGGAATTTTATTGGGTATAGACCAAAAATATTATGTTATGAATCCAAACCTTATTCATTTTATCGATAAATTTGGATTTTTGGATTGACTCGAATTCGATTCGGAAATCGAGAAATTCAATTCGTTTAAATTCGATTCGAATTAATCGAATTAGGATCGAATTTCGAATTGAGGTTTAAAATGTTCATTCGATTAAATTCGATTCAAGAAGTCGAAGAATTCGAATTCGATTCGATGAACACCCCGGGCACGTCTCAAATTAATAATTTAATTTGTTTTCTTGCATTATGTTTGCGAAGGACCGCCCGTACAAAACTACAAATTGAGGGCACGTCTTAACTTAATAATTTGCTTTCTTGCATTATTTTTGGAAGGACGTGTACAAATTGGGGGCACGTCGTATTGGTGTTTTTGACCACAACGAACTTTAAAAAATGCGGTCGAGAGGAAATTAACAGATAAAGAAGAACTTAACTATGCTCAGGCAAAATACAGAAGAAGAAACTATTAATCTTCCAATATCTAAGCACAATAATAAATTCTAATAGGCAAGTGTTTTTACTGTCTCACAATTCTATGTTTCAAATTCAATTTTGGGATTATTACAAAATTACCCCCAAAGGTTTGGAAAAATTACAAAAAACCCACATTTTTTAAAATTACAAAAACCCCGTGAGGTCCACCCTCAAGTTTCTTATTCAACATAAGTTAAGGTGCTGATAATTATTCTTTGCTCACAGCAATATAGCATAACATTCATATCGGTGATCCTAATTTATTTTCACATTGATCTTAAACAAGATTGGCCGACCCCACATAGTGGAATAAGATTTAGTTGCAAATGTACAAGTTAAACAAAAGCAAGTATCGTTATGTATTCTACATTAATTACAAACTATATGTTACATGTCCAGATAGTTTTCTCATATCCTCTTAAATCAGTTTTCAGGAAATAATTTGTTCATTATATATATAATGATCTGGGGAACCATATCTCCCTGAATAATATAGTCAATTATATATGTAAAAAGAATGCAATAATAAATGTAAATCAATAAAATAAACCACTCAAAAGCTGGCACTCTACAATACGGCTTAATTGCTAAATTGGTTCGTAACTATAGAAGGCTAGTAATTTTGGTCTTGTAAATATTTTAGGAGCAATTTTGGTCTCTTGAGATTTTGATTATGTGTAATTTTGATCCCATAAGTTCTAATTTGTGTAATTTCAGTCCTACAAGTTTTGATTTTATGCTATTTGGTCCTGACACAATACCCTTGTCCTTTAATCACATTACCCAAAATACCCATGAAAAGTTAAAACTTACAGGACTGGAATTGCTATTTTGATTAAAAGATAAAATCGTCAAGGACCGAAATTGCCACATCCGGAAGTTACATGACTAAAATTGTCAACCCCTTTGCAGGACTAAAATTGCAATTAAGCCCTAGAATACAAGCTTTGCTCCATAAATATCCTGATGTGGAAAATAAGCCAAACAGAAATGAAGTTATTGTGCTTGAAACTGTTTCCTTTATTTTTCTTTAGTATATTTCTTTCATTTTTGGCATGCATTGCTGGAGCAATTATAAATCTACCACAAAACATAACAATTCCAGCAGTTATAGTGTTTGGAGATTCCATAGCTGATACTGGCAACAATAATTACCTTGACACAATTGCTAAATCCAATTTTAACCCTTATGGCATTGATTTTATGGGAGGAAAACCAACTGGAAGATTTTCCAATGGAAAAGTTCCATCAGATTTGTTCGGTATGTCTGTGCATAATATGTTTTATTTCCATTTAACTGTTTTTATTTGATCAATTGTGTCAATTACTTTTACAGTTGAAGAGTTGGAAATTAAAACTGTTTTGCCAGCATATATTGATCCATCTCTGCAAGATCAAGATCTGTTAACAGGGGTTAACTTGCATCTGGAGCTTCAGGATGTGACCCTTTAACATCTGAAATCGCGGTTCTCTCTCTCTCTCTCTCTCTCTCTCTCTCTCTCTCTCTCTCTCTCTCTCTCTCTCTCTCTCTCTCTCTCTCTCGCTCTCTCTCTCTCTCTCTCTCTCTCCCTCTCCCTCTCCCTCTCTATTTTTGGAAAATTGCAATATTAGTCCTGTAAAAAAAGTTACAGTTTTAGTCTTATGACAATTTTACGTCTCACCTAAAAAATAATTTTAATTCTATAATTTTCAAGATTTGATAGTTTTATGCTTATGTGTTTTAGTTGTGGCAATTTCAATCATATTAGTCAAGAACCCCAATTTTGCAAATTTTGTACAAGTTTTTGTTTTCCATAATTACAAAATAGTACATGTAGAGTCGGATTTTGATCTGGATTTATAGTTCTAAAATTCTTCTCTCGTTAGGCATATACAATATAAATGATAAATAAACTCAACTCATAAGTAATAAAATATAGGCTCTAGTACTATTTTCTAATTGATCGAGATATATTGATTCTTTTGGCTATAAGAGCATTTTAGAAATAAGTGAAATATTGAAATCGCCCTTAGGACCAAATTTGCACAAACTTAAAATTTATAGACCAAAATTGCACAAATCGAAAACTTACGGGACACAATTTCAAAACTCATATAGATACATGACTAAAATTGCAATTTCAAAAGTTAGAGGACTAATATTGCAAAATCCATATAGTACATGACTGATTTTGCATTTTCCCCCCTTTTTTCAATTTTTGTTTATGTTAAGAATATCCATTTTTATTAATATATTCAGTTTTTAGTAAATCTTTATTCTGATGAATGCAGTCTGCCTTATCGTTAACGGATCAGTTGGTATTGTTCAAAGACTACTTAAAAAGGGTGAAGAAGATTGCTGGAGACGACAGATCATCCAAAATTTTGAGAGGAAGTCTAATTGCATTGATTACTGGCACCAATGACATTACGAATACGTATATTAGTACACCTTTAAGACAACCTAACTATGATTTTTCTTCTTACACCGAACTACTAGTGAGCTCACGCCCACTTTGTCCAGGTAAAATAAGTCTCACTTTTATTGTATTTTTGAATTGAGTAATGGCATTGCGTAACTCAAAAAAACAAACAACGTAAATGGGTACATTACAGACATAAAAGTATTCGGTTATGGGGAAAAATCAATATACTTCTAATGTCGAATCAGGATCAACTAGGACAGAACTAAAGCATTGGATCTAACTCTTCTTTGGTGTCAAGGTAATAGCTATAAATAGTCATCGACTTTCGGGAAAGGGTAGAAGAATGGGACCAATTATGTGACATACAATGCATTACAGACGTATGATCATTACGCTTCAACCGGGTTATTCTATTCCACCTCTTAGAAAGAAAACAACTTAAATCAAAATACTTAATAGCATGGCGATACATTTATAAACGAGGAGCTTACCATTCCGCCGTTGGTCAATTATTCAGCTAGGCAGGGTATCAACGGTCTAACTACGAAACCTTGATTTCAATGCCCGGACTTTCATCCCACACTCTTTCTTATTTTGTTTTCAAGATCTAATATGATTTTTCATGATTTGGATTTCGATTTTATATGATAAATAAGTTGTTTGATCCAGACTGCATATGTTAAGCAGTTTCGCCTTTATCTTTAATATTACTAAGGGATAATTAAATAAACTTGAGGTTCGAGCCGATTACAAAATAACCCATGGGTGATCATTGGTCCCATGCTTCGGGCGAAACCAATTCCCAGGGTATGATGAGTGGTGTACAGGGCTCGGGTACATATTCCATGGGTGATCTGCGATTACTAGTGATTCCAACTTCATGTTCCCGAGTTGCAGAGAACAATTCGAACTGCCAATCTCCTTAGTAGAGACTACTATTTTCGCTAAAAGAAGGTTAAACCTATCAAATAATGTCAACTGAGTCGACCATTTCCTCCCGGGGTTTCCTCAATTCCATTAATGGGACCGTGGACTTAGATTGCAACTAAATCGACTCAAAGAACGAAATACCTATGACTGAACTTGTCACTTGACTGCTAAATCGAGTCTGATGACTGTGTTGAAAGACTAGGTCATCGCCCATACTTATTTTATTGGTTTAAACACTACCTGCTATCAGAATAAAAAGATTGTGTAGATGGCGGGAAACTCAATCTAAACGGCTTTCTTTTTCGTTTCAAAGACATTTTCCCTTCATAAGAAAAAACTATTTCAAAAAATCCACGATATTTCAATATTATGGTTATCCCTTTCGAGAATCAAACCTGGGAGGGCATTCGTAATTTTCAAAAATTTCTCGGAATTTTTGTTAATTAGCCCAAACCTTACGGTTTTTTTTTTTCTAAAAAAAGAAAGAAAAAGGTCATGATCACAAGCCGATCATGTAGCCAAAGAAAAACAATGTTAAACTTGAGAAAAAGAGAAACAATAAAAATAAACTTAAAGATGCAATTTTAAATGAAATGCGTCAATTTTCAAATGACATTGCCACTTGTTTTTTAGCGCGTGCTTGAGTATCATTTTAATGCTCGATGTATCTGCGGAATGTTATGGATGTTATTTTTTGAATTATCCCTATTGCTAATATATGCTCTTGTGAACTATGTGTGACGCTTCGAATTTTCACGACGTGAGATACGACGTTATGCAGTGATTTATTTATTTGGTTTAGTAACACGAACCGTTATTAATAAAATACGACCCGACTTTTAATCATTTCTTCCAACGTCAATTACGTCTTCCTCATTTTCGAGCTTAACAATTTTAGATTTTCCTCTAGTATTAATACTTGATCGATTGACTACGAGTTTAGAATTTTTGGACCCTCGATAATTTAGGAGTAAATTCCGACCCTTATCCAAATATTTCATCTTATTCTATAATTCATCCCAACCAACTTACAATTTATTTTTGAAGTACATATTTCTTATTTCACATTTTTATTTTAAGTTTCTAAATATTTAATTATGGATATTTATACGTTTTATTTTATTTTCCTCAATTTTATAAAGAAAAGAAACTAAATATTTTTTTCTTTTTCCCTAATTTTCGAAAATTCCACAATAAATGGAGATGTTATTTCACAATTTTTCCAAAGCCTACAATTTAAACATGTATCCTACAAATCCCACTACCCCACTAATTAAACAAAACAAATTTTATCATCCTCCAAGACATCACTTTCGGCTATCACTTTTTAGGTGGTAATTAACTTGTTTTCTTTTAATCCTCCTAATAAGCTAGCTTTACATCAAATTAGGCATGATAGAAAAAAAAAAAAAAATTAAGATTAGGATAGGAGGACAAAGTGGACGGTCAAGGGACAAAAGACTTTGATTCCATACTATCTCTTTTCAAAACATATCACATGTTATTCTAATGCCCCAACTTGCAAGCCTCCCCACCTACCTAGCCTAGCATTCCAAATTCATTTTAGGCCAAACATGTGCATGTGTGTGCAAGAATGAGGGAGTCGGCCACTTAGCTTTAGGAAGAGGGAAATAATAACAACTTGGACACTATACTCTTCACTTAACACTTGATTTCCTCACACTTCAAACATGAACACAAAATATTATACTCTTACACCATAAGGGCCGAAAGTTTGTAGAAGGAAGGAAGAAAAAAAAAGAGGATTTGACCCTAGTAAGGATTAAAAGCTTCAACAATCTCAATCACATAGGTAAGTGGTAGTTCTTTTAAGTTTTGGTGGTAACTTCTTCATTCTTTATATTAAACCCTCCAAAATCATGATCCAAAAATTGTAATTTTTGACATAGGGACTGTCTTGAGTGTTAAGGTTGGAAGTTGAAGAAGGAAGGAAGGAGGGTTCCCATTTTTATACCCCTTCTCGGCTCTATTTGAAGCACTACACAAGGTAAGTGTAGTTTTCTTGACTCTTATAGTAATTCATTCTTTCTTGCCTCAAACCCTCCAAATCTTGACTTAAAATTTCTGAACTTTTGGGAGTTAGGGGCTGCCTTGATGACATTTCAGATTTAAGGAGGAAAGGAAGGAGACAACATCATTTTAGACTCAACTTGAAGCTTGAAAGGTGGGTGGAAAAATCCTTTCAACTTCTAGGTGTTTTATATTGAAAATATGCATGTAGTATTTTGTTATTGAGCACTTGAGATATATATTATGTATTGCATGCTATTTTCTTGTATCAAGTTGGAAAAATTCTCAAGTGTTGCTCAAAAATGTGATTTATCGAAAAATAGGGCATACATGCACATTTTATTGTTATACTTGATGAAATTTTGTATGAGAAGGATATGTATGTGTATGACTCTTGAAATCTATGTTTTGAATGATTTATAACCTGGACAAGTCGAGCATAATTGATTAAATTTCAATTTTTGGACTTAAAATACAAAAATGGAAAGTTGGTGGACTTAATTGCAAGAAAATAAAACTTAAGGAACCCCTCTGTAATTTTCGATTTTGGGACTGAACTCAGGTTCAAAAATTATGTTTTGACATTTTATTAAAGTTTTAAGAGTTTTTAGATAAATAAAATCAACCCTTAAAAGCCCAAGGACTAGATTGTAAAATTTGAGAAGTTTAAGGGCTATTTTGCAAATTTCGAAACTGTACCAGACCCTATTTTAAAATTTGAAATTTTAACTCTTAAGGGACTGGAAATAACATATTTTAAGTGTATTCCAAAAATCCAAGTGTTTAGAGCTTGGAAAGTAATTTTATAAAAATTGAGGGACCAAATTGTAAAAGATTAAACTTGAGGACCAAAATACAATTTCTAGGACTTATGCAGTCCATGCACCTGGAAATACTAATTTAACAATAACATAATTATACCTTGGACCCAAGGTTCAAATTTCATAACAATTGGACCCCTAAAAGCCTTAAAAGCAATTATTTCAAAATGGGACAAAAATGAGATTTTCAAACGTTAAGGGACCTATACTTGCTTCTTTTAAAAACTGCTTTTGTCCCAATATCCCACTGACCTTAGTGACATTTTACAACTGGAATCACATTAAAAGCCCTTCCGGTTTGTGAGTTCCAATTATTTTAAACTTAGAGCCCGAAATGGCAATTTTAACAAATTTGGGGCCAATATGAGAATCTTATAAAAACTCGACCTCAAAACTTCAAAAACCTGAATATCTGAACAATTTGGAGAGTTTAGGAACTAACCTCATAATTTTTCAAGGTCGGGATATTTATTTATTCAATTTTTAACCCCAAAAGTATTGGTTTTTACAAAACGGGGCTAAATTGAAAAATTTCTTTTTATCAAGGACCTAACTCAAATTATTTTTCTTTTACTAAAACAGCCCTGGACCCTCTGACTTCAATTCTTAATTAAAATATTTTAATTTCTCAAAAACCCCTTGACTTATCGGACCGCCTTGACCGATTAATACCTTATCGCGGGCGACTTCCCGTCTTGCGATTTGAATCTATAATGGGACTTATGTTCCACCTAATCGTTCTAGATATCGAAGATTGCTTATCCTCAGGATAATCATCTTGATCCAAATAACTCCACCAACGCCATAATTACCTTACGCAAATTTCCGAAAACTTTTCATGAACTTCCCGAATCAATATACTCATTGCCTGGTTGACTACCCGAATGTGTATTTAATTTCTGCCTGAGTCAACTTGGTGTGTCGAGCTCACAATCGGAATGGATACGTCGGGATGGGAAGGGTAGCTCGGCCGCTATTCCACTCTCTCGCCCCATCGCCCTAATCCCGCAACCGAGGACGGAGTTTGTCCAAGGGAAGCGGGTCGTAGTACTTGAGGTATAATCATGATTATGATAGATCCGAGCCTTGCTAGCTCACTTTGTGGAATTTGTCTTTGCCTACGGAGCGATAAGGTGTGGTCTTGGACCATCTTACTCGGGAGTTACAAGGAAGAACGAAGGAATCGGTCCCGATCCACACGATTCGGAGTTAATCGGACCCATTTGGTTGGCGCTACAAATTGCACGCAACCGCTACTTGTATTGCATAGGTTGGCGCTACAAATCCGTGACGCAACCGCTACTTGTCTTGCATAGGATTGGCGTTACAAACCGTACGCAATCCTCTCCCGATTGCTTGAACCATAGTACTGCGTGACCATGAATTTTCTTAAATCTGTATAAGTATATTACATAAATATATTTTTCATGACGCTTGTGGGATCGTGGTGTGAATTCATGCATCATCTCTCACGCGTTTTCATACAACTAAATTTCTCGCATTAACTATATATATCGCCACACTTGCACACGATCACACCATCCACCGAGATTTTGTCTCACCCCTCCCGTTTTTCGACCTTAGAAGATGACTTTGTCAAAGAAACCGAACCCGCCTTGGATTGAACTCTCGAGCTCCGCCCGTTGAACTCATTTCCTATCGTTATCTATGTTGCGGACTATTTTCTTTTATTTTTTCGATGTTAGACTCTTTTATTTCCTTTGAAATTGGATTTGTAATTGAAGGGCGTAGGACCCATTTGACACTTAGGCATTTGTGATATGATGTGTACTTTATTCCTAGTTCGACTGTAAGCTATTAAGTTGTTGGGATGTAATTGTAATCTTGTTGTACTTGTAGTTTTCACGCTTTAGACCTTGTTTCACTTGAGATTGTTGCATCGTTTTCTAGAATGTTGGGTTTATTTGTTTAAGTGATTGATCGATCGTCGCGTCACGTTTGGGCGTGACACTATGAATGAAGAAATTGTATGCGCGTTGGGAGCACGTAGAATCGGTGTTTTTAGCTTGCCACCAATTGGTTATCCGCCATCGCAAAGAACTTTGAGGGAGGACTCAAACAAAAATGCGTGGACGAATATAATCAAATTGCACAACTATTCAATAAAAACTATCGATGAATTGATCTCTCTCGAACAATTTCGAGGCACGAATGGTCTACGTGGATATTTACGATATTACTCTTGATATCATCCAAAACCCGCAAAAATATGGTATGTATTCGTATTTGCCTAAGTATTATCTATTTTTAATGAACTTACATACGGTTTTGTCCTGGAAAAAAAAAATACGCATGAACTTACAAGCCACAGGCCATCAACTTGCTCTACGATGAATTTTTCCCCAACAAAAGCCAACTACTAAATATTTAGGCTTAATTGCAAAATTGATGCCGTAATTATGCGTGACTAGCAATTTTGGTCCACTGAATATCTTAGGTAATAATTGTGGTCCGTAAGATTTTGATTTTGTACAATTCTGGTCCTATAAATTGTATTTTGTGCAATTTTGGTCCTACAAGTACTGATTTTGGGCAATTCTCGTTCCAAATGAGTGCTTTAATATTTTATTTAGGCAAAATTGCAATATTGGTCCTGTAACTAAAGAAAATTTTTTATTTTGCAAAAAATTATGAAAAATTTTTATTTTGATCCTGTAAATATTATGTTTTGCAAAAATAAAATCTTGTAACTATAGAAAATATTTTATTTTGCAAAAAATTATGAATTTTTTTCATTTTGGTCCTGTAAAAATTATGTTTTGCAAAATAGTTCTGTAACTATATAAAAATCTCAATTCTGGTACTCATTTCACCAGATTTTAATCCCGTAAGTGGCACATGTTATTCCTAATTTCTGTTAAAATTAGGACCAAAGTGGAGATTGTCATATACTTACAAGACTATTTTGCAAACCGCAAATTTTGCGGGATCAAAGTTGAGATATTTTTATAGTTACAGGACTTATTTAAAAACATGATTTTTACAGGACATTTTTGCTACCGTCCTATAGTTGCAGGACTACTTTTGCAATTTTACCTTTTAAAATTTATTCCCAAAATACACTTAAATATTACCAAAATATCCGAAATACCTATGACCAGTCAGAAAAAATGGTAATGTTTTCCGAAAGGCTAAAATCGTCAAGGATCAATAATTGTCACATCCACAAATTATTAGACTAAATTTGCCAACCCCTAAGAGTTAAACGACTGAAATTGCAATTAAGTCGAATATATAATTCTTGTATCCCACATATGTGTAACAAATTCAATGATTCCATGACATATATAGGATTCAAGATTGCGAATGAGGGGTGTTGTGGAACAGAGGAAATAGAAGTGGCATATCTTTGCAAATATGCATGTTCCAATGTATCCGAATACGTATTCTGGGACAGTTTTCATCCGACAGAAAAAACTTACAGGCTTATCGTACGTCAGGTTCTCGACCAATACCTCAACAGTTTCATCTGAAGAAACTCATTCTGCTGATTTAGATGTAGAAACCCAGCTAGCCCCAAATGTTGGTTTTCATTGTAATTTCCAAGAAAGTGGAAATATATATACTCCTAGAACTGAACTAGGATTACACATCTATCCACAATTCAAGTGTATCATTTGTAACAATACAGTTACATTTATACTTTTTTCATTCGGATCATTACAAAAGACTCTCTAAGGTTTGGGCTAATTACAAAAAAAAAAATCAGAGATGTTTCAAAATTACAAAAAGCCCCTCAGGTTTGATTATGTTATAAAATGAAGATGGTAACTATAATATTTCTAAAAATATCCGGATCCATTTTGAAATATTTTTGCATATGAAAAGGAAAATGTAAGCAAAAGCAAACCTCAAATTTTTTTCTTGCAACTTTTAAAAATCTCTGGTTTTCTTTGAAATTTGCCCGAACCTCAGGGGTTTTATTGTAATTATCCCTTTTTCATTTGTTAAACTAATTAGAAATACTTTATAACGAGATAATGTTTTCTAGAAGTTGAGTTATCAAATTCAGGAGTGCTTGCTTGTGGAATATTTTTCACCCCTTCCACCTTTTTGGATAAAATTTTGCATGAACATGTGATTGTTTGTGAAAATTTTTTAAAATACACTATTTATTTTTCTCAATTTTCAAATCATTAATCACATCCAATGATAATTTAAACAAAAATATATCACATCAACTATCATTATTATACAATCATATTACAAATACATTATTCACTCTCTCTTATTTTTTAAATCATCAATCAAATCTAATCAATATTATACTAAAAACTATCACATCAACTATCATTATCATATTTTCATCTTATATCCAATCACACTCTCAAAATCCATTCTCATTTTTTAAAATATTTTTTCACATTATTCTTTCTAAAAGTAAAAATGAGCGGAAGGAACGGTCAAGCAATCACTCCCTCAGTCTTTAGACTTTAGTTCCCTTTCTTATTCTTCAACTCGCAGGTCATGACTTATCCTCATGTTCATGAACGAGGTTTAGGAAAATTTCTAAAGAATTTATTTCGAAATTAAGGGATTGTTTGCAAACACTTTTGTTTTTTTAAGAAGTGATTTATGAAAGTAGAAACAAAATTGGTTGACAATCAGAAATTGGATGTATTTACAAATAGAATTTTCAAGCTAAAAGAATCAAAGTTAAAATGTTTGGAATAAAAACATTTTCATTGCAAGGGGAAAATGCAAACTTCGTCCCGTAACTAATGGGGTGTTGAAAAATAGTCCTGTTTGAAATTAAAGTTTCACGTATAGTCTTGTAACTAATAAGAAAGCGCCAATTAAGTCCAAATTTTTCTGGAAATTTTAAAATTGTCAGGATATTGTCAAATGAAATGCATTTGACATGAGAATAGTGGGGATTTTTTTTTTTTTGTTCAAATTTCTTATTTTGATCTTCCTATATGATTTGATGCCCATATGGAGAGAAAAAATTAATGCCAATGGAATTGGATTAAGATGACATTTAAGTTACCACTCGCATAAATAAATAATATTTTTAATCCAGCCTCGTCATAGTTTGCTTTCCCTGTCTGGACGCAAAATTATATGTCAAAATCAAATAAGCAATAAGACCAAAAAAACCAAAGTTCCTAAATATTTCAAGTCATGCACTTTCCACATGACATTATCCCGTTAATTTTAAAAATCTAAGGCCAAGTTGGACTCAATTTAAGCCTTTTAATTAGTTACAGTACTGAATCGTATTTTTTTTTAATTTTGAATAATACTCTTTTGACACCCGCTATTAGTTACTTTACAAGGCCGATTTTGCAACACAACATTTGTATTACTTTCACATGCATAAGACATAAATAAAATATATCCCCGAAAACATGTAACATTTATGTCTTAAATCAATCATTTGCTTTCTTGCCTAGAGACTTGAAAAATATAAGCCCAACCCCGGCCCTAGTCCTGCAAGACCAGGGTCAGGCCAGGGCTAACACTATAAGACTTTTTATTTTGATTTACATGCACATATACTTGTTATATTCCTAACCAAATCAAGTACAAAAAAAAATATAATCTAATAAAAATTATGTAAAAGTAAATGAGGTTTCTGCTAAACAATTTACAATTTTTTTTTCTATGATTAAATGATGAATAAGATCAAAGATCAGAATTTGATAACTTGTTTATATGGTAATTTATAAATGAGATCAAATATTACATTTGGTAGTATAATCAATATAAATTTAAATATAACTTTATAAAATATAAAATATATATAAAGCCCATAGACCCGGCCCGGCCAACATGGGTAGGGTTAAAAAGTATTTATTTTACAAAGACGATGAATAATATGTCTAATACTCAAATTTTTAGGGCCAAACTAATAAATCATCATGTTATAAAGGTGAATAAAATATAAGTCCAACTCTCAAATTTTTAAAGTGAGCTAGGGACGTCCCGGGGTGCTTATTCACATCTCTAGCTTCCCTCGGGTTGTTAATCATGTCATATTTCGTATTCGCATGTCATGTTTTGACATGAGTATTACAGATCTGACATGAACACGGCCCGTTCAATTATCCGTGTCAAGGCACACTACACAAACATAAGCCATTTGTGTGTAATAATAATAATAATAATAATAATAATAATAGTAATAATAATAATAATAATAATAATAAATATAATAATAATAATAATATTACATCTTCCAAATTAAATATCCAACAATTATTCCAAGCATAAATCGGAAAAAAAAATTAAAGACATAAATCCAAAATTTTAGTCCGATCGTAATTATTTAAAATTTAAATATAGCATAATTTATTCCACCATCCACATCATCATATCTTGATGGATTCCTCAACCTCGAAAGTCATAATAATAATAGGGTGAGCTTCATCCGCTCAAGGGGATATATCTGTCAATATTTAATATAACATGAAAAGCATTCACATAATTACAACAATAAATTCATTAATTTCCTCTTTTTCCTCATTGGCGATTCTGCGATCGCATATAGCATTGCGGGTTCACCCGAAGATACGTTTGATCCCGGACCCTTTTCCTCGCCCCTAGCTTATATGAATTTACTTTCTCTTGACATATATTGCAATTAATAAAATACAATTATGAAACATTAAATAAAGACAAATAATATAGAAATCTCTACCTTAATATTCGCAGATATTCGATGTAGAAAAGTGAACAATAAAACTCTTAATCTTCGACCCTTCGTTTTCTATATATGCTCACTAAAATATAATCTCATCAAAATATAATTTTAGAAAACACACTCAAACTTTACTCACAATTTTATAAAATTCTCTCAAATTTGCATATTTAACTATGTAGCTCTTAGGAATTTTTCTTTGATAAAAATGCTAACAACATACCTCCTATTTATAGGCACACAAGATCTAATGGAAATGTATTTTTTTATACATGATTAGGGCACTTAGATTAATGGGTGGTTGGCTAAAATTTTCATCCACTCCTTTTTGTTATGTGTTAGGTTATTGTCTAATTAGTGCTCCACTACAAATTAATCTATTTATATATATATATATATATATATATATATATTTTTTTTTTGTTATTACAATTACAATGGTTACGTAAACGAGAAAAGTCTTCAATATAGCTTACAAAACAGAACCATAAAATTACAACTGAAGCAAAACCTAACTATTACAAGTATTGAATGGACTCCAACTCCAGAAGCATGAATTAGGCAGAACTTGAAAGCCGAGTCGAGGAAGACCTTTATCCACAAGACAAATACGTCCCGACTAATGATCACAGTTTGACGTAATGTCCCCAAAGATAAAATGACTTACATCTTTTGTGTAGTAGCACCACTAACACAAAGCCCCATCGAACTAGAAATGGTGTGAAGACTGGTTTGTTGGACTTAGAAAATACAGAAAATGAGATGCAACGAGAGATGTCAAGACAAATGTGACGACATTTGGGATAACATCAAGTATAACATTCTGCAAAATTTATCTAACTCTCTCTATATCTCTCTTACAATCTGAAATATAGCCTAAGCCTAAGCCTATATATAACAACCATTCCAAACACATGCATGAGATTTATTGATAGTGAGTGGGCATTACTCACCCATATGAAACTTCAGGGAGTTATAAGCCACATAATGACCACTATCTGAGAGTTACAAACTCCAACGGACACACATGTATCTTGACATCTCCAATGTCCAGATACATCAGGTCCAACACTGGGCCAAACCCATTTTCGAGTGACAAAATTATAGTAAACTTGAACCCGGGCCAAGGCCCGTAAAAGTCGGGCGGGCGGGCGCGTGCACATTTGGCGCATTTGTGATCATTCTCTTGTGTTATAGTAAATCCAACCAATAATACTTTCTAGTATTTACAAGTAGGATAAAACAATGTTTTATATTCTATGTTGGGCAAAGTTAAAGCCTTTCAACTCCCTTTACATAATGCCCATTCGTGTGGTCAACTTCGTGTATTAATTTCTCACTCATCGAAATTCGATTTTAAGAAATAAAAATACTTCAAACATCTACTCGTGTCGTAGATTAACAAGGTACCATTTAATTCCTCCGGAATTAAACATTTAGCCATCAAAAATTCGATCAAAGACATGTCGACACCCTCTTTATCAAAATCAAATTTCCAACAATAATCATGAAAAGGAATCAACCACGTTATCATTACATAAAATATCGATCACAATCTCCTACAAAGACGCCATTACTCGGACCAACGTGAATTTTTCATGAGCGGTCATGGTGATTGTATGTGGGTTATGTTGTATTTGTGAGGAGAAGTGGAAGAATAAAACTTGATTCCACGCTTGGAGAATTAAAAAGAAAAAGAATAATTTAAATGCCAGTTGTGAATTGAGATCACGACTGGAGGGAAACAAAAAAATGTGGGCATTGTCGTTGGAGATTTTACTCGTTGATTTCCTGTGAGTGAGTTAGATATCGGTAATTAGATAATCGATGAAATCACAACAACACATCCGTCTTGGCAGCTAAGACTCTTCTAAAGTTACAATTTTAATGCATTTTTACATTTTCTTAGGTCAACCAACGTGTGGAGCATCTTCATACTCGTTACACCATGTTTGCATGATGTTGGCCACTCCAAGTGTCGCCTGGGATCGTAAGCTCGATTTTGTCCATGCGACTGAAAAGGGTAAGCTTAAGTGGGGCAGGGTAATTTATTTCAAGTATTTTTATTATTTTGAATGGATAACAAATACATGGTTTTGTATGTTGTAGATTGCTTCAACTATTTTAACGGAGTATGAGTTTGAGGAGAACCTTTGTTTGACAAGCTGAGATGTTATTTAAAAAATCGTCCAGGGTCAATGAAGTTAGAGATGATATTCAAAAAACGTGTGTAGATTAGTTTCTATCAATTTCATCAATTTCTTTATTTTCTGCGTAATGTATTTCCTACCCTACGTAATTGATGCATTTTCTAATCTATGTAATGAATGCATTTTTCTTTTATAGCAGTCATTATCCATGATTATTAGCGTATAAAAATTATATAATGGTTAATTCAATTTCCACATGAACTATATTTTATTATTTGCTTTTTGCTTAAGAAAGGTCAAGCCCAAGATTAGATAATAAAATGGCCCATGTGATTATTTATCACTCGTGTGGTGGACTAACTCACTTGCTGGGGCAACAATCCTGGCCTCGATTCCATGTTCCAAAGATGCAGACTGGGTTGAACAATTCTGAACTACCAGGCTTTCACATTGATCCGAAACGAGGCCCAAGAGTAAACGCGACTCATTAATGTCGCTTGAGAGTCCAGCGCTTTTAGTTGGAGATCTGAGAAATGTAATTGCAGCACCTTTCTGGTGAGCAGCAGATGTATACATAGATAGTTAGATACATAGTATTTGGCAAGGGTGACATTCAGAAATGGAGCATTTAACCCTAGTGGTCGACAAGCTGAAAGAGTTCGGAAAATCGACGCAGGAATTGGCTCACGGCATCCTCAATTTTGGCGATAATTCCAAACACCGCAGTCCGGTATTCCTATTGCTTTTTTTTTTTTTTTTTTTTGTCTTTAAAGACGAGAAGATTATTATGATTTAATGATTTTACTACCAGAAATTAATATTGTTTTCCGAGTTATTATGTGACTTGTTTGGTGAAATATGAGAATTAGATTGTGTTCTGAGTATAGTGTTTTTGACAGGAAATAGTGTTTAATGCTGCTCATGCCTCATGGCCTGTATTAGTTTAATTGCTTCTCTATTGCTAGGCAAGAGTATTCTTATGGACTGTTATGCATTTTTAAGTTATTTGGATTGGCAAATTTGGATCAAAGAAATGAAGGGTTGACCAATTATTGGTTAACATGAGGAATTGATTTTGCTCATTCAGCTATCAGTGATGGTTTAATTGGTTCTTCCCTGATTGATCTCAGACGAGTCTTTTGCGGTATATCATGAGAAAGTTAATAAACAGTTTTAATGGAAGAAACTTATTTCCAAATTAGGAAATCTGTATTTGAATTTTGAACTGGGAAAGTTAATGGTACACTTTCAGAGGAAGCTAAAACCCATATTTGGTGTTTATCATATGTGGTTGGGATCAATGTCATTTCCTAAATGCGACTTGGCTGAATGATTGTCTGTCATCATTCTCACTAATAGTAAATGTCAGAACTATTGAATTGCCAGAAGACTTCATATAATTGAACAATACTTTTAACATTACAAGAATTCAACTTGTTTGCTTCTTGAGTAATATGTCAAGGCATAGGGGTTGTCTATTAGCGTTGATAATGAATATTTATTGTACTTGCTTTCTTTATGTGTGATTATTGGGTTTGATGAATTTGTTGCTTTTTAGGTAGAAACAAGCTATGTGATGGGGCTTTACAACTGTTCGAATGATGTAATTTACAGATTGAAATCTTGAAGCGGTTGCAACGAGAAGCATTTTCGGATATCATGAAACTCAGGGATAGGCAAGAGAAGGTGGAAAGAGTGCTGACCTTCTATAAATCTTCCAAGGGAAGTCCATTCGAAGAAGCTAGCACTCATGTAAAAGGAAAAGTGGATGTCTTAGGGGCATTGTTTATTTTGGATGGTGTTGATGAGCAGAAATATGATGCAATTCAAAGATCCGGCATTAAAACTGGCATTGATGCAAGACTCATATTTGAAACTGGCATTCGGGAGAAAGATACGCTTGTAGCAGAGTTTATCGCAAGTGAGAAAGGTCAAGGTGATATGTTGGGTGGACCACTTTCGCTCGCCAAAGTATTTTATAGAGCGCATGTAAGTGATTGGTTCTCTGCGGTTGCAATTCCAATGGGTGCACAATGCAGAGATGTTGGAATCCCAACAAGTTCTCGTCAGGTAATTTTTTTTGAAGTAACCATTCCTTCTTCCAGTCTTTGCATTTGATGTTCAGATATGTATCACATCTTCTACAAAAAACCCGTGAGGCTTGATTTTGTATTACATTATCCCATTCATAAGCAAAAACATTTCCAAACACCATCCTTACATTTGTAAAATATTATAGTTACTTCCTTAAATTTAACACTAAAACAAACCTCAATGGGTCTTTTGTTTTCTCCAAACATCTCTTGCTTTTTTTGTAATCAACCCAAACCTCAGGGGTAATTTTGCAATTATCCCTATTAATAAATGATATTCATGTTGCAGGAAATGACCCTTAGTAATTATTCTGAATCTGGACCTCTACTTTTGAATCAACAAAACGGTAGTGCCATCGGCATAATGGTGAGAAAATCAAACGTGGTTGCCTCATTGGCTCAGTTTGTTTCTGGTGTAGGAATGCACATCAATTCAGCTGGGATCACACGTTCCTTGATCACTTTTGGACAAGTTGTCTTGCAACTCCCCGGAAACACAAAGCTCTCTCTTTTGGGTGTGCACAAAGAGTTTAGACCCTCAGGCCAAAACCTCAGTCTTGGAGCATTAGCTCTCCCTGTTAGCGTATTTAAACGCAATAGATTTTCAGAAACATCTGTGGAGGACGATAGCCCAACAAGTAGCGAAAGACATATTTCAGGTGGATCCATTGCGCTGATGCTAAACTCAGAACTTGACGAAAGTACAAGAATAGGAGGTTGGATAGAGACGATAAACTCGAATCCTAGATATCTTCAGTGGGCAGTTACAATGTGTGATGCACCTGAAGACGAGTTTGGATGGGGTTTGACCTTGGGAGGGTTGTTGCAAGGCCCGAAAAGTCTAGAACATTTTCAGGTTGAAACGTATTTGAACTTGAACTTCGGTAAAAGATTTAAATTGCAGCCAGCTGTTGTGTATGTAAAGGAAGGCGCCACCCAATTTCCGGCCCTGATGCTTCGTTCCAGTTGGTCACTGTGATTGTTCGTAAGCATTATTACATCTTATACTCATTTCTATTTTGTGAAAATTCATTTTCTTCTCATTGCACGGACTTTTGATTGCTAACATGACAGTGATATCGTCTATCGTCTTGAGTGATTTCTCTCCTAAATCCCGTGTCAACTGTAAAATGGAATATAAAGCAATGAACAAACACAAATATTTTTGGCAAAAACTTGTGTAAGACGGTCGCATTACGGTGCGACGGGGATACTTTTAGTGTATAAAGTGATACTTTGGGTGTAAAAAGTGATACCTTGTCGAATACAGTAAAATCAAGTGTATTCAGCAAAATATCACTTTTTACACCAAAAGTATCACATTTTATATTAAAAGTATCACATTTTACCCTAAAAGTGCATTCCGTCGTACCGTGCGACCGTCTTACAAGAGACCTACTCAATATTTTTTTACCTAACTTTGGAGAGAAATGAAAGTTGTTTCTTGGGCAGTTGGGTCTTTGGGTCTTTGGGTCTTTGGTTCTGTATGTTGAAGTAAGAACCTGCTCTGGTTTATTTTTAGAAATTGTGGTACTTACGCTTTGTATGTTAGCCTAAATCAACATAGGCAGTGGAGAAGAATCAGAATGAGAATCCAAGCAACTTGAGTCGATTAGTTTATAGAGATGGCAAAATGCCCGAACCCAACCGGGAACCTGCCCCAAACCCGATGGGGAATCCCCGCCCGATAATGTCAATGCTGCGGGGATGGGTTTAGATCACCCACCGCACCCGGCCCGATTTTATATATATAATTATATTTATTGTATATATATTATATATGAAGGGAGATGGTTATATGAGACCACCTCATAGGAGTAAGTCATAGGGACCAATTCTAGCCACATATCTAGATTTTTCAATGGTTATGATTTTAGAGCTAAAAATTGATTAAATGTTGGTAATTAGAGAAAGGGGTAAATTGGTCATCCCGCAAAATTACTCAATATTCATGGGATTCATTCACATTATGATCACACAATCTATCCAAATCTCACATCAAATTCAACGTGAACAAATCTCATATTCCTTAATCATTTTCCTTCTTCTTCAACTCACTCTTGTGAGAAATCATTCCTTTTTCTTCAACGCACTATTATGCGGAAAAAGTTGCGAGATAATTTGCCATAGTTGCTAGAGTTTGACTTGATTCGAAGTTTACTTATGAAGATGTAATTTGTTGCTTGTGTAGATGTGTCATTGTATTTTTATATATCATTAACTACATAAGCAAGTCATAAGCAACAAATTCATACTACATAAGCAACAATCATATACTACATAAGCAACAAATATACACTATGTATGCACCACTTAATACATTAGCTACATAAGCAAGTCATAAAGAACAAACACATACTACATAAGCAATGAATATACACTACGTATGCACCACGGATACATTAACTACATAAGCAAGTCATAAGCAACAAACTCATACTACATAAGCAACAAGTCTATATTAGATAAGTAACAAATATACACTACGTATGCACCATGAATACATTAACTACATAAGCAAGTCATAAGCAACAAACCCATACTACATAAGCGATAAGCATATACTACATAAGCAACGAATATACACTACACATGCATCACGGATACATTAACTACACAAGCAAGTCATAAGCAACAACCATATACTACATAAGCAACAGAGAAATTTTTTGAAACCGAAAACGGAGAGAGAGAGTGCGTGAAGAGTGGGTGAAATCGCGTGAAAGAGGGAATGAAATCTTAGTAATCGATTCTAAAGTGCCAAATGACCACCCTACCCTTCTTAGTTCTTTGAAACAAAAAAAATAAACATAAAAACTCCCTAAAAATCTAGACCACCCAAAATTGTTGATCTATGGTTAGGATGTGTCCCCATGGACTCACCCCAAGTAGGAGGACCTATTTGATCCATATCCTATATATGAAAATATTATTTTCTAAAAAATATCATCTAATATTCATTTTTGTAATGAACTTGATGATAACTTCTAAACGTGTTAACAAATATACGCATAAATTTAACAAAATATGTATATGTTTTTGTTAAAATATATAAATTGAGAATTAAAAATATTATTTAAATTATCAAAAATAAAAATGGGGATACCCGCTCTTGCCTCACCCTTGCCTGTCCCCAATTCACCATGGCCCGATCCTTAGCGAGGGTACGGGAATGCCAAAACCTGCCCCTAACCCCGCCCCGTTGCCACTCCTAGTAGTTTAATTAAACAAGGATAATTACAAAAACTACCCTTGAGGTTTGGGGTAGTTAAAAAAATCAAGAGAAATTTCAAAATTACATTAAAAAAATAGTCTTCAAGTTTGAATGTTTGATTCTACCTTAAATGATAGGGATAACTGTAATATTTTACAACTGTAAAAGGTGCATTTGAAATTTTTTGTTTACGAGAGGTAAAGCGTTATACAAAATCAAATCTAAGCGGATATTTCATTTTAACATTGTGTTTCTAAAACATGGGGTATCTATTATCTAATGTTAGGAAAAAGGTAAAAAATATGGGGTCACATAGAACTTTTGGATTATACAAGATGGTTCGTTTAGACCTCAAAACACAAGATCAGGTCCTTGGACGAACACGAAAAGGGCAGTATTTACAAATTGTTCTAATTTGAAGTACCAACTCTCCTAGATCAAAGGATTTTCCCACATTGAAATAATCCATATAAAATCGTGAATAACCATGTTTCTACTAAGAACTACCTAAAAATATATTAATAGACAAAAAATTTATCGCTACATTAAATAAAAGATCGATTTTACTTTGCCTATCATTCTATAGTACTATATAGTAGTGTATATAATTCATGATTTAGGGGCAAATTTATGAACCTTTTAGTTAGCTCAAGGATAATGTAAACTTTGTTGATGTAGGAAAGTTTTAAAAAGTTTTATTAATAAAAATAGTATTTGAACAAAATCAATAATACAATAAAATGGATTAGATTTTTGTCTAATTATGTGTCACATCAACTTGGTCAAGTATCTTAATTACTTATCTGTTTATATTTCGTACCAAAATTGAAAGGCATATTTCCACGATTACTGGTGTTCATATGAAAATGTTAAATGGCCTAATAATTTATTGTAATGGTTTCATATTAAACAAATATATCAATTTAACGTTTTTTTTTTAATTTAATAAAGTCTTGGCTCAAATTGATCAATGGAAATAGCTAAACTGAAATACTATTATTAGTGCATTAAAAGTTACATCTTCTATATAAAATGTGAGAAATATAAAAAAATGTTTTATATAAAGTAGAAGGGTATTCTTTGTCCGTTTAATTAAACTTATTAAGGTGAGGTGATTAATTGAGGTTTTAATTTATAGAGAAATATTTAATTGATACCGGGAATTAAAATAAACTGTTTATTTTTACACACTTGTCCGCATGTTAATTTGATAGATCTATACAAATTTTCCCACGGACTACTCATGTGAGGATGCGAGAGAAAAACATTAATAATATCATTTTTATGTATGCATTCAATAAATATTAACACTCAAACCGTTACTCCATTAGCTAATGAGTACCTTAAATTGAATAAGGATGCAATTTCATTTGATAAAAATAACTCCTAATATAAATGAAAAATTAAGATAATATATAAAAGTAGCTAGCTAGCTAAGTGAATCTTTATTTAATTAGTCTTCGTAAGACTTTTCCCATGTTGGCATCTGTTAAATCTATATCTAAAACTATAGAGGAAATGTAATGGCTCTTATTAATCGAGAATTCAATGTGACAAGATACAAATGAGGTTGCTCTCTATATAGAGAGTGGAGAGAAAGAGTTATTTATAACAACCATAACTAACTTTCTAACAACCTAACCGCTATACTGAGCTTATCTAACCGATTCTTCTAGAAGTCCGTTAACTCCAACAAACCCCAAACTCAAGCTTCGATTCAAGGACTTGAACTCGAGTTTGGTTCAAATAAACCAAATGCAAAGACTTGAATTAGCTTTGGTAAATAGATCACTAATCGATCAATAAGCAGTGCACATGACGAATCTCAAGCAAGTGTTGTTGCACTTTTTCACGAACAAATACAAGTCCATTCTATATGCTTTGTAACGAGCATGAAGCACAGGATTTGCAGACATCCGGATCGTGCTCAAATTATCACACCAAATAATAGGAGTCTTGATCGTGTGAATATGTAACTCTTGAAGCAAACCTCTCACCTAAGTGATCTCAAAGAACTGAGGCTTGCAACACTTCGATACTCGCCTCGGTGGATGAACGGAGATGGTGTGTTGTTTTAGGATGCTAAGAGATTAGATTAGGTCCCAAAACAAACAATAGCCAAGAGTAGACCTTCTATCATCACGGTTGTTGGATGCCCAATCAAGATCGAGTATCCTACCAAGTTATATTGCAAAAGAAGAATGGAGTAAAATGGAGACCATGACTTATAGTACCACCGAGATAGCGTAGATCCTTTTGACTACCCTCCAATGTGCATTTAGAGGTTCTTTGCATGAATTGGCAAACCTTGTTTATCGCAAATGAAATTTCGGCCTAGTGATGGTGAGATATTGTAAAGCCCCAACAAGACTCGCATAACCGCACATTAAGAAATCTATCATCACCATAGGTGAAAGTTTTTCACCGGATGTTAAGGAGAGTGTATGGCTCAAAGCATTTTGCATGTTAACTTTGCAAAGAAGATCCCCGATATATTTAGATCGAGAGAGAGAGTAAGAGTCCTTCACGAGTCTTAAGGACTTGAATACCCAAAAATAATCAACATCACCAAGATCTCTCAATGAAAAGGCATGACCGAGATGAGCAATAAAATTTTTGACCTCCCGAGGATCACTACTCGTCACCAAAATGTCATCAACATACACTAGACATAAAGAGTACTTGTCTGTTTGTATGTTTAACAAAGATAGATGGATCGACTTTGTGGAATGAAGACCAAACCGAGTCACCTTTGTGTATAACTTGTTAAACCACTATCTAGGGGCATGCTTCAATCCATAAAGTGACTTTTGCAACTTACAAACATGCCGAGGATAGTCGGGATCCTCAAAACCAAGAGGTTGATGCATGTATACTTCTTCTTGCAAATCACCATTGAGGAAGGCATTAGCAATGTCCAACCGCTTAATATCCCAATTTTTACTAAGAGCAACAAAGTGAGAATAACTCGATAGATGTAGGTTTGACCACATGACTCAAGGTTTCGGTGAAATCAAAACCAGCCTACTTGATTGAAGCCTTTAGCTACCAATCTAGCTTTAAACTTGTTAATCGTGCCATCAGGATTCTCCTTGACCCTAAACACCCACTTGCACCCAATAGCTTGTTTATCGAGGGAAGAGGAACCAATTTCAGTGTTGTTTCTCATTAGTGCAAGATATTCATCAATCATTACTGTTTCCATCTATCATCTTGAAGGGTTATCTTTGGGTGGCAAGTTCCTTGGATATTAAGAATGCTTTAGGCTTAAAAATCCCATTCTTGCTTCTAAAGTGACCATAGAATGAGAGTTAGCAGGTTTCACATGTTCGCAGAACTTGCACTGCACCTTGATCGACCAAAAAAGTCGGCAGAGGCACTAGGAAGAGGTAAAATGCCAGCAGTGTTGGTAGAAGAAGAAACAAGGAGAAGATGAATGAGGTCAGAAATGGTTAGAGGAAATGATGAGGATGAGCACCGATTAGATGCGGATGGAGGTGGAGAAGAAAAGGACTTGGAAAAAGGAAACCGAGATTCATCAAATGTGACATCTCTAGAGATATAGATTCTTCCATGAAAGTCAGGCATTTGTAACCTTTATGATTGGGACTATATCCTAAGAATGTGCAAAGGAGAGGACCTAAATGAGAATTTGTGAGTGTTATAAGGCCCGAGATTAGGAAAGCACAAACATCCAAAGGTTCTTAGGAGAGTATATTGAGGTTTGAGATGAAACAGAATTTCATAAGGGCTTTTGTGAGATAAGAGAGGAGTTGGGAGTCTATTTATGAGATAGACAGAAGTTCTAAATGCCTCATCCCAGAATTTGAAGGGTAAGGAAGATCACAAGACGAAGTGTTAAACCACGATCAACAATGTGTCTGCTTTTTTTTTCAAAGAACACCGTTTTGTTCATGTGTATAAGGGTAAGGGTGTTGATGAATGATGCCATTGGAGGTGAGAAAGTTTGTGAAAGATCTTAATTTCCCCCCCAACTGTTTGAATGGCTTTAATTTTGAGACCAAGTTGAAGTTCAACATGTGTTTTAAAATTGATAAAAGTCGAGAGTGCCTCGATTTCTATCCGAGTAAATATATCCATGTAAATTTGGAGAATGCATCTACAAAGTGGATATAGTATTTGTATCCATTTGATGAAACAAAGAGGGGAGGGACCCCAAAGATCCGAGTGAATAAGTTGAAGTGGTTCAAGATATTTAGTAAGAGATGTAGGAAAAGGGAATTTATGCACTTTTCCAAGACAAAAGGTTGACATATATGATCGAGATCTTTTATTCGCATGAGTAATTGAGTTTTGAGACAAAACAAGATGTACAATCTTATCATTGGGATGCCCAAGTCTTTTGTGCCATACATCAAAAGAAACACTAGAAGTAGCAACATTACAGAGAGGTGCAAAATGATTTATTACAAGAAGGAAATGAGTGAGAAATAGGTGCAAGTGGTAAGTTTCAATGGTGGTTAGGAAAGACATAGAGGCCATTGTGTAGATGTCCTCCGAGAAGAACCATATGAGTGAAGGAATCCTTAACAAGGCAATGATCGAGTGAAACCGAAAGTACACATTGTTGTCTTGAGAAAATTTGGAAACACTAAGCGATTCTTTGTGATCCGTGGAACATGAAGCATTTGTGAAAGAGTTAGTGTACAAGTAGGAAGAAAAGGGGAAGAAAAGTGGAGCAACCAACACTTTGTGGATAGATAACCCCTTACCATTGCCCATTGTGACTGTTGCTACCATGATGATGAGGTGTTTGATGCATTAAGTTACGAGAGGCGCGATGAGATGGTTAGTAGCTCCTAAATCGGGATACCATTCCTCCAAACCATTAGACCATGAGCGGCGGGAGGAGAGGGAGTGGCAAAGAACCCGAGAGGTGTGAGTACCCTGAATAGGAGGAGCATGACCAAAGATAGATGGCTTCAAACCGATTTGGACTTGAAAGGTTTGATCAAACCTATAGTAGCACCGGGAGCAATATGATTGTTTCTTCCACATAATCGACACATGATGCGATTGGAATTAAATCCTCCGCCTCTAGAAAACGACCATTACCACGAAAAACCTCTAAAAGTACCCTGGTATTATATCCACGCCCTCTTGAGAAGCCCAGAGAAATGTTGAGAGGAACTGTGAGAATTATCGAACCAGGAGTGGAAGAAGAGCGAGTGATAGCAACATTAGCCATAGCCAACTCAATACTCTTAGTAGATCGTTCAATTCTAGCTTCATGAGCAAGTAACAAGGACTCAATTTCGGCACATAATAAGAATCATTTGGTGTAGTGACAGATAAGACAAAGGTCTCATATTGAGAAGGTAATCCATCCAAAATAGCATCAACATTGATCTTTCTCAAAAATTGAATGACCAACAAGATTTAGCATGTCAACACAATGACGAACCTTAAGAACATACTCATTAATGGAGAGAGATCATTTCTTCAAACTTTGCAATTGTAGTTTAAAACCGACTAACCTTAACACTAATTTGAGCACCAAAATAAAGTTTCCAGAGTATGCCATGCCGAGTCAAGTTTCACATTGAACTAACCGAGTCAAAATATCCTCGAATGAGAGGCTAGAATCCAGGAGAGGATTAATTGATCCTGTTGTTCCCATTCTACATAATCAGGATTGCAGCAGCTCAAACGTTCATCATCGCAGATAAAAACCGCACCTTATAGGAGAAGAAGAGAATGTGATGTAGCATTGAAGGCGATGGCCTCAAGAGTAGCAAGTATTTGTTTCTTCCACTAGAAAATTCTCATGATTAAGCTTGGATGAAATAGGATGAGTGAATGTGATCGGAGAAAACGAAGAAGAAGAAGTGGACGCCATGTTAAACGGCTTAAGAGATTTGTCGGAGATCGCCGGAGAAGCGACTGAGATCCGCCCGATACCATGTTAAATCTATATCTAAAACTATAGAGGAAATGTAATGGCTCTCTTATTAATCGTAATTCAATGTGACAAGATAAATGAGGTCGCTCTATATATTGAGAGGGAGAGAGAAGAGTTAGTTATTTATAACAACCATAACTAATTCTCAAGTTAGCTTTCAATATATATGGCAAAGTTCTTTCACAATAAAACAAGGAAAACAAGCCATTAATCGTATTTCAACTTTTTTCTCCTTTCTACTTCCAACCCACAAAGAAATTAGTTCGGTAAAAATCATATTTTGTAGATATACTATAAATTAAAAACAAATCGTGAATTGAGCTTTTGCGTAAAATTGCAAACTAATTTTTCATCTCTTGTATTATATTTTCAAGCGAAGCCACTTGCAATGCATATGAAAATCATGTTGGTAATATTTTTTTTGATTTAAAACAAATGTCCCTATTCTTTGGCCATCGACGGCCAAATGATACCCACTTTCCCATTTCCTGGTGGTTGTAATGGGTCAAGAAAATATGCTTTTAGCTTTCATTATAAATGGGACAAATCCAAAAAAAAAAAATAAAAAATGGGACAAACCATTTCATTTTGACATATAACGCTTCTTGTTGACAGATTGCTCCTACTCTTCCTCCTATTAAAACTAAAACTAGAAAATATTGTTGTTATTATTTTAAAAATCCAACCCTTCTTTCTTTAATCTTTCCCCGATGGTTTGAGCATTGAGTATACGAGTGATTCGAGTTCTCTTTGTTGCACACAAAAATACCATTTGGTTGTCGAATTTTTGGGAGAGGGACACGCTATTATTAACATATCTACCAAAGGTCAATGAGGGCATTTTCTCTCTAAAGAGCGCACTACAGCGCACAATACGGTGTGCTTCGACCAAGACTCTAAACTTGACTCATATTTAATTTTTGGTTAAAGTTGTTAGTATATTGTTGTTTGTTCTTAAATTAGTAGTTAATTTCCTTTTTTTTGTGCTTAATTTTCCTACAATTTTAGGGAGAAAGTTTTTATTTCGATTAATTTAGGATTATTTGCTACTTGTCGAACATGGATTTACTTAAGTCGTTTTTAGCAAGCTTGCAATTTTTGATGGAAAAATATTTTTGTGTTGGTACCAACGAATTAGGATTGTTTTTGTAATTCAAAATGGTCTTAAAGAAAATGGTGAAAATTTTGCTACTAAATCTCATCGAGACCCATACTAGCAAAGATACTACTAAAGATGATAACATTGCCGATAAAGATATTCTGTCATGGTAGAATTTTGAGTGTTTTATCCGATAGTATCTATCGCATTTTTCTCATACTAGATTTGCATTTGAATTGTGGAATGCACTTGATTATCATTATGGTACAACCGAAAATGATCTTAAACGTGTGTCTATTGATAATACATTAGATTTTCAAATGTTTGATACTAAAAGTGTTTATGATAAGTTGATTAAGTTTGAGAACCTCATTTATGATATGAAAGCAAAAGGGTCAAACAAAGTGAGTCCTGCATTTATGCTTCTTCTCCGATTAAGAAATTGCCACCTTCTGGTCTCACTTTGCTAGAGGTCTTAAGAATAAGCCCGTAATTTTTCTCTTAAAGAATTTTTTGTCGCTTTAAAAATGAGGATAAACCTCATTCTTTCCAATGACCTAAAAACTTGTTTTTCAAGCCAAGGCCTTAATTGTTGAAAATTCTTACAAATCAAAGCCTAAATCTTTTAAGAAAATTGGACTAAAAAGGCTAATGGTGGAATTGATAACAACAAATTCAATAACAATATGCCAAAAGATGAAAATGAGAGTCCAGTTCGGTGTTGGGTTGTGGGAGGACTAATCATATTGCCAAAATCTGTTTTCGCCATGGTCGGGAAAATCACCCAAACCCCACTAACTTCTAAAGCACAAGCCAATGTGGTGATTTGTGAAGGCCCGGATTCCCCAACCGACAGATATTTTGTTAGTAGCAGAGTTAAATACTATTTTTTAACTCAAATGATTGGTGGTATTGACTCTAAATTTGGTGATGTTCATGTGTCCGATAAAAGATATTTTTTTATCATATCGTATCATGCACAACAACTGTGAGCATGGAGAATGGGAGTGAGGCTCGTGTCTTAAAGAAGGTCAAATCCAACTAACTTTGTCATTCGTGATAATCTTGTCATTAGATGGTGTTTACCATATTCCAAAGTCGAAAAAATTGATTAGTATGTCTTTATTAGTTAGAAATAGTTACAAAGTTGTTTTGAAGAGTCTTCTTGAGACGCATCACCGATTAGAGAGAGAGAGCAAAGAGAACTCATAGGTGTAGTAGATACCTTAGCACCTTCCATTTGAAAACGAGACAAAAGGTCATGGATGTACTTTTGATGTGAAAGAAAAAGACCAAAGTGGAACAATGTAGAACCTCCACACCTAAAAAATATGATAATAAACCCGGATCTTTAACGGAAAACTTATCGGATAGAGCATTGATCACTATGCGAACAAAAGATGATGAATTTCCGTAAGTACCAAATCATCAACATAAACTAATAGATAAGCAATGCAAGAATTATTGCGAGAAACAAACAATGAAGAATCAGATCTTGTTGCTTTGAAACCAAGAGATAAAACAAAATTTTTAAGCTCAAGAAACCAAGCTCGTGGTGCCCGCCGTAAACCATACAAAGATTTGGATAGTCGACACACATGCCGGGATAAGATTTGTCAATGAATCCTGGTGGTTGGGACATAAACACACGGCCTCATCAAGATGTCCATGTAAGAAGGCATTATTTATATCCAATTGTGTAAATTCGGCCATTAGTTACGCCGATAGACAAAACAACTCGGATTGTAGAAGCTTTTACAACCGGGCTAAAAGTCTCATGAAAGTCAAGGCCTGGACGTTGATTAAAACCTTTTGCAACAAGACGAGCCTTATATCTATCAATACAACCATCGGGTTTATGTTTGATTCGAAAACCCATTTGCAACCCACAACATTTTGATCCGGCTCATGCGCACAAGAGTCCAAGTAGCATTTCGTTTCAAAGCATCAATTTCAAAGATTCATTGCATCAATCCACTCCTTGTATTTGAGAGCCTGTTTAATGATATCATTGGTTCTAAAGAGGGAAAATGGGATGTTTAGTGATTAAAGAAATTTTTTTGGATGGAAAAAATTACTTTTCGGTTGTTGTCATATTATGAGTCGCCACGTGATGGAGTCATTGTGTCTTGTGTGACAGATGCTCACCAAAGACACACATCAATCGGGAGCGGCGGTGCTTGATAATATTTCTTCGATGCACTAGACGATCGAACTGGGGGATTGAGTGTTGTAGGTAACCACTCGGTAGATTGATCTTGTTGTGTAGGTGGATAGTTATGGATAGGTGAATTATGAGAGGAGGTAAATCGATGAGGAGCGTGTTTGTGGAAAAGGGATGATCTCGACAAGGGGGTCATCGGTTGGGGAAACATCTCGAGGTGGGATTAGAGGATAATGAAGATGGGAATTGTGTTGGGTTTGGCGACCCAACGACTTAAAAGTTGAGGATAAAGAGAAGATCTTTGGTAGAGACGTCTTTGGGAAGGAAATTGTGTCTCAATGAACCTCACATGTCTAGAATAATAAAACTTATGTGCCACAGTTCAAAAAGAAGGCATGGTGTGTATGAGAGTAGCCAAGGAGAATACAAGCTTTATAACTCAATAGAAGCATTATTAGTTTTGCAAAACCGACTCACGGAAATTAAGTTATTATTCATATTTGGTACACAAAGGACATTAGATAAATTAAATTGATGAGAAGGAGAAAACAAATGTGTTTGACCAATGTGTGATATTTTTAAACCTCGAACCATCTCCAATTACTACATCGTCGGGCCTAAAGTTCTTGTCGAGTAAATAAATTATTAATATCTGCGGTAACATGATGGGATGCCCTGAGTCAAGAAGCTAATTACAAGTTGATGATGTTTGTTTGGATTGGCGGTAGGATTTGAGGATGGAAAGAAGAGGCGTTTTGCAAAGATAACACCGATTTGTGTGGCCTTTTTTATCACGAACCGACGATAGATAATAAGTCGCCTATTTGTGTTGTTTGAAGTGGAAGATCCTTAAAAACGATGCTGATTGTTGCTTTGAGAACGATTTGAATTAAACTTATTGCCATTTTTCTTGTTGTTGGAGTAATTGGAGGAGAAAACGTGTAGCATTGGTATTCTGAGCAAGAAGACCATTTATTCAAGTTCATCGCGTTTAAGGAAAGCTTCATACTCGATCAATTTTTCTTGAAGCTCATCAAAATTGATAAGCGTGTCACGAGCACGGACAATAGCAAATGAAGTTCTTTGAATGTAGAACCCACACCATTGAGTGTGTGAGTAATTAAAAATTGAGGAGGAGCGGGGAGCCGACAAGAGCGATTCATCGGTAATATCACGTATCTTTGCAAGATATTCCGTGATTGGTTGATTGCCACGAGAGAGCAAAGTGAGTTGTTTCGTAAGTCCCATGATGCGTGAAGATGACGGGCTCGCATAATTCTTTGCTAAACGAGTCCATACTTCAAACAGATGTTTGAGATGAACGAATTATGGGAACCACATTAGGACTTAAGGAGCCAATGATTCCAAGAAGTATCAGTTTATCCCGACGCGTCCAAAATAAATAGTCAGGATTAGATGTAGTTATGCCATCCACTATTATGTTAGTGGGAGGACATGGCAAAGAGCCATCGACATAGCCGACCAAGTCATACCCATAGAGCAAGGCATCAAATTGGGTTTTCCAAGAGTAGTAGTTGGTTGGTGTAAGCTTTAATGGGAGTTGATTTGCCACATTAATTGCTATCAAGGAAGACATAGTTGAATTAGAATTATCAGAGTTGTTTGTAGCCATTTGGAAAATTTTGCAGCGAAAAAAAGGACTGGTAACTCGTTAGAGCAAGTGATTTTCAGGATACCATATAAGAATATTTGAATGGGCTGAAAAGTTATTTGTATTACTCATAACAGAGCAAATATATAAGAGTACAAAATGATAAGGTAACAGTAATTTGAAATTCAAATACAATAGCTATTTCTATGGAGCTACAACAAACATAACTAATCTAAAGGGTTGTTGAGATGATTAGCATTTGACTAAGTCTTATCTTTATCTCTAATACTATGAAAAATAAATTGTCTAAACTTGTTGGTGTTTGTTCTACTTTTAATGTTAATGAATTTTCTTCTACTATTTTAAAAAATGAGGAGCCTGTTGAACCTAGAATGAGTAAAATAAGTAGAAAAACTAAAAATTTGGTGATGAATTTCATATTTTTTCTACTTGAAGATGACCCAAAGACCTATAATGATGCTATATTGTCCGTAGATGCTCCTTGTTGGAAGGAAGCAATTAATGATGAAATGCATTCTCTTATGATTAATAAAACTTGTATTTTAACAAAACTCTTAGTTGGTTGTAAAACAATTGAGTGTAAATGGGTTTCAAGAAAAAAAAATTTGAGGATTGATGGCTTTATAGAAAAATACAAGGCTATACTAGTTGTAGGGGTTTTGAGCAAAACCTGGAATTGTCTTTTTTTGGCATTTACTCGCATGTTTCGAAATTACTATCATTATTATTAGAATGTTGATTGTTATTGCCTCAATTTATAATATATGCCCCAAAACTTTCTTTAATTGACATTTTAATCTCGTCTAGATTAAGTATTTACTATATAAAAACTAGAATTTTCTAGTCTCAACCTTTATTTATTCTTATTATTAGTTGTCATCAAATAATATTGTAGATAGAATTTTATATATGTGTGTGTTATTATCACCAATTTACAATTAAAAATCTCACAATTTTATGAAATTATTCAGAAAATTCAGAAAATATCACAAGATTTACAATTAGAAATCCCACATTATATGTGTTTTCATTTTTTTTTTTTGGTTAATTCATATTGCACTTTATCAATTTGTAAGGGAAACAACGTTTTTCCTCCAACACAGACTACGATTACGGGAACCAATACCCAGTAAAGGTTTTTTCCTCTCAAACTCTCACTCTCACTCTCACTCTCACTCTCAAAGACGAAAGCCCCAAAACCTCCGTCCGTCGTCAGCCGGCCGCCATCCTTTGTCTGCCCGTCTCCTCTGAAGCTTCGCCTACAGCTGTCTGCTCGTCCTTTCCTCCACAAATTAAAGGTCCCAAAACTAAAAACTCCCTAAAATTACTTAATTAGTAAACCCTAGATTTTGTCCCCCCATCCAATTTTGTAATTTTTTGTAAGGCTTTCAGTTATATGTAATTTCAGGAATTGTGACAGCAGTCTGGTGCAAGATTTGCCATAGAAGCAAATAGCCTTCTGTGGGTTCTTCCAACCATGTATGTATATCAGAATATGTACATCTTTCTGAATTTGTGAGATTTATTGTAAGATTGTCATGTTTCTACTGCCCTTTTCACATTATTGTAGATCTGTTTATGCGCCAGAACAGAACTTCTCTGATGCATTTGTTATCCTTGATGAGTTGATGGCGATTTGTTAACGTACGTTTATTTTCAATTTTCTTGTAGTGTGAAATACAAATAAATGAAATGGAATCTGCAAAGAAAAGGAAGAGGAAAAAGACCCAATTAGTGAAAAATGGTTCCGATGACATACAAGATAATGGAGTTGAATGTGAAAACAAAGGAAAAAAGAAAAATACCAACTTAGTGGAAAATGGTTCGAACGGTGCTACACCTAACAAAAGTAATAAGAAAGTGCGATTTTCTGGTCAGGATGAGGTCTTTCCCCTACTGGGTGATTCAAACACGGAGAAGGAAAATGAGGAGGAAGATAATCTAGTGAGAGGTAAGCGGTTCACACGTGAAGAAGATGAGATCGTCAAAAAGGCTGTTTGTAACTACATACTGGAACATGACCTTGGTGACGAAGGTTTGAACATGGTTTTAAACTGCAGCAAGTACCCTGAGGTGAAAGGCTGTTGGAAAGAAATATGGTCTGCCATACCATACAGACCATACACTTCTATTTATTACCGTGCTCAAATTTTATTTCGTAGGTCCGAAACCCGGAAATGGACTCAAGAAGAGTATGACGAGATTCTGAATCACCAGCAAGAGTATGGTAACGAGTGGAAGGTATTGGTAGATGAACTTGGCAGACATAGATATCATGTGAAGGATACTTGGCGTAGAATAAAATTACGCGGCCGTAAAATGGGGCATTGGTCACAGGAAGAGTATCAGAAATTTTTTCGATTTGGTAAATGCCGATCTACAGCTGAAAGTTTCTGAAGAGAAGAAATCTAAGCATGGAATGTTGCGCGACAATGTCTGTTGGACGGTAATTAGTGATGAGTTGGCCACTCGATCTCAAGCAACTTGCTGTCGTAAGTGGTATAATCAGTTGACATCACCTATGGTAGCTGAAGGTGTATGGGGTGACGCTGATGACTATCGTCTGATTGGTGCGCTTTATAGCTTAGATGCAACTTGTGTTGAAGATGTGGATTGGGATGATCTTGTTGATAATAGAACTGGAGATGTATGTCGAAAGCGTTGGAACCAAATGGTTCTGCATATAGGTCGTCATGGAAACAAGTCGTTTGCCGAACGAGTTGAAATATTGGCGCAACGATATTGCCCACATCTTCTCGAGGCAAGAGAGGCTTGGGATAGCAAACCAAGGGTTCCTTGATCTGTCCATTGTGGAGTTATGTAGTCTCAAGCTTTTGATATCTCGGCGAGGCAAACTTCTCGTGAAGGTTATGTCTCTCCAATTTTTGATTGTTTTGCACTAATATTTAGTTTCAAACCATTAAGATCCTACCTGGAAAATGTGTTTTTTGAACACAATTACCTCAATTTTGTTGTGTTTTTTGCATGTATGCTCTCTGTCTTTGCTTTGTGCTAAATTTACTACCACAAACTTTAATTTATGCTTTTTCTAATTTTTTTTTATCATATTTTTGTTTCTGAATAAGGAACGTAAGTGAGTTATTTAAAATTGTTGCCATCTGGCCAATTCTTATGAAAGTTGATAAATCAGATTGGAACCTAGATGGTTAAATTTGTATACTCTGGTGAAACGGACTTTGAATTTATACAAAAATCCGAAAAATTCTTGCCTTTACTGCTCGTTTTAACACCAAGTGGTGAAGATGATGGCACAATAGTAGTTGGATTCACTGTGTAATGTCATAACAATCTTCACTATTTTTGGTGTTGAATACCTGTTGTGTGTAATTAACAAATCTTAACGACTTAATTCTACATCTACAATCGATTCGGCATTAATATTCTTCTTAAAGAATTTCATATATCAATGGTTGCGGATTGCCTAGACAAACACAATCTCCTAAGAAATTTTCAAATAATATCTGTACAATAATATTCTGGCTGTTAGATTAACCCATGGATCTGTGGTCCATAACAATTTTCAATACATTGAATGCCTTTCACTTCTTTAATAATACAACTTTAACTGAAAAGAAAGACTCCAACAAAGATTTTCACCATAGCAAATTTTTCCATCCCCTTAAACTCTTTTTCTTCCTCTCCCCAAGCCCTTCAATGGAGTCCGATACAAAGTGTGGAAATGACCATAATGCCCCTTCACCGATTGGCTGGTCCAACATTTACTTGAAACCAGAAATAGTAGATGATGACTTCAATCTCTCATAATCAAAAAGCTACCTTCAAGATTTCCATAATCTTGATCGGTTCCCTTGACAGCTTCGTCATTTAATCCGGATATCGGGATACAAGCCAATTGCTTTGATCATGTCGATCCCTTTCACCATGACTCTTCTATAGATTTCGGTTTATATGAAATTGAAAGCATTAGTGCAGCTATGCATGATATCCAAGGTGGTGGATTCTTGAACTTTCCAGACAGGAAAGGTTCATTAATGGAAATCGAAACAGAGTTAATGTACGATGACCGAAACCTTAAAACTTTGTTGTTCCTGATGAGAGCTCTTGTGTGACTGCTGATAGTCTTGGTTTTCACACACAAGATGGTAGTAAAAGAAGCGAGAATAGTGAATCTGCGTCGACTAAAAAGTGCAGTAAGGGACGGAAAAAGTCCAAATCTATTAAGGGTCAGTGGACTACATATGAGGACAGGTGAGAAGAATAACATGTGGTCTGTGGGATTTAGTTTATATTTGTTTATATTATAGATATGTATATAATTTTTTTCTAATCTTTTGTTATCATTTGAGGTATGAAGGATTTACATTATATTTTGCAGACTCTTGCTCAGTCTGGTGGAGAAATATGGTGAGAGAAAATGGTCTGTAATCGTGCAAATGCTGAATGGGAGGATAGGCAAGCAGTGCAGAGAGAGATGGCATAACCAACTGAGGCCTGATATTAAGGTTGGCTATGTATTCTCTTATGTTTTTAACTCCTAAACATCTAATATTTTTGTTCTCTTCTTATATATCAGTCTCTGATAGATTTTTGGATTCAACTACATTCTAATTTCTAGTATGCAGGCATGCTTATTGTTCAAGCCAAAAAAGTGGTTCAAATATCAGTAATTGGATTTACCGATTATGATATGATATTTACTAACATGGAAAATCTGATATAATTGAGAAAGATGCCTGCAACCTCCATTCCCGCGTTGCGCAATAACGATTTTTAACTGTGCTCTTTCAAACTTTTCATTGAATATGACAAACTTTTCAAACTTTTCATTGAATAACGATTTTTAACTGTGGTCTTTCAAACTTTTCATTGAATATGACAAAGTGCACAACAAGAAACGTGATTCGCGCATGATGTTTAGCATTTTTTTACCATCATTTCAGGGCTGAAATTCGTAGTATAATCTTATTTCTTTTGATCATGTATAAAGCGTATCAAGATTATACATGCGCAATGTCCAATTAATAAATGTGATTGTCTTTGTTGCCTTGTTCTGTTTGGTGTATTCAAGACTTATACCTTAAAAGTCCAATGAATTTTTATATTCTGCTTTTTTTCCCATTCAGAAGGATGTATGGACCGAGGAGGAAGACAAAATCCTAATTGACGCTGGCGACATACAATGTCTTGATGGTGAGTTGCCATTTGATGTCTCCATTGATGCAATCGGATGTGAAGAAAGAGTTTTATTACTTTGAATTAAACATTTGGAAGCCCAAGAATGCTTCTTTGTAGGGGAAATAATTTTCGTTCTATAGCCTTTTGGGATGTCTGAAAATGGAACCAAGTTTAGTGAGGATAGTAAATTGGTTCTTTCTTTCTTTTCTTTTTTACGGATAATGTGTCTTTCCAGTTTCACAACTTTTTATTGATAACAAATACAACTTATGATTTTTTTCATATTCTTCATTATATTTCTAATAAATTATCAATAAAAATTGTCAAGTACAAATAGCCAATTACTAGTAAATTACCCATATAAATAATCAATTACCAATAATTAAAAACTTATTGTACCTTATTGTGCTAGTCCGATAACGACCGGAACTTGATAAGCCCTAGCCCTACAATTTCGTGCCTTGTCGTGTTCGTGTTGGTTAATCATGTCGTGCCTCAAATTGTCACTCCTAGTTATGTCACCCTTGTACTTTGAAAGCTAGTTTATTTAAGGCCTTTGCCTTAACCCCGCATAGGAATAAGTAGCTTTAACCAACTAAATTATATTTTTAAGTAGAAATACAATTCAAATGTACAAACTGTCAGGTTTCACATAACTCCACAAAATAAGTTACAATCCCCACTCAATACAGGGATAGTTACAAAAACTGCCACAAAAAATTGACCTAATTATAGAAAAACTCCAGTTATCTTTAACATTACTGAGGGTAGGACTCTCATAAGACCAACTTATAGATTCTCATTCGTAAGACGAATACACAATCCGAATTTGGATAATGAATCCGTTAATAAAGGAAATAAATCAGAAATCTTTCTCTTCATTGTTTTTCTCTCTCTCTCTCTCCTTCCTGCTTCTTTTTCTCTTCCTCCCACACATTCTCTCTGTTCTCTGTCTCTTTCCTCTAGTTCTCTCTCTCTCTCTCTCTCTCTCTCTCTCTCTCTCTCTCTCTCTCATTTTCCACTTTTCTGCATCCCCCAATTTTTCAGATTGTGTTGTAGCACATATCTCTATCTTTTTCAATTAGGACATAAATTTCTGGATTTTGGATTTTATATTGATACAAAATTGCAGAAAAATATTACTTATATTCAACAAAACACATGATATTTTTTAACTCATAAAAGTGTTACTTTAACTCTGTTACATTTATCTTTCATTCTTCACTGTAATGAATTCATAATCTATGACTGTATTTAAAAAAACGATATTTTATCTCAAAAACGGATACTAAAAGTGTTACTCGGATACTTTTACTCAAAAAAGTGTTACTCTAACTATGTCATATTTATTTCTCCTTATTCATTGTACTGGATTCCTAATATGTGACTGTATTAAAAACATGATACTTTATCTCAAAAATGGATACTTTTACTCATAAAAGTATTACTTTAACTCTGTCCTTTTTTCTTTCATCACTGTACTGAATTCATAATATATCACTGTATTAAAAAAAAACATGATATTTTATCTCAAAAAATAGATATATTTACTCATAAAAGTATTACTTTAACTCTGTCATATTTATTTTTCTTTCTTCAATGTAATGAATTTCTAACATGTGACTATATTAAAAAACATAATACTTTATCTTAATAAACATATATTTTTACTCATAAAAGTGTTACTTAACCCTATCATATTTATTTTTCCTTCTCACTATACTGAATTCCTAAACTGTGATTGCATTAAAAAAAACATTATATTTTATCTCTAAAAATGGATACTTTCACTCATAAAAGAAACTTTAACTCGATCGTATTTAGATTTCTTTCTTAGTTCCTAATATGCGACTGTATTAAAAACATGATACTTTATCTCAAAAACGGATACTTTTGCTCATAAAAGTGTTACTTTAACACTGACATATTTATTTTCCATTCTTAATTCCTAATATGCGACTGTATTAAAATATATGATATTTTACCTCAATTAATGTAAGCTTGTACTCATAAAATTGTTACTGTAAATCTGTCATATTTATTTTGAGGATTTCTACTATCTTTAAAATTTCCTTCGCCGGAGATTTACGCTTTTCAGCAATCTTTCTCAATTCATGATTAGCACTAACTTCCTTCACCAGAGTTTTTTCTTTTTTATCAACTTTTTCATCAACTTTTTCGTCATATTTTTCGGAATCTCTTTTACTACAACAACATTTTTCCAATTCACGGCTAGCGCTAACTTTTTTCATTGGACTTCCTCTATTTCATCAACTTTGTCCGATATCCTTTTTACTACGGTGTCCTTTTCTGGGTTGCTCATTCCCCTTCATCTTTCCCTGTCTCTTCTATACACCAAATGTTTTTGTCGTGCCATATATCTAGAAATCTGAAAATAAACTTATCAAGGAGTCTACATTTTGTGCAAGTTAATTCTTAAACAACACCAAGCAAAAAACAATCAAAGATCTCACATGCATAGTGATATAATATGTGGAAATACACTGACATAAAATTGATACTTTTGAAGCAATTTCTGATACTTTTTAGGAAAAATCTTAAATACACATATTAATAAATCCAACAATTTCAGTCACCATCTAACATATCAAACAGAAAATGCAGTTTAATAAAAAGTCCAACACAAATCTGTAAAGTATTCTACTTCAGTAAACTATAAAAAATCACCAAAAAATATTTACAAATAATGCAAGTTTATTCCAGAAATTATCAAACTGATTTACAAACTTGCAAACTTCAATGGTGGAAAGACACTTTGGCCACAAGCAAAAATTACATGGCGTAAAATACACTTCAACGCGATGGTGAGAGCGACAGAACGAGAAAATACTAAAAAAAGGGACGATAAACACACAAAGCAAGAAAAACAAGAAAATAGCAAAAATCGACCAGAGAATAGGTCGGCGTCGGAGAAGAAACAAGAAGCAGAGAAGAAAGCGGGAAAAGGGAAAAAAGAAGAATAAAAGCCTATTTCAAAACCGAAAAGAAAATGAAAAACTGAAAAAAACTGACACCTGGTGGGTATGGAAAGCGTGTCCGATAAGTAGGATCCGTCTTGCCGATTTAGAACCGCAAGACGATCTTATATAAGTTTTTATCAATTACCAATCCCCTTTAAATTGTTACAGACATCCACTCGCAATTGTAAAAGAGAAATTTCAGTAGGGTGCCTGTAACATTTTAAAGGGCAATTTGGAATTTAGAACGATTATTAGGATTTTTCGTAATTACTCTAAATTTCAAAGGTAGTTTTTGTAGTTAATAGGCGTTTATACGAAGAGCCTCAAACTTTTTCAGACTTTCCCCATCCATAATCTGCACCATACAGATCAATTTTTGATGATCCAGTTACTGCAGGCACCCGTTTTCCGGTCGGATTTCTATGTTCCATATTAACTTGTTATGATAACCACTCAAAGCACTGCCGTTTTTGACAATCTTTTCAAGAGCAACCACTTTCTCTAAAAATCTCCACCTAAAAACCGACTAGTCCCCGTCCTGGTCCCGCCCTAACCCCACGTAGTTTTGATTAGGCGCAGCCCCACCGCCCGCTAGCGCCAAAGACTTTTTAGAATATTGATAGCAACTACAAAGCCCTCATTTCCATTCAGTTTTTCATGACTAGATTCTGCTAGCACAAGTGCTAATTACAGTATTTACATCTTCCTCTTGTTGCTGGACATGGCAATGATCTAATTCCATAAACAATATTAATTTCCCATTCATGATCAGTTATACTTTCCCTGGCTTAATTTGGTAATTAATTTGGACTACTATGATGTACTGTGCATTAGCTCTTAAACCTACTTTTTTACAGCTTAATAATCTTCTTCAACTATCTTGAGCCATAATAATTCAGAAAGTTATTATAGACCACATATCAGATCTGTTACCTTTAGTCATAAATACAGTAGCCAAACTGTTACCCATTACTGAATTTTTTATATGAAAACAATGTTAGTGAAATCATCCAACGGTAAAAAGAAACAAAAACGTTGAAACTATAATAGAAATAAGGGATAATTACAAAAACACCCCTGAAGTTTTGGCTAATTACAACAAAAATAGAGGTTTTTGAATATTGCAAAAAAACCCTTGAGGTTTGATTTCGTCTTACATTTTTCCCCTCATAAGCAAAAAACATTTCAAATACCCCTGATATTTATAGAAGTAGTACAATTGCCCCCTTAAATTAAAGACATAATCAAATCTGACAAGGCTTTTTGAAATTTTGGAAACAATCTCTGGTTTTTTTTTGTAATTAGCCCAAACCTCAGGGAGTTTTTTTTGTAATTATCCCTAGAAATATTAACAGTCTGCAGTTAATCACTGAAGCAATGATATGTTTTGGAAGTAAGGGGGGTCACTTGCATTACAGAAGCTACAACTGTAATAAATTTTTCATTCTTTCAAACGTCAGTACATTAAATTGCAGCAATTGGTTTAGAGAACAAATACAGCCAAATTACAAACTTGTATTTACATTTTTCCAACATAAAGAGACACACTACTGGCTACATCTCAATCCTTAACAGCCCGCAGCCCGACCCACGCCACGTGGCATTTTATTCGAACCAAAACCTTCGACATCCTTCATTTTATAATAATGGGGAGCTATCTCCACCAACCATTCCGGTTTCAATTCGGTGACCTGCCGCATGTACTCCTTAGTTGTTAAAACCAATTCATGGTAGCCAAACCGGATGTCGGGTGAATATAAACCCGCTGCGGATGCTTGACGGTTCTATACAATCCGTTCTTTTGTAGCCGAGCCGAGTGTGGAAAAAATCCTGATACTATGGCTTTCTTTATCGCGTCTAAATCATTCGGATTCGAAATCAATTCAATTTCAGCTCTCTTTAACAGCCCCTCCAGCTGATCGCGTATATCTCTAGCTTTCTTCATGCTCCGAACCTGGATATAATTCTCATAGCACCATTGACTCGAAAAATCGGCTTCCTTCCACGAGCTATACACCTTCAGCAAAGCAATGTGATCTCCAACATCTCCCACGTGAAAATTCAAGCGCGCATTGTCCGCATGAACTGGCTTGCCCCTAGGACGATAAAATATCGAATTTCCTACAGATAGCATTTCAGCGATAGATATGATCTCATCAACACTTGTATTTATCAGAGGCGACAATCATCTTTGATAGCATTGGATCAAGTGGGAATTCGGACATCCTTCTACCGACTTTCGTCAACTCACCGTGCTTGTTAAGTGCACTCAGTGCATAAAGCAATTCCGATGCCTTGAGCAGAGCTTCAGTCGGCGGAGGGTCCATGAAGTCGAATTTGTGCGGGTCCTTGATGCCGAGGCTCTTGAGAATAAGCACTACATTGGCCAAGTTGGTCCTTTGTATTTCGGGAACAGTGTTATCATCCAGATCGTTACAGAAGTGATGCACGGTATACAAACGAAAGCATTTCCGCAATGGCGAGCAGGAAATAAATGGGGTGGGCCGATCACGAAATGAAATTGGGGTGTCTTGGATAAAAAATGCAAAAAAAACCATGTAAATATTTAATAAAATTTTTTTTTAAAAAAATTTACCTATAAATTTTTTTTTTAAAAAAAAATGGGGGCCAGGGCCAGGTTGGCCCCCAGCCTTGATGATTTCCGGGACCTGTTCTTCCGGATCGACCCGCTCACCGATCACGGTGACGCTTTTGAAATCGGTCGACCAATAACGACTCCATTCCGGTCCGAGGATTGTAAGACTTCATTTTGGAGAAACCTGGATCCACCACATACTTGATCCCATCTATCGTCAAAGATGTCTCCGCAATATTAGTCGCCGGGACAACTTTACGCGCCCCTTTAGGAGTCGGTTCGAATATTTTCGCTTGCAGACTCTGTAGGCAAGTTAGCATTGTTAGAATAATTAACATACATTATTGCAAGAGAAAATGGGAAGAAGGATTCTATAGAACTTGAGTCTTGAAATACAAGAGTACCAAATACAAAATGGAGGCTACCATTAAATAGACAAACCCTAGGTTAAACACAAGAAAGTGAAAATACAAAACTACCCTCACTAATATAAACTAATATAATTCTAACATCCCCCCACAAACTCATGATGATGTAGTAGAAATCATCGAGAGTTTGCCAACCAAGAAACGAAAGCGCGGAAGCGGATGCGACTTGGTGAAAAGATCCATAATCAGAAAGATGATGAGATGAATGGTAAGTCGAGAGTCCCATGTTGCAGGTGATGACGAGTGACATGACAATCGATCTCAATATGCTTTGTTCTTTCATGGAAAACTGAGTTGTGAGCAATCTGAATAGCACTTTGGTTATCACAATGCATGGGAGTAGGTGAGGATAAATGAACACCCATATCTGCAAGAAGCCAACGTAACCAAACTATTTCAGTTGTAGTAGAAGCCATTGCCCGATACTCTGCCTCTGTGGAGGATCGAGACACAACATTTTGTTTCTTACTCTTCCAAGAAATAAGTGAGTCTCCAAGAAAAATACAAAAACCAGTGGTGGATTTTCGATCAGTAGGATCACTAGCCCAATCCGCATCAGAATATGCCCTCAACTCTAATGAAGATGTAGATGGAAACAAAAGACTCTCGAAAAGAGTACCACGGAGGTATCGCAAGATACGAGTAACTGCAGCCCAATGAACTGTAGTGGGGCTAGTAACAAACTGACTCACAATATGAACAACATATGCAATATCTGGACGCGTAATGGTTAGATAAACCAAACTTCCAACAATAGTGCGATATAAGGTAGGATCAGATAATGGTGTGCCATCAGAAGGAGAATATCGAACATTAAGTTCAAGAGGCGTATCAACTGTCCGAGTATCAGTAAGACGAGCTCGATCAAGTATGTCAGTAATGTACTTGGACTGTGAAAGAAGATAACCTCGAGGGGAGCGGGCTACCTCAATACCCAAGAAATATCTCAAAGGTCCCAAATCTTTCATTTCAAAGCGAGAAGCTAACTCAGATTTCAACAATGCAATCCCATCAACATCATCACCGGTGATAATCATATCATCAACATATAAGGAAAGAAGAATAATACCATCACATGTACGCTTGAAGAAAAGGGCAGAATCATGGTTACTGGAACTAAAACCAAGTGAAGTAAGCACAATAGAGAATTTTTCAAACCAAGCCCGTGGAGCTTGTTTGAGACCATACAATGCTTTCTTAAGCTTGCAAACTTCGCCCTGATTATGAGGAACTCCAGGTGGTGGGATCATGTAAACTTCTTCTTGAAGATCACCATTCAAGAAGGCATTTTTGACATCCAATTGAGATATGTGCCATTTTCGGACGAAAAATAAAAGCAATAAGAGTACGAGCGGTAGTCATCTTTGCAACAGGGCAAATGTTTCCTCATAATCCATACCATATGTTGTGAATAACCTTTAGCAACCAATCGTGCTTTATATCGCTCAATGAACCATCGAGTTGGTTTTAATTTTATAAACCAACGCGAACCAATTTCCGTTTACGGGCGGTAAAGATACCAAATCCCAAGTGTTTGTTTTATGCAAAGCAGAAAGTTCTCCGTCATAGCATCGCTGCCATAAAGGATCAGTAACTGCCTCTTTATAGGAGTGTGGTTCAGAAATTTGGTGAATAGAGGACAAAAATGAAGCAAATGCGGGAGAATAAGAGGAATAAACAAAGTCGTAATCGAGTGGACTTACGTGTACGTTGGGGATATCGAGGAGGCAAGCGATCCACAATTTCGGAAGGCGATGGGGTGTGCGTAGGCGTAGGCGAGGCAACATGATCTCGATGAGTCTCTATCTGTATTATCCGAGAATGGATCAATATGAACAAGATCGAGTTTTGGAGATGCTATGAGGACTAGAGGGAATAGAGAAAAATGGAATATGCTCAAGAAAAAATACATGACGAGACACATATAATTTTTGAGCAATAGGATCAAAGCAACGATATCCCTTTCCGACCTTCTCCATATCCTAAGAAAACACAAATAGAACTGAGCGAGAAGATAATTTGCTGCGTTCAACATGAGGACGAAGGACAAAACATGCACAACCAAAGACTCGTAAAGACGAATAACTAGGGGTGGAACCATAAAGTCTACGAAATGGTGATAAATTAGATGTAATGGATGATGGAATCCTATTTATACAACAATGGACAAACGGTAAGAATGGCTTCCCCTTAATTCACTTGAACCGAACTAGATAGTAAAAGTGATCGGCAGTTTCAATGATATGCATATGTTTCTTTCAAAGAATACCATTTTGTTCAGGAGTATCGTGCAAGAAGTTTGATGTAAAGTCCCATCCAAAGCAAGCAATTCACGAAAATTATTAGAGGTGTACTCCCACCCAAGTCACATCTAAAGCATTTTATGATAGCGAGAAAATTGAGTTTTTACAAAAGCTCGAAATGAGGTATATATGCTCGTAAAATCGAACGATGCTTCATAAAATAAACCCAACAATAACGAGAATAATCATCAATAAAAGAGACATAATATCGAGAACCCCCTTTGTAGAAATGGGAGCGGGTCCCCACACATCGAGAATGAACCAAATCAAATGGCGCAGAGAAGAAGAAACACTCCGATTAAAAGGTAAAGCGGAAAATTTTGCGATTTACAACCACTACAATCGAGATATCATGAGAAGACAATTTTCCTAATGAACCTGTAGAAGCCAAAAATCTTAAACGTGAAGACGAAACATGACCCAAACGAGAATGCCACAAATAAAAGCTAGGCGATGAAGGACTCAAACGAAAAGAAGACAAATCAACAAATAGAAGGCTGCGATAGAGGGTACTTTGAGCTCATCCAAAATGTATAACTCTCCGTGCCTACGGCTGTCCCAATCGCCTTAGGGAATGTGGATCCCGCACACAACAAGAAGTAGAAGAGAATGATACTAAGTAACTGAATCACACAATTGGCTAATGAAACAAGATTTAATGTAAGTTTGGGAATGTGGTAAACATGTGGAAGGCAGGATGAGGTGTGGCTACGAGATCCAATTCATGCTAGGGGTAACAAAGTACCATCAGTAGAATAACAGTCTAGCATGGGTGGGTGAAATGGAATTAAAACATGATATATCGGGTGACATATGATGAAAAGCTCCAAAATCTAATACCCAAATAGAGGAAGATATACCGACGAGCTCGGAGTTGACAAACCTGAAGGCGGACAAAGCATGAGATGAGGCAAGAAATTTACAAATTGTTCAAAGAATTGTATCCATAGAAAGGTATTTGGAGGTAAGAGTTCCAGGCGTCCGCGAGAATCGATGAGGGTGCAGTGCGGCAATACGAGTCGGTGGGGGCGGCCTAAAGCCACGTTGATTTGGATGGATAAACCGATGTTGGGGAGGTCGTGGATTTTTTCGTTGAAAACATTGTTGACCACCTTTATTCAACTCGGGACATTGAGCCTTCCAATGTCCAGGTTGTTTCTGATAGCTACATTCATTATCGGCAACCTTTGGGTGAGGTCGAAAAAAGGAGAAAGGCGGACGATGGGGCACAAAAAGCAAGAACGGATGAAGGAGGAACATGAAGAACTCCTTTCCCCGCTTGAGACTTGAGGCGTAATTCCTCTGCTAACAATTCACTTACAACAGAATCAACCGATGGTAGAGGAAGACGGTGCAATATATTCCCACGAAGGGACTCAAAATCATCCCGAAGAGCCATCAAAAACTGAACCAATCGTTGCTCCTCTCTACGAGCAATATAGGGGGCAAATGCGCGAAGTTCACTAGATTCAGTAAGGGCTAATTGATCCCAAAGATCAGTCATAGCAGAATAAAATTCTTGGACAGTCATATATTTTCTTTCAAGAGATCGAATATCTATTTCCAAGGTAATCTTTGTTTAGCAAAATTCGATTGAGTATACAACCGTTCCAAATGTTCCCAAACTTCTTTAGCAAGATCATATTTAGCTAATTGCATACCAATAGAGTTCTCCGCTGAATTGTTAACCCAGTGATAATTTTGAATTGTTCACTTCCCAAACCTCTAATTCCTCAACATATTTAGTATTATCTTTATCAACAGGGATGCTTTTGTGTTCCGAGAAATATAGCTCCACAATTTTTTTCCTCTCAAAAATTTCTCATGACATAACTCAATATGAATAATTCTTTCCATTCAAGCGTACACTAATCGATCGCAACGAATCATCTCTTTCACCGACCATAATGAATAATGACGGAAAAATCAAACAAAAATACCAACCAAATAACTAGATAGATTGATGCAAATATCCAACAAATCAAGCCAACTCTCCAACAAAACTATTGCAAATAATCCGATTCTTGAGGCCAAAATAAGATAGCAAACCCAACAAGTTCTAACGGATCGAAAATCGAATGAAAATAATAGAAAGTTGCAACATACTCACTTGTGTGATATCGATACACCCACCGGATCCGCGAAGTCGAGAATGCTATTAAAACCTTGCTGCTCTTGCGACTCTGTAGGCAAGTTAGCATTGTTAGAATAATTAACATACATTATTGTAAGAGAAAATGGGAAGAAGGATTCTATAGAAGTTGAGTCTTGAAATACAAGAGTACCAAATACAAAATGGAGGCTACCATTAAATAGACAAACCCTAGGTTAAACACAAGAAAGTGAAAATACAAAACTACCCTCACTAATATAAACTAATATAATTCTAACAAGCATAAATCGGACATATGACGAGTTACGCTATTTTCGATCCCAACCGTCTAGTCCTATACTTAAGTTACATCTTGAAAATTCAATTACTTATGTTAATGAAATTATTATTTGAAGTTACAATGACTAATTTATTTTCCAAAGTCATGTCTATTTTGAAAATTAGGATGAATATACTTCTTTGACCATAAATAAACTTTTGATAAAAAATTAAATTTTTACCTATTTTTTACGCTCTTTTTTTATTCATTTGTTGTTTTATATATTGTTTCAGTTGTTTTTGGATTGATCTATAATGTTTTTAATATTCTGATATTTTTTGTTGTTTCCATTTAGTTTTCAATGAATCAATATAATTTTTACCTATTTTTAAGCTTTTTTTTTCATGTGGTATTTTCTAAATTGTTTACTTTGTTTCTGAGCTGTTTCTATATTGTGTTTAATGTTGTTATGATGTTTCTTTGTTATTTCCATACATTTTCGATGTCTCAATGCAACTTGACCTATTTTTAAGCTTTTTTTGTTCATATGACGTTTTCTATATTGTTCATGTTTCATGGTTGTTTCCATGTTTTTTACATTTTCAATGCTTTGGATTGAAAATTGATTGTGTTTTTTTTTTCATGTCTTGTTTCTATATTATTTTCAATTTGTTTGGTTTTCATATGTGTATATTTCTAGATTTTTTATAAGGTTTTTCGAGTAAAATTGATCATTTAATGAGCGTAGAAATTATTTTTTTTTACTGAAACTTTATTAGATGAAACATGTTCGAAACAACCTTGAAACAACATCGAAAAATCCAGAAAAATTGGTGAAACGTAAAAATGTTCGAAAAAGCATGGAAGCGTAAAAAGTCCAAAAAAGCCGAGTATAAAAAGGTATCCTTTTTTTAAAATATTGGACAAATGTGTCCTTAACGCAAAAATATTTAAAATTAGTTAAGACTTTGATTAAAACCTGAGAAATTTGGCTATTAGACGTGAAATTTGAAGTTAAAATGGTTGAAACAAATAAAAGCCACATATATGGGAGAAGTAAATCCACATATTGGGGACAAATTTATTGAAACTAAAATCATCAAATTATTTCCCTCCCGCCTCCGTAGGAGAATGAAAGAAAAAGAGGAAGAAGATGGAGGAGTAAAAGCTGCTATGGTCCGAGAGGAAAAAAAAATTGTAAATAAGTTTTGTCTTATTTGTGGGATTTTGTTTAAAAGATTCAAATGAGTCATTCTTGCACGATATACTGATGTGAAGCGAGATCAAATTTTTTGGTACGTGTTTTTTTCAGTAACCGTTGCGAAGTTATGATTCCACGAATCAACTAGATTTGTTTAGATCACGTATATGTCATGATCCGTAGGGCTTGCAATCGTTTTCCATTTGATATTGTAATCGGTTGTAAGTTTATTCGATAAATGAATGAAATCATTTTGAATCTTAGTGGTCGAAACATTAAATTGAAAAATGGCTAAGTACTTTGGTCAGGAATGGTTTGAAAAGGAGATTAAAAATTTAAATTAATGGGCTATTTATCCACTCATGAAACTAAACTAATTTCTTAATAAATCATGACTTAAATTCTATAATGGTTTGAAAAGTAGATTAAAAAGTTAAATAAATGGGTTATTTCTTGTTTGAGAGCTCTTACGTTCATTTTGCAAATGGACTTTTCTAGAATGAATTTTTCAAAAAGCCTCTAATTCTCACTTCTCTAAAATTGATTTTTCGGAGACATTACTTATCCAAAAACTCATTCTAAATTAACCACCAAACATGAATTATTATTGGAGTCCATTTCAAAAGTGCTCCCAAACAAACATATAATTTTTCCAGAACTTAAACTAACTTTAATGATAATAATCAAGAGTCACTACTTAATTTCTAATTAAACCGCACTTAAACTCTAGGAAACCTTATTAACTTCTAACCATTCCTAAAATTAATCCGATCGAGCTTTGTCTAACTATCTTTATAATACAAAGTACTCACATATAATAAAGTAATAAATCAACATACATATCTCACACAAATTTTGAAATCAGGACGTACAAATTATACCCAAATAATTAAAATATCGATAATTGCATAGTCCACAAAATATGGGGTCTCACAGGTTATATTGTACGAATTACGATCATCATGCTTGCTGAACTTTGTAGAGAAATAGAGCTTCTTGGAGAGCAATAGAGTTTGTTCTTGGGCCTTTATAATTTTGGAGAGCTATATATGTAGATTCTTCTTAGCCTTGTTTATTAGTATTTTTCTTAGTCTTGTAAAAAATTGGAGTCCTTAATTGTGGTACTTACCATGGTCACCGGTTTTTACAAATTAGCCTAAATCAACATTGGCAGTAGAGATGATCAAAATAAGAATTGGTAAGAGATTTATCTAACTAATTCAATTATTGTTGACCTCGTGAATTATTAGTTATGTTATTTCATTTAAAAGTGTTCTTAAACATGGGCTCTCTAATGTTAGACATCAACTTTTTGGCTGCGATTGGATATGAAAGAAATTCCATTTTTGTTCTTTGGAGAATTTTTTAACCAAACATACGATTGTTAATGATTTTTTTAGAAAATATACTATTATCTCATTTTCACTTTTTCTTATACCAATCACATATACATATTTCTTCACAAAAAACTAATCATTATTACACATTCTCCCACAAATTTCACTATCTCACTCACACATTTCTAACTACCAATCATATCCAATCATTATATTACTATTTTTAAATCAAATCAACTTTCATCATTATTTTTTCATCTCATATCCAATCACACTATCAGAATTCATCTTTTTCCTTCCAAATTTTTTTTACTACTATTCTCTAGTAAAATGAAAATTTTCAATATGAAAGCATATCCAATCACTTACTATCTTAACTTTTGTCTCTCGCCATCTCATTGTCCTTTTCGACATGGAGGTGTGTTTCTTTCCATTTTTGTAGAAAGTGTGAAAAAGCTGTTTGGAAATATAAGAATGAATTTTGAAAGTGTAATTCACTATGATGCCACTTGTTTGAACAATCTTTAGTGAATCAATCACTTTAATCCAAGAGTCTTCATATCAAATTATCAAGAATCAAAGACTAAATTGCGGAAGCGTACCTGATTCCATAGCAGTTGAATCCTGGGATTTAGCCTTCTTGGGATTTGGCCTTCTAGATCTACACGTCTCGAAATTTTTCAGAGAACCCTTTAGTTTTCTCTGTAGATTTCTTTCTGGTGATGGGATAGCAGAATAGAATGTCGTAGACGTGTGACCTAGTGTTTGCCTTTATTTTTAGCTTCACCGCAAGTGTACGGTGTACGTTATAGAAAAAGGGTAGCAAGGTCATATCCACGGAGACTAATAAATTTATGTACTAAGTATTAACCAAGATAGCTTATTTTTATTTAGACGATCGCAATTTGATGGTTGTTATTATGAGATTAAGACAAGCTAGAATCCTAAAACACAAGATTAAGATAACACAATTGATAGAAGTATCCAAATGATAAAATGGATTCCCGAGTTAAGGTTTCGATTAATACCACTCTTGTTGTCCGATTTAATCAAGCCAAGTTACTATCAATATTCCTATAAGACTATCACAAAGATATTTTATCCTCCTCTCGAGATGCATATAAAATGTAGATTGAAATACTTATGCTAGCATCTCTACTCAACATAAAGTACTCAACTCCCAAAAGCGCAAAAGATCAAATGTCTTCACATATACTTACAAACCTCTCGATTCATGCAAATATTTGTGTCGAGTACTCAAGATCTAATATTGAAACTCATCTCTCGAATTATGAATCAATATATCAAACAAGTTAAATCATTGATCAAGTGATAAAACAAGAATAAGCTCAAAGTACTCAAATAGGCTTCAAGATAATAACTTCAACTAAGATTAAAACATCCAACAAGAGTTCATTAATCTACTTCCAAAACCCGGAAATCTAAAGAGTTTAGCTACACATGATTTCTAAACAATCCATAGACAAATTGTTCATAGCCATGACAACTAAAAAATGAAAGATGAAAACTACAAGAGAAGCAAGAAAAACTTAGGAAAGTCGACAATCTCTCGATGTATCTCCGTTCCTTGAGCTCCGATGCAACCCGATTATCTCTTTGATGTCCTCTTTCAAGAATATACCCTTGTCTTGTGTTGTAGATCCCAAAAATGTCAGAATGTCCTTGATGTGCGCCCCCAAAAGTGCTTAAATACCCCCTCCAATTCTAGGTCATGTTCTTTGTCAAAAGTAATGCGATCCACGAGGACGCACGGCCTACCGTGCGTGGACGCACGGGTTACCCGGCGCAAGTCCGTAGGGAAATTCTTTGTTCACCAATCAGCGCACGGGCCGTGCGTGATACGCACGGGTGACCCGTGTGCATGTCCGTAAGAAATGTTCTGACCTTCAGTGGCGCACGGGTGGTGCGTGCAACGCACGGGCTACCCGTGCGCATTGCCGTACCATCATTTCTGCTTTCCCAGGGGCACACGGGTGGTGCTTAGGCGCGCGCCCTACCCGTGCGTCATGTATTTTCCATCATTTGTGGTATTTCTTCTTTGCAATGCTCGTATTTGTATCCAAGTTCCTTCAAATATCACTAAATTCCTACAAAACGAACAACGCATAATATCTTTCCCACAAAACGTGAATATGAGCAAATTCGTATGAGTTTATGCACGTATAGTCACCATTTTAGCCATAAATACGCCCCAAAATACATGCAAAACTCACACCTATCAAAATCCCCCAAACTTAAGCTGTTGACCGTCCCGATCAACACTTTTTTTTTTTTTTTTTTTGAAAACATGATAAAGCACATCGGGATACAACAATAAAAGCGCACACAAAGGACCCAAAAGAAAATCCATATTGTTCTTCATGAATGTTGAGCACAAACCAATCAAGCCTCAAATATCTGATCAAAGAGCACGCCTCAAGTAAAACAAAGTGAAATGCTCAATTACGCCTCACAAAGATCAAGTGTATACTCTCATCTCAAATGAATATAGGATGTGTTTACGCTCAATTCAATTCAATGTTGCGAGAATTACCATAGGCTTGCAAATCGTCTCATATCTCCGCCACTAGAATGTATGCAATTTGTGAATCAAAAAGGACTTTTTCTTTTGGTTATAATGAAGGCTCTTTGGTTAGGGTAGGAAAATATGGATAGAGTGACTCAAACTCGAGCGTATAGACCGATGAGCATATAAATTATCTACATTAAAGCTCAATATGCTACTAAATTCTTCTCTCATTTTCATCAAGTCTTCTTATCTCCATCCCCTTTCTTTTGTAAACATTATCACCTCTCATTACACTTCCTAGCCTCAAAGTTCATTCAATGAAAACTCACATTTGCCTCAAAGCTATTTTCTCCTCCTTTTCTTCCTCTTTTGTTCCCATCAACCAATTTTGCACAATTATCCAATTTTTCAATTCCAACTCATTCAACCTCATTCATTCCCTTTACTCAATGTTATACACTCAAGTGTAGGGTAACAAATATATCAAGTTAAGGCTTGAATTGTTGCTATCAAGAAATTAGGCAATAGGTTCAAGTTGGCTAACTAGGGATTTCAATATCATCATTAGGTAAGCAAAAGGCTTGAAGGGCTAACAAAAATGGCCTTTGATCATTTTCACAATTCGCATACAACATGTGACCTTGACAGAGATACCAGAGCAAGTTCTAGAATTCTAACAACATGAATGATACTCTCAAATCAATCAACAAGACTGCATATGATGAAAGCAGTAAAGGCTCAAAAGCTCACAGGCTTGTCAAAATGTAATTCAAAGCATCAAACCAAGTTTTTCATATTATCATGCTCAATGTCATCTATTCAAGGCTCAATCAACTCATACTCATCATACAATTCCAACAATACAAATCTTTCAAAATCATCACACAAACAATTAGTTGCAACAAGTCAGGTTAACACACTCTCTAACCACTAAGAAAGCAATAGACGTGCTAAAGTCATAAACGTGCTCTAATGCAATGCCACCTAGAATGCTCTAATGCAACTATATGAAAACACAATATGCATAAATTTTTTTGTATCCACACTTTTCATATATTAAAATACTCTCTCCCCCCAAACTTGAATGAAATTATATTGTCTAAGGGGAAAAATAGAATTTCAATAACGAAAAGTGGGGATATACCTGAATCACTGCGGAGGAGGTGGCGGGAAGTGGCCTTGTGAGATATGCCACATTTGTAACTGTTGGAGCACTTGCCACGTCTCCTCGGAACGCCGGTCATAGTTCTCGCGGAATGCGAGAAAATCAGCCCGATGCTGCCTCAAATCCTCCCCCTGTTGCCGCAACTCCTCTCCTTGACGATGCAAGTCCTCCCCAAACGCATATAACATGTCTTGAAAATCAGTGCCGCGTTGGGGCCCGCCACTATGAGAGGCACCGGGACGATCCCCGCTTTGAGAACGTCGGGGGTAATCGCCTCCTTGTGAGGACTCGGGTATATCATATCCAATTTGGGGGTGATGAGGTTCCACCCCCATTTCTCTTCCATGTAGCTCGTCTTCCTCCGCTACCAAATCTTCCTCATCCTGGAAGCCGTGAACTCGGCGCCTCTTCCTCTCGCCTATAGCGTTTGTAATTCTGTTATGCGCTTCCGAGTTCATGAGGAAGTTTGTGGTGTCCGCCAGAGTATCGACAGTGGTGTACGTCGGGTTAGGCAATGGAAATGAGGCACCTTTCTTTTGTAGAAGAACTAGCATATTGTCTTCATTGGCGACAAACTTCATGTGGTGCAGAGATGCCAAATTAATTCGATTGTTGCCCTAAGATATAGGCTCCATGCCTCTAAAATCGATGTTGAAATGGCGGGCAATAGGGGTAATCAGACCTCCTATAGTAATAGCACCACCTCCCCGCTTCGCTAGATGGTCCACTTGCTCTATGAAGTACGCGGCCGTGTTGTAAGGTGTACCCGTTAACATACACCACAATAAATATAACTCGCGGACTGCCATACCCCCAATATTTTCCCTTGCGAATACCGAGGCCAACGTAACCCATTTGTATGTACCCGGAATACCGGATTCGGATCCAAGAAGATTTAGCAAGACGGGCAGTATAGCATGGGCCCCGTTTCCGGCGTTTGTACTAGGAGGTGCCAAAAGTCGGCTTGCTCATACCGGTATATCTTTGGTCGGAAAGGTGCGTCGGTAGGGACTTCAAATATGGTGTTCATTTTTGTTACGTGCTTAATAGTCGCTCCACGTTCCCCAACCGAAAGTTCACCCCGATTACCTCGCCTCCTATATCTTTGATCATTTTTACAAAGTGCTCAAAAATTCGAGCGTGAATTTCTTATAACTTGGCCACCTTCTTCTCATAAAAGTCATCCACCCGACCCTTTCGAATAATCACCACACATCCTCGTGTATCCCAAGAAACCGAGTGCAATCATCATCGGCATATTTTGAGGGCCCCATTGCTCGGACAACCAGCTTATTCCAACACTCTCTACAAAGATCCGCATTTGTCAATACTACTCCAAAAGCCGCCGGGCTATCAGGTTCGATCTCCTGGGGTGGTTCCACCCGGGTCGGCGTCTCGGCCTTGAGGATTTTGTCGGTTGGCCATCACTTGTGAATAAGTACTGGAATAGCATGCATTAGCACCCCAAACAAACAATTACAATCACAAGTACGATGAATGTGGGCATACAAGTCACATAGGGTACAATGATTATCATATGTCAATTCAACCAAACAATTGTGCTTCAAGCAATCAACTAATAGTGCAAATACAGATAATCATCATTTAAAAGCCCTACCATTCAAAGTTCAAGCCTAATTCATCATCAATTCCTTCAAATATGTCCAAATTTACATGCCAGGAAGGTGTTTGATAATTTGCCTTAAAGAAGAATTCATCCAAAACATAGCAAAAATATCATCACAAGCGCCCAATAGCATCCTCAAAATGTAATTCTCAAGAAATTTATAAGAAAGACGAGATTCTTACCGAAATTCTTGAAATTTCACAAAGGGGAAGAACTTTGAGCTCTAGGTGCTTTTTCTCCCAATTCTTGAATTTAACCACTAAATTGATGCAATTTGTGAATCGATTATGATAAGAGTGTGTTTATATGCTCGGGTTTTGAAAGAAATTGGGAGTTTTCCACAATGGGGAGGGTGAGCGATCGTGTTGTTTGAAGAGGGAAGAGGTTTGTTTTTTTTTTTGAAAAAAAAACTGGAGTCTGGCAGACTCTTTAAACGTCCATCGGGGTGACGCACGGGCCGTGCGTGGGACGCACGGGTAACCCGTGCGTCATGCCGTAGCCCAAAAAATCTCTCCGGTACCCACGGCGTCGCGTAAGGCGCACGGGTTGCCCGTGCGTAAGGCCGTAGCAAAGACAAAACCCCTCTTCGTGGGGCGCACGGGTGGTGTGCATAGCACGGGTTACCCGCGCCCCTGGCGCCTATTTTCGGTATCGCCATTTTTTTTTTTTTTTTAAAACAAAACACACAAAATTGAAATAGATTACACACAACGAAAATGAAATTCACGCGAAAAACCATTGGGTTGCCTCCCAACAAGCGCTACATTTAACGTCTTATAGCTTGACGCCTATTTTCGTTCATCGGGTCGCGCAAGGTGATAGATGTCACCTCCTCTTGGTTACCTCGGTGGAAATAATGCTTAATCCGTTGGCGTTTACCATGAAAGTCTCTCCTTCTTTTGTCAACAGTTCCACGATGCCGGGAGGATTCAAAACTTTCTTTATTACGAATGGCCCCGACCACCTAGATTTGAGTTTTCCTGGGAAAAATTTAAGGCGTGAATTGTACAAGAGTACTGGTTCCCCTGGCAAAAACTCTCTTTTCTTGATCATTTTATCATGCTACCTCTTGGTTCTTTCTTTGTAAATTCGGGAGTTTTCGTAGGCTTCATCCCGAAACTCTTCCATCTGATTCAAATGGAGCAACCTCTCTTCACCGGCCTTTTGAAAATCCATATTTAGCTTCTTGACACCCCAAAATGCTTTGTGTTCCAACTCCACCGGTAAATGACACGATTTCCCAAAAACACGCTGGTATGGGGAGGTGCCCAATGGTGTCTTGTAAGCAGTCCGGTATGCCCACAGAGCATCATCCAATTTTAACGCCCAATCCTTTCGGTTGATGTTTACCGTCTTCTCGGGGATTTGTTTGATCTCCCGGTTAGCCACTTCTGCTTGTCCATTGGCTTGTGGATGATATGCCAATGCAACCTTATGTTTCACCCCATATTTTGCTAACAAGTTGCTCATCAATTTATTTACAAAATACGACCCTCCATCACTAATTAAAGCTCTTGGAGTGCCGAATATAGTAAATATATTTTTCTTAAGGAATCGCATCACAACTTGAGCATCATTTGTTTTGGATAAATCACCTCTACCCAACGGGATACATACTCCATTTGTGAGTAGAATATATTGATAACCCGAAGATGATGGGAATGGGCCCATAAAGTCAATCCCCATACGTCGAACAATTCCACTTCGATTACATTTGAAATGTTGCCCATCCGCCGACACTGTCACATTGTTGTACAAACAAATAACGAGTCATTAAATAAAGTGGGCCAATATAGCCCACTTTGCAATACCTTCGCGCGGTGCGAGTTTGGGCCAAAATGTCCTCGGGAGGGTGCGGAATGACACTATTGTTGTAAGACTCCTCCCACTCTTCGAGGTACGCATCGTCTTATGATTTTGTCCGCGAATCTCTTAAAGAGTAGGGGATCGTCCCACATGTAAAACTTTACGTCATGTAAGAACTTCTTTTGATATGGCGATAGGTCCGGAGGTAAAACCCCGCTTTGCAAAATAATTGACAAAGTCCGCATACCACGGAAATTTTGCTTCAAGCATGAGTAATCGTTCATCAAGAAATTCTTCTTTATCATCCCGTGCTTCCTTGCGCTCCTCTTGGTTTTCAAGTCGAGACAAGTGGTCTGCCACCACATTTTCACATCCTTTCCGGTCCTTGATTTCTACATCAAACTCTTGCAATAGTAAGATCCACCGAATCAACCTTGGTTTCGCATCTTTCTTATCAAAGAGATATTTGATGGCCGCATGGTCGGTGTGAACAATCGTTTACGTCCCAATCAAGTATGATCGAAATTTATCAAATGCGAATACAATCGCCAACATCTCTTTCTCGGTCGTGGTGTAATTCTGTTGAGCATTGTCCAACGTTCTACTAGCATAGTAGATGGACCTGAACACTTTATCCCTCTTTTGACCGAGAACAGCTCCTACCGCAAAATCACTCGCATCACACATCAACTCAAATGGTTGACTCCAATCTGGGGCGACAAGTATAGGTGCGGTCACCAATGCCTTCTTCAACGTTTCGAACGCCTGCAAACAATCATTGGAAAAATTGAAAGCAACATCTTTTTCTAGCAATTTGCTCAAAGGCTTAGAAATTTTAGAAAAGTCACGGATAAACCTTCTATAAAATCCGGCATGGCCTAAGAAGCTCCGAATGGCTTTTTCGTTTGTAGGAGGTGGTAATTTCTCGATTGCTACAATCTTTGCCCTATCGACTTCCAAACCTGCAGACGAGACTCGATGACCAAGTACAATACCATCGCGTACCATAAAATGACACTTTTCCCAATTGAGTACAAGGTTGGTCTCTTCACAGCGTTGTAAAACTAAGGAAAGATTGTGAAGACAACTATCAAAAGAATCACCAAACACAGAGAAATCGTCCATAAACACCTCCATAACTTTCTCAATTAGATCGTGAAATATAGCCATCATACAACGTTGGAAAGTGGCAGGTGCATTACATAAACCAAATGGCATGCGACGGAATGCAAATGTGCCATAAGGACATGTAAATGTTGTTTTTTCCTGGTCTTCCGGCGCAATCATGATTTGATTGTACCCGGAATAACCATCTAAAAAGCAATAATAATCATAACTCGCAAGACGATCCAACATCATATCGATAAAGGAGAGGGAAAGTGATATTTTTCGAGTGGCATCATTAAGTTTTCTATAGTCAATGCATATTCGCCACCCGGTAACAATTCTAGTAGCAATTTGTTCCTCATTCTCATTTTTCACCACCGTTACCCCTCCTTTTTTCGGCACCACTTGTACCGGACTTACCCATGAACTATCAGATATAGCATAAATGATCCCAAAGATCTAACCATTTCAACATTTCCTTTCTAACCAAATCTTGCATGATAGGGTTTAGTCGTCTTTGGTTTTGCACTGATGGTTTATAAACATCTTCCATCCGAATTTTATGCATTACAATGGATGGACTTATACCTTTTAAATCAGTTATTGACCAGCCGAGTGCCGACTTATGTTTTCGTAAAACCCTTAGCAATTTGTCAAGTTGAACAGGAGTGAGAAGAGATGAAACGATTACGATTTGCATTATTTGCCCCAAGAAATGCATATTTGAGGTGTTCAGTAGTTCCTTGAGTTCCAGCAGAGACGGGCTGTTTCGTGGTCCCGCACGGGCTGCCGTGCTTTCGACGCACAGGTCGTGTGTGACCCTTGTCTTCAATCCCCGCCGGCAACACACACGGGTTGCCCGTGCTCAAGCACTCGACCCATGTGTCCTTCCCCCATCTCAATTTCCTCTTCGGCAACACGCACGGGTTGCCGGCATGGACGCACGGGCCATGCGTGGACGACGGGCATGCGTGCTTGAAGGGTTTGCTCCCTTGTTTGATTTTGTGCTCTCGCTTTTGCGCTCCTAGGTAGTCCCGCATATGATCTAAAGCACAAACATAGTCGTACAAATCTTGGTTATCAAAATCAAGCACAACACTCGACATCAAGCACGAGTGGGTTAGTCCAAATTCCAAATCATCTTTAGACAATGTATGATCAACGTAATCCTCAATGCACGAACTAACTATATCCAGAAAATTACAATTCTCCACCGTATCATGAAATTTCATTGCCTTATATATAGAAAATAAAACATGCTCATCATTAACACGTAACGTGAGCTCCCCTTTTTGTACGTCTATTAAGGCTTTACCGGTAGCTAAAAATGGACGTCCAAGTATCAGTGGAACGTCACGATCTTCTTCCATGTCAAGAACCAAGAAATCTACAGGGAATATAAATTTATCAACTTTTACCAGCACGTCTTCTATAATTCCCCTTGGATATGTAAGTGACCGGTCCGCAAGTTGCAATGTCACCGTGGTTGGCTTCACTTCGCCTAGTCCAAGCTTCCTGAAAATGGACAAAGGCATCAAATTAATACTTTCCCCTAAGTCACATAACGCTTTATTAAAGAAGTTACCACCAATAGCACAAGGATAGTGAAACTCCCTGAGGATCTTTCGATTTTTGTGGTAGCTTTCTTTGATTGCGCTACATTCTTCCGTCAAATTCACCATTTCAAAGCTTGTCATTTTCCTCTTCTTTGACATAACATCCTTAAGAAATTTCGCATAATTTGACATTTGCTCTAGTGCGCCTCGCAAAAGGAATGTTAATGTGCAATTTCTTAAATATATCAAGGAATTTTGCAAATTGATCATCAAACTTTTTCTTTTGAAATCTTTGGGAAAGGGGAGAGATATAGGCAATTTAGATATATTAGAGTTAGACGATGATTTTAGCTTCTCAACCCCTGTTTGTTCCGCCTCTTGTCTCTCTTTTTCCCCATCTTTCCTCACCGATTCAACCGTTCCCGGCTTAGATGCTTCCTCTGAAATTTCCAGATTTCCCGATTTTTCTTTAGGCCCCTCATATTCCGTGCCGCTTCGTAAGCGAATAGCCTTGCATTGTTCCTTAGGATTCATCTCCGTATTACTCGGAAATTGACCCTTTTGATGTTGACCACCCACAATTGTAGCCAATTGACCCACTTGAGTTTCAAGATTCTTTATTGAGCTTGTCACTTGGGTCATTTGTAGTTCCATTTTATCCATCCTAGAATCTTGCCTAGCGAAACGACTCCTCGTGTCACTCATGAATGCATTCGATTGATTTATGAAGGAGGTGAGTGCATCCTCCAACGATGATTTGCCTTCCACATTTCCACCTCCATTTGAAGCATTAAATCCCGGCGGAGGTTGCAACACATTCTTTGTATTGGCATAGGAAAAATTTTCATGATTTCTCAATCCCGGATGGTAATGTGTTGGGTTTGAATTGAGGAAATTGTTGAAATTCCGGTTATTCACATAATTGACCTCTTCCATTGGATATAGAAGTGCTTCACTACCCGTGTGCTATGTTTGTTTTTGGCCCTTTCGTTAAAATACCCAATTGAGTTGTCAAAGCCGCCACTTGTCTTTGTTAGTGCTTTAATCGGGTCTACATCCAAATTTCGCTACTCGTTGTACATTGGATCTTTCAGACGCCACTAGTAACTATTCATAGCCATTTCTTTAAGAAGGTTCAAGGCATCTTGTGGAAACCTTGCCAACAATGCTCCTCCCATTGCGGCATCAACAAAGGCCCTCGTTTGCCCCATTAAACCATTGTAGAAGAAACATAATCATGTTGATCCTCCGGAACCCATGTTGTGGACATCTTCGTAACAAATCCCGAAATCTTTCCCAAGCCTCATATAAAAGCTCCAACCGAATCAAACTGTCGGAATTGAGTGATCTTGCTTTTTAGCCGCAAAGTTTTGCTCGGTGGAAAGAATTTAAACAAGAACTTTTGGCTCAATTCGTCCCATGTGCTCACGCTTCCTTGTGTCAAAGTACCCAAAAATTTCTCGCCTTATCCTCAAGAAGGGGAATAGGCGCAATCTTATGACGTCTTCCAAGACTCCATTCATTTTGATCGTATTGCATATTTGGATAAAATGAGCAAGGTGAGAATTAGGATCTTCGATTCGAACCCCCAAACCTGGTTTCGTTGTACCATATTAATCAAAGTGCGGTTTGAGCTCGAAGTTGTTAGCATTGATTGGAATATGGGCAATGCCACCGTAATTACGATTCGTTTGTGGTCGAAAGTAATCACGAATGGCTTCTTTGTTGAGCCGTATTCGTAGCTTGTTTACTCCATTGTTACCGGTATTGGTAACTCATTGATCCCTGTTGATCTCATTGTTACCCCTGTGTTCTTCATCCAAATCCCCATTATCGGATTTTGTTGTCTTTCACCCCGTCTAGTGGTAGACGATTCTCCTCGCGAAAGCCTCAACATCCGGTATGAGCGTATTAAGTCCCCGCCAAAGCGCGTGTTCATGCACTACCGGACCAAACTAAAAGAAACAAGTCAAATAATGTGGAGTTAAAGTTAATCCAAAATATAAAAATAAATATGTCTAAATTAAGAATAATTTATCTATCGCAATATTAGCACCAAAAATTGTATTAGTCCCCGGCAACGGCGCCAAAAACTTGTTCGCCTTTATTTTTAGCTTCACCGCAAGTGTACGGTGTACGTTATAGAAAAAGGGTAGCAAGGTCGTATCCACGGAGACTAATAAATTTATGTACTAAGTATTAACGAAGATAGCTTATTTTTATTTAGATGATCGCAATTTGATGGTTGTTATTATGAGATTAAGACAAGCTAGAATCCTAAAACACAAGATTAAGATAACACAATTGATAGAAGTATCCAAATGATAAAATGGATTCCCGAGTTAAGGTTTCGATTAATACCACTCTTGTTGTCCGATTTAATCCAAGCCAAGTTACTATCAATATTCCTATAAGACGATCACAAAGATATTTTATCCTCCCTCTCGAGATGCATATAAAATGTAGATTGAAATACTTATGCTAGCATATCTACTCAACATAAAGTACTCAACTCCCAAAAGCTCAAAAGATCAAATGTCTTCACATATACTTACAAACCTCTCGATTCATGCAAATATTTGTGTCGAAGTACTCAAGATCTAATATTGAAACTCATCTCTCGAATTATGAATCAATATATCAAACAAGTTAAATCATTGATCAAGTGATAAAAAAGAATAAGCTCAAAGTACTCAAATAGGCTTCAAGATAATAACTTCAACTAAGATTAAAACATCCAACAAGAGTTCATTAATCTACTTCCAAAACCTGGAAATCTAAAGAGTTTAACTACACATGATTTCTAAACAATCCATAGACAAATTGTTCATAGCCATGACAACTAAAAAAATGAAAGATGAAAACTACAAGAGAAGCAAGAAAAACTTAGGAAAGTCGACAATCTCGATGTATCTCCGTTCCTTGAACTCCGATGCAACCCAATTATCTCTTTGATGTCCTCTTTCAAGAATATACCCTTGTCTTGTGTTGTAGATCCCAAAATGTCGAATGTCCTTGGTGTGCGCCCCAAAAGTGCTTAAATACCCCCTCCATTCTAGGTCATGTTGTCAAAGTAATGTGAGTCCACAGGACGCACGGCCTACCCGTGCGTGGGACGCACGGGTAACCCGTGCGCAAGTCCGTAGGAAATTCTTCTGTTTACCAATCAAGCCAGACGGCCGTGCGTGATACGCACGGTGACCGTGTGCATGTCCGTAAGAAATGTTTCGACCTTCAGTGGCGCACGGGTGGTGCGTGCAACACACGGCTACCCCGTGCGCATTGCCGTACCATCATTTCTACTTTCCCAGGGCGCACGGGTGGTGCTTAGGCGCGCGCCTACCCCAAGGCGTCATGTATTTTCCATCATTTGTGGTATTTTTCTTCGCAATGCTCGTATTTGTATCCAAGTTCCTTCAAATATCACTAAATTCCTACAAAACGAACAACGCATAATATCTTTCCCACAAAACGTGAATATGAGCAAATTCGTATGAGTTTATGCACGTATAGTCACCATTTTAGCCATAAATACGCCCCAAAATACATGCAAAACTCACACCTATCACCAGGGACCATAACCTTTATATAACTATGTTATATTGGGTATCCTATTTTAGTCCATCATTAAAATAAGAAACTCATTAAGTCTCTACACATTAAAGGCCCACACCCTATTAGATACATTAAATTCCAAATTCTTAAACTTTATTAGATCACTTTTAAAATGGGCTTAATCTTAATTGACAATCAACAATACATAATTATTTCACATATAAGCCCAAAGTTGGATTAATGATCCAACAATGAACGAATGATGATTTCTTAGTACAATATGATAGTGTGTGATTGATTATTAGAAAAGTAATTAGAGTAAATACTTTATGGGTGACGTGAAAGTATAATGATTACAAATGATGTGAAAAAAATAAATGTGAGCTAATAGTGTGTTTTGTTGAAGAAAAAAAATCACAAATCATATCATGTTGACATAAAATGACTTCTATAGTGAAAATTTTATAAACTTTTCCACGGTTGAAGAAATGAAAATCCAATACATTAATCAGCTACACCAATAAAACAATCCGTATCTATCCGGCGAACCCTTTCATAGATGGACAACAAATAAATTTTTTGAATTATACAACATGGTTCGTTTAGACCATCTCTATCCGCCAATCACTCTAATAATAGGGCCCAATTAACTTCCTCTCAAATTTGAGAATAATGTGGTTTTTTTTTATCCTTTTCTTGCCGACATGGCAGTATAGTTCTATTTTTTTTTTTTTTAGTATAACACACTACGCCAAAAAAGCACTCAGGATAACGCTTTTTTTTTTCTTTAGATAATATTTACAAAGTCTTATCTAACCACCGTTATCTGAAGTTTCTATCTTGTAGATAACGCTTATAAAGCGCTATCTCGAGATGCATATTTGATAGCGCTTTTTTTTTTTGAGGACACGTTATCCCATATTTATATTCATAAGATAACACTCCATAAAAAGCGTTAGCGTTATCCACTACAAGAAAAACACTAATAGACATCGTTTTTAACCGATGTCTAATGAAGAAAAAACCGATGTTGAAACCCATGTTAAAGAGGAAATTTCAACATCGATTTAACACCGATGTCAATAAGTGAAATAACATCGGTTAGAATCTAAATCAACCAACAATTAATTAAAATTGAAATTAACAAATATAACTCGTATTAAGCCATCCATTCAAAATGTGCACAACAAGTATACATAAAGGCCAAAATGTGGCTATACATACAAATACTTAAAGGCAAAAATGTTGCAACATCCTCGAGTTCTCAATTTGTCAACTTACAATGCAAATCCTTACTAGTAAAGTTTTTAAACAAAATCCAACGAGTGCTAGTGCTTGTGTATCATCCGAGTTCAAAGAAACCACACAACGATCCATTTTACATGGTGATTGAAGGAGCACGACTACCAATTTCTTCTCCAAACTTTCCATCTTTTGAAACTGTTTTTTGACAGAAATGGAAATACTGAGAAACATCATTCGACCCCCTTGGCAAAACAACTCGAAATTGGAGAATCCATGTGACAGATTAGTAACAAATCTGAAATCTCCAAAACAACATAAATAAATGAAGCACGACAATGACAACATAGATGTATGAAAACAAAAAGCATCTAACCTGATAATCTCCAAATTTTTAATAAATTCCCTAGCAAAGCCACAATGAGCACTAAGGGAGTAAATATCTGCAATTTCAAAGGGCAAATAGCATCATATGGAGCAACAAGAAGCGCTCTTAATTAGGATTTAAGTTAGCAAATATGTTCTACCTATTGGCATTAGAAGGATTCCTCTTTCTCAAACCTGACAAAACATTTAGATTTCCTACCATTGTGAGAAAACAATTGTTCCAATATCATTTGAATTGAATCTCCAACACAGTGAGAATAAGAGCAGAGTCAGGCACAACCTTCACATGCAATAGAAAAGAAAATCCACTTGCTCTCAAGACAAAAAGAAATGAAAAAAATAGGAACATCTAACTGGGTCAGCACTTGTTCATAATTTTTTTAACTACTTGTTTCATAGTTCGAGTTTCAAGGTAACATACATACATGGATTTATGCAGATAGTTATCACATATCTACAAAAAAATAAATGGTCACAATTACAATGAAATGCAGAACTGTGACCAATAAATTGAAAAAAAAAAAAAAAACAGGATCAACCCAGACGAACTAAAAGGCTCTTCTTGATGCTGGCACATGGACATGTCTTGACCATATCTATATCTTAGTCCTTAATGCATGTCAACCCAGTCAACTATGATTGCACTAATCTTACACCTCAAAACTAAATTAACTAATTCACGAGACTCTCCCAAGCCCATATGATTATGTTTCTCCATTTTGTTGTATATTCCAGCTATGGATCAAGACTCATCAACATGCCTGTCTTGAGTTTCGGGGGCCATGACTAAAAGAAAAATAGAGGCGCTATAAAAAATAGATTTTGTTCTTGAGTAGAAATATAGTTTGAATGAAAGAAAAAACAACGCTTCTTTAATTTTTTTATTTCAAAAGTTAGATTATTTTTTTGTGTACAATTTTGAAAGCAAAAGATCATTTTCATATTTTTATTTTTTTTATGTTTTGGTGTTCCCTATAAAAACAACTTAAAAAATAGATATATCTATATATAAGGACTTGTGCAAAATTAGGACTCCTCAAAATCGGGACCCTCCGTCAAAAAAAAAAAAGGACCCTTTGTCGCCCATCGGCCTCGATGACTATGAACCTGTTCATCGGACATGATTAATGTTCAAGCTTGATAGGTTGGTAAGCCGCCTGCATCGAACTGGCTTAGACCGAGCCCATCATGCTTTTGAAATAAATTGTTGGGTTGGGCCAACCCAATTTTGACCTATCCATGAAAATGCATGGCCCATCCGGAAGCCATGTACAGTATTTTGTCCACAAAACTATCGGGGCTAAAAGTCGAGCTAAACTCGACCAGACCAATCTGGTCGGACTAAATAAACTCGATTTTTTGGGCCTAGAAAAACATGGTCAGTCCAATCCAAACCTTGGATCGAGCTGCATTTAGCTCGCTCTACACTTAATCAAAACTAATTATACTTGATTGCCATAATTGCTTTTGTTAATGTTATAGGTTGGCAGCACAAGGTGGAAATGGAGTGGCCATTAGTTTCGTTATGGGGCCAATTTCTTTTTATATTTACTTACAGTGGTACATATGAAGTTAATTCCTCGGTGGCCACATGAAAGCAACCAAGTCAGAAACAAAAAGTTAGCAACACTCTGGTCCCCTTAAATTAATCCCACTTTCTACAATCAAAAAACATTATCATAGTGGTAATGTGATGTGATTCACCAAATCAAAAAAAAAAAATGAAAAATTATTCACGCTTAGAAGGCCCTTTATCCTAAAGCCAAATTCCAAAAATCAATGCTCCTTTTGGACCTTTTCCCTTTCCACCAACTGGTCTAATTAATTCACCATCATTTTTTAGTTGAAAACCACTGGAAAAAAACAATTCCCATCTGCCCATGGCAGTTGGTCTAGTCTTTTCTCTTTTTCTCCTGAAAATCAAGAAATCCTTTGAGCCCTTTTTCCGTTCTTGGCAAAATTTGAAGATGTCGTCATGGGAGCATTTCGGGGAGGTCGCAAATGTTATACAATTAACAGGCTTAAACGCCGCCGCATTGATAGGGTTGATAGTGAAAGCAGCAAACACAGCAAGAATGCACAAGAAAAATTGCAGGCAATTTGCACAGCATGTGAAATTGATTGGGAATTTGCTGGAGCAGCTAAAGATTTCGGAGCTGAAAAAGTACCCTGAAACGAGGGAGCCATTGGAGCAGCTTGAGGATGCTCTGAGGAGGGCTTATCTGCTTGTGAACAGTTGTCAAGAAAGGAGTTACTTGTATTTAATGGCTATGGGATGGAATATTGTGTATCAGTTTAGGAGGGCTCAAGAAGAAATTGATCGGTATTTGAGGATTATTCCTCTTATTGCACTTCTTGATAATGCCAGGGTTAAGGTATTTAGATTTTATTTGTTTTTTAAAGATTTTTTTTGGGGTTGTTTATTTGGGATTGTGACTGATGATGATATTTGGGGGATTTTGGTGTGATGGGATTATTTATTTTTTATTGCTCTTTATTTCATTATATTAAAGTACAAAAAGTGAATGGGACCTTAAAGTTTTTGGAAATGTCTTCATGTTGAATTTTTGTGAATTTGTGGAATATTCAGTTGGACCCTTATAATTCTAGTCTTATTATTCTGCTAAGATCGTTTCCTCTTTTTGTTTACTTTGCTCAAACTATCACAAATTTGAGACTTTGATAAATTCTTGGGAATTAGGATTTTATGTTAAAACATCTTGGAGTTTTAGTTATTGCATCTAAATTATTCGATTAGGATGAAACCCCTTATAAAAAAAAGCAGTTTTTGGGTTCTTTAGTTTTTGAACCTAGGTATGTACTTACCTTGATGTCTAATTCCAAATTTTCCGGCTAATTGCACATCGTTTGGTTTAATCTGTTTTATTTGGTGTTCTTTTGCCAAAATTATGTAATTCTTGCTGAATGATGTTATGCTGGTTCATGACACAAAAACCTAAATCTGCTGCTGATATTTTACAACATAAGAAATGCTTGTGACCATATGTTTGCATATTTTCTTAATGACTTAGAAAATGTGGACGAGCTCCTTTGGAATGGAAGTCCACCTATAGATTATTTTTTGACTACAAAATTTTGTAAAAAAGCTTAAACTTATTGGCAAGTGTGTAGTAGAAACGCATTTTATTGTCCATCCAATAGAAGTGCAAGAAAAAATTAAAATTCAAAGCATAATTTTGCACTTCCCCCAATTAGACCTTTAGGCTCCATTTGGATTGATGGATTTGATGCTAAATATTTTAAATCCATAATAACAAATTGGATGAATTCATTCTACAATGGATTTCAAATCCTTCGAAGCTATTTTTGGAGGATTTCAAACCCATCTTAGATGGGGTCATTTGAAATCCTTCTCCAAAATCCTCTTACCAAATCCAAATCGTCCCATCCAAATGCAACTTTAGTGAAGTGACTTATTCAAGAGTTCATTGAAAAATAATTGCTAAACGCATAACATTTTCGCAAATCGAGTTCCACATCTAGAAGCCCTTGGAACGTGTTTCCAAACACCCTCTTAATTTTTTTTTTGCCATATTAAGTGCAATGTATATATTGCTTCTTGAAGTGTGTTACGTCGTATGCGAAACTATTGTAAGGACAATGGACGCCTTTCCATGTAACAATAATTTTCTTAACAAATTTTCCATTAAAATCCAGGAGAGACTTGAAGAAATTGAGAGGGATCAGCGTGAGTACACGTTAGATGAAGATGACAGAAAAGTGCAAGTTGCAATTACTGAAAGTGACCTGATAATCTTGAAGAAAAGTTTATCTTGTTCTTATGGAAATATACCTTTTGATAAGGCACTACGAAAAGAACGTGAAAAACTTGAGGCAGAGCTTCAACATTCACAAGCTAATATGGATGTGGGTCAGTGCGAAGTAATCGAGCGTCTGATGGAGGTTACTGAACATGCAGCAAGTTCTGTAGCAGAGAAAGACTCACCACGCAAAGTTTCACAGATATCCGAACCAGACAAGGAACATTTTTCCAGTGAGAAAAATACTAGAAAAGTTGATACTTCAACAAGATCAAGGTTCATAAACTAATTTTTTGTTGGGTTAATTACAAAAATTACACTTGAGGTTCAGTCTAATTACGAAAAAAGCCAGTTATTTTTCAAAATAACAAATACCCCGACATTTGTTTCTGTTTTACAAATTGGGCATTCATTAAGCAAATGCGAACCTCAAAGGGGTGTTTGTAATACCGTAACGTTTTTTTTTTTAATTTTGAAAGATAAATTATTGTTTTTTGTAATTAGGCTAAATCTCCGGGGTTGTTTTTGTAATTTACCCTTTATGGTTTCTCTTATGGGAGGTCGTGTGTCCTAGTGTTCCAGATGTAGATTTTGAGGTTCATTTATTCTGAGTTGCTAGTTTTATGGTTTCTTCTGCTTCTGTATTACTGCATGTAGGGAAGTTATAATTTCACCGGGTCATAATATGGCATCAGCCAGGGAGGCGATTAGGCAAGACGAATGGCATGCAGATTTGCTTGGCTGTTGTTCCGAACCTTACCTGTGTATGTTCTCTCTTCTCAGAGATATCAGTATTTACTGAAATTATGTGAGAATAGAGTGTAATTTCTCTCTCTCTCTCTCTCTCTCTCTCTCTCTCTCTCTCTCCCTCTTTCCCATCATTTTACTCTGTTACTGTGACTTTTTAAAAGATAAATTTTACTGGTTCTCGGTTGATTAACATACAATTGAAAGTTGGTGGGTTGATTCTATATGATCACACTTGAAAAATAAAACATATATACTGTGATCTCACATCACAAGCTAACTTAGTTTTACCGGTTTCCATTTTGTTGTAACATTGTTTTTGGACCCTTTTATCAGCTGTAATGCTTAAATCTCATTTCAGAACATAAATGTTGAATGAGTTTCGTTGGAGCTTACTTTGACATTTTCAGTACTAACACTCCTATTGAATCTTTGTCAATATCCAATTAGTGATTTTCACATAGCTATTTAAGCTTAAAATCTTTTGGGGTCTATATCTTCTATGTATATGTAATATCTGGTGTTGCTTTTTTTTTTGATCGGTATATCTGGTGTTGCTTTTGCAAATATTATTTGTGACTCTTCTCGGATCACATTACCTTAGTGGGAATCTATGCTTATATCTGAATACACGTTAAGTATTCTGATGGATATTTACAGTATGTAGACATTGGATACTCATTCTCTATTTCACTTTCCATGGAGATGAAAGAGTACCATTTGTGTTAACAGTCGAGCAGGGATATTCATGATTTTAGTAACATAATTTTTGAAATGCGTAACGGCAGGTGTAAAGACCTTCATTTGTCCTTGTGATACACTTTCGAAGATAGCATCGGTGGCAACTGGCAAGGAAATATGTTAGTATATATAATCGAATTATTTACTATAATTATGATCACATTTTTGTGATAATCGAAATTTGAGACGGAAAGTAACAGACAGGGTTTATATTGTGCCAGCTACAGCAGGGGCTTGTAATGATATAATGGCCTATTCCCTGATACTGTCATGCTGTTGCTATACATGTTGTCTCAGAAGAAAGCTCCGACGGACTCTTAACATCAAGGTAACTTACTTTTGTATTCTTACTAAGTTCATCATATGTTAATTACACAAATTATGTAACTTTCAAGATACAAGAAGCTGTATGTAATATTTTTCGTTAGGTTAATTACAAAAAATGCCATTGAGGTTTAGTCTAATTACAAAAATCCCAGGTATCGAATACCCCGTTGATATTTGTTTTTAAATACAAATTGCACCTATTAAGGGAAGTATTTGTTATCCAAATACAAATAGGGGAATGCTTGTAATACTTTAAGACTTAAGGGGGTATTTGTAAACTGGAATTTTTTAATCAGCAGGTCTCTTGTGAGACAATGTGAGACGGTGATACTTTTAGTGTAAAAAATGATACTTGTCTAAATACACTTAGTGTATTTAGTGTATTTAGACAAGTATCACTTTTTACACTAAAGTATCACCGTCTCACGGACTTTCACCGTCTCACATAAGTTTTTGTGTTTTTTAATTATGCTAAACCTCTGGGAGTTTTTGTTAAATATACCCTTTTTGTTAAAATATTGCATTCCATTGCTTTCCTAATAAGCATAGTCAAACCAATTAGGGGTAGCATTACTGCTTTTATCCAATGTCAGTGTGTACTCTGTTTGTGTATGCACATGAAGTTTTTACTTATGTAGAATTCAAATAATGGAACCACTATAGGTTACTTAGTACCCTAAATCAGGGGCAAATATAAAATTTTCAGAACTCTCAGGCTATTTATTTCATGTGAGCTTAGCTTTTAATAGTGCATGGAATGTCCATTATACCTAGATTGTTGAACTTCAGAACTTGCATATTTTAGCATATAACTTACAAATACTACCCCTGAGGTTTAGTCTAATAATAAAAAAACCCACTTATCTTTCAAAATTACAAAATTTCCCCTAAGGTGTTAAAACATCCCCTCGAGGTTTGAATTACTAACAAATACTCCCCTATTGAGGGTGCAATTTGTAAAAAGGAAACAAATACCGATAGGGTACAACAACAACAACAAACTAAGCGCCTTTAATCCCACTACGTGGGGTCGGCTTATATGGATCATATTGCGCCATCGTTTACGGTCATAAGCCATATGTTCATTTATTTCTAGGTATAACATGTCTTGTTTAATAGCTTCTTTCCAAGTCTTTTTAGGCTACCTCCGCTCTTTTGATTTGTGTGAGTGATTCTACCTTCTAAACGTCGCACAGTGCATCTAAAGGTCTCCTATGAACATGTCCAAACCATCTTAGTCGTGTTTCTCTAATTTTCTCATCTATTGGTGCTACTCTCACTTTGTTTCTAATGTGTTCATTCCTTATTCTATCTAATCTAGTGTGTCCACACATCCATCTTAACATTCTCATCTCTCGCTACCCTCATTTTTTGTTCGTGTTCATATTTAGTCGCCCAACATTCTCGCTCCATAAAGCATTGCGGGCCTTGTGGATTTTATAAAATTTTCCTTTCAATTTTAATCACAAAGGATAGAAGATGCACTCCTCCATTTATTCCAACCCGCCTGGATCCTATGTGTAACATCCTTATTGATTTCTCCGTTCTCTTCAATTATAGATCCTAAGTATTTAAAACTCTTTGTTATACTCACTTCATGTCCATCAATTTTAACCTTCGTCTCATTGTTCTCGTTGTTTTTACTAAAGTGGCATTCCATGTATTCTGTTTTAGCCCTACTTTTAGTAAAACCTTTTGATTCGAGTGCTTCTCTCCAAACTTCCAATTTTGCATTTACTCATTTTCTTGTTTCATCAATTAAAACTATATCGTCCGCAAATAGCATACATTCAGGGATGCATTTTTGTAAGTGTTTAGTGATTTCATCAATTATTAGGATAAAAAGGTAAGGGCTTAGAGCGGATCCCTGATGCAAACCTATAGTGGTTGGGAATTCACTAGATATTCCTGTTGGTGTCCTGATACATGTTATATCATCATACATATCTTTTATGGCACCTATATAAGCTATTTTTATTCCTCTTTTTTTCAATACGCGCCACATTATATCCCGGTTGACTATATCGTATGCCTTTTCAATGTCAATAAAAACCATACGTAAATCTTGTTTTCTCTCGTTATATTGTTCACATAATCGTCTAATTAAGTGTATAGCTTCAATTGTGGACCTTCCTGGCATGAAGCCAAATTGATTATCTAATATACTAGTTTCATTTCTTATTCTCGCTTCTATAACACTTTCCCATAGTTTTATTGTATGACTTATTAATTTAATTCCTCTGTAATTTGCACAATTTTGTATATCCCCTTTGTTTTTATATATAGCTATCAATATACTTTTTCTCCACTCATTAGGCATTTTCTTAGTTTTTAGGATAACATTAAATAATTTAGTAAGCCATGCAATTCCAACTCCACCTGACATTTTCTATGCTTCAATTGGTATATCATAGTGCCATTTGCTTTGCAGTTTTCATTTTGTTTAGTGTTTTTTTGTTTCATGAAGTTGAATCCTACGATAAAGGTACGTTTCTATTCGGTTCAAATTGGCCTAGTTCCCCCTAATGTGACTTCATTCCTCTTCGGTTCGTTAAAAGGATTATTGAAATACCTCTTCCATCGATCTTTTATGTCCTCGTCTTTCACTAAAATATTATCGTTCTCATCTTTTATGCATTTAATTTGGGTTAGATCTCTTGTTTGTTTTTCTCTAAATTTTGCTATTTTATATATATCTTTCTCTCCTTCCTTAGTATCTAGTTTTTTATAGAAATCTTCATATACTTGGTTTTTGCTTCATATATTACTCTTCTTACTTTTTTTTGGCGTCTTTATATCTTTTAAGATTTTCTTCGTTTTTACAGGAATATAATACTTTATAACTAGTTTGTTTTTCCTTTACCTTCTCTTGGATGTCTTGATTCCACCACCATGACTCTTTATTCCATTTATTACCATTTGACACCCCTAATGTTTCTTTTGCGATCTTTTTTCATTTGAGTAGTTACATAGTTCCATGTATCATCGGCTTTGTCTTCCACTTTCCAATCAATGGTTTCTACTAGAGATTTGACAAACTATCTCTTTTTTCTTTATTCTTTAAGTTCCACCACTTAATTCTCGGTATGCTACTTTTCTTTCTCTTTAAGTGTATGTTAATAAGTTTGATATCCAAAACTAGTAGTCTATGTTGGGTGGTGAGGCTTTTTCCAGGTATTACTTTGCAATCTTTGCATATTTTTCTATCGCTTTTCGGTTAGGAAGTAGTCAATTAGTGATTTGTTAGGACCACTTTTAAATGTAATTAAATGTTCGTCTCTTTTTTTTAAAGAAGGTATTACCTATAATGAAATCATAAGCAAATCGCAAAGTCAGGATGGTTCTACCCTCATTGTTCGAGCTAAAGCCATATCTTCCATGGACCCTTTCATAATCTTCATTATCCTTCCCACATGTCCATTTAAGTCTCCACCTATGATGACTTTTTCATTTTGAGGATTGATTGCATTAGAGTTTCTAAATCTTCCCAAAATTTAATTTTTTAGTAGCATCATCTAATCCTACTTGAGGTGCATATACACTAACAATATTTATAAGTTCATTTACCTACTACAATTTTAAGGGCTATGATTCTATCTCCTTTTCTAGTTACTCCTACTACTTGATCTATGAAGAGAGGATCTACAATGATACCCCACTCCATTCCTATTTCTATCATTTCCACTATATACCAAAGCTTATAACCTGTAGTATTTAGTGTCTTAGCTTTCTCGCACCCATTTAGTCTCTTGGATACACATAATATCTATGTTTCGTCTTTTCATTATATCTACTAGCTCTATAGTTTTACTCACAAAGTACCTATGTTCCAACCGCCAATTCTATACTTTCTAATTTTCTTGTTATCATTTGTGTTCCTCTTATTAGTGTGTGAGGGCTCTTGTGTATTTTTCACTACACCCAAGCCCCTTATGGAGGTGTATCGGTCTTTGCCAAGACACCGCATGATCGGACCTGCGGCGCACTCCTTACGGGGAACATCCCAGCTTTATCACGATGTCTTATATGATCCATACCATAAGTAAATGAAAAGAGTTTTACGTTGGTGCCGACCTAACGCAACCTCCTCCTTTATCAGGGCTTGGGACCAAGCAACATATAGATAGGTTGCCTGCCTATATGCAAAGTGAGTTAAACAAATATCGATAGGGTATTTGAAATTTTGAAAGATAACTGGGTTTTTGGTAAATTAGGCTAATCATCATGGGCGGAGGCGTAGCCATGTGTACAAGACTAGCAGGCTCAAGCCCAGTGCAAATTTTCAAAAATTATATTTTTAGTACTATAGTTTCTACAATATTCAAAATTAGCCCACTCAAAATTTAATGCAAAACTCAAGTTCACCCCCAAAATCTAAATGCAAGTTAAAAATCAAGAATGAAGAATGTAAAATTTTTGTCTTATAATAAGATTGATGTTATATTTAATATGTTCGTGATTTTTAGACTATTATGTGATCCTTATTTATCATTCGTACATTTATCATTTCATTACTTTTAAAATTTAGTTAACTATTTGTATTAGTAATTTATTAGAATATTTATCTAATTATTAAGAAAATCATATATTTTATTAGTTAATGGCCTAACGGTCCTAACTAAATCAATTTAACGGCTTTGCTAATTGTACCTATCGTGTCGTACCATGTTTCTCGTTTTTTTAGCGCGTCGTGTTTGAGTTTAAATTTTGGTCCAATAAGGTTATTGTGTGTGTTCGGGCTTGAGCTTATTGTGTCGAGTTGTTATTTATCGGGCCGACAAGAACGATTTGTCACTCCTAAGTGTCATCATCAAGTATGAAATTAGAAAGTTATCTATTTTTTTAGTTTTTTTTATATTTAATTATTGGCTTCTTGTTATTTTGGCCCGACCCGACCCACCCCATTGTCATCCCTATATATAGATAATTTTTCTTAGAGAAATTTTTACTTCTTAGCCCACCCTACTACTAATTCCTGGATTCGCCCCTGATCATGGGTATATCTCTATAATTATTTCTGCAGCTGCATTAATTCTAATTTCTTGCAGGGTGGTTGGTTCGATGATTTCTTGTCACATTTTATGTGTTGTTGCTGCGCACTCGTCCAAGAATGGAGGGAAGTAGAGATACGTGGTAATATTCCTATTGCCATAGTCCCTATATGCTGTCTATAAACATCAATCTTAATCCGAACGACCATAACAAGCACCATGATTCTTTTATTTTTTATCGTCATGTGATGCAAATTATGAAATCAGCCATAAAATTTTTGCCTACAGGTCGACAGAAGACGAGGACTAGCCCTCCGCCATCTCAACGAATGGAATACTGAATGACTTCTTTGAAAGACTAGGCCACTATTTCCAATGTTCGTGTTTTTTTCCCTTCCGGAAGGTCTTAGCTGAAGCCGACGCCTATGTGATTATGCAGGTTAATCAAACTAACATATTCAGTTTCTAGAATTATATGTACAGTGTGGAATAGCTACTTCCCTTTATGTAAAGGATTGTGATGCAATTGAAAATATTCTATATTTCATAACAAAATTCTGTGTCTGCTTTTCATATTACATTTACAGACCACTCTTCTTTAGGGTCTTAAATCTTGAGAGAAAAGGTGTACATACCCATCTATATAATGTGAACTATTTGGAAATTTCTTTCTTCACAATATATGCTTTAATTAAAAGATAAATCATCCCTAAGGTTCAATGTAAACCAGTAGTCATTAAAAAATTAAATATCCCATTGATATTTATTTTTATTTTACAAATGGCAACTACTAAGTAACTAAACGGGTTATTTGTAAAAAGAAAAAGAAGAAAAGTAAACAAAAACAAATATGAACTTCAAGGGATAATTGTAATATTTCAAGAGTATTTATAATTTTGAAATATATTTGAACATGTTGTGATTATGTTAAACTTCAAGGGTACGTAAGAAAGAAAAACATATTGAAATGTCCTTTGTTCCCAGGAAATCTACCATCAAGAAAATAATTGTGAACATTATTTTGTTATTTCAAGTTTTTGTTATACCGGCTTGAATATATGTAGTAAGAACAAAGAAATTGGCAAAATAAAGTTTATTTAGTTCCAAGATCTTCTTGATGTTCCTTTTTCCTCCAAACTTTCATGCTCTACCACAACCCCGTTACTTCAAAATTAAATAAAATTAGTCGATTGTTGTAAAATGTTAAAGCTAATATAATTTAAATTAATAACACAACCCTGTTTCACATAAATAATTTGTATTGACCCTCTTAATTTCAATTTACATAAATTATTGATTCTGATATTTAATTCTTCACGTTGGTTAAGTAATTGCAACCATTACACATCATTGTAAACACGTGCGGGTATATATGTTGCTTATTTGTGAAATTGGAAGTATATGTAATGCACAGTATGAATTATTAACATCTTTCCTTAAGATTTTGTATCAAATCAAATGATAAAAGACAACAAAATATGCATATGTCACGCTAAATTCTAGAATGATTGAAACACGCACATCTTTTTGTATCCTTTACTACAATCAAGATCTCATATTTTGTTATGTTTCATCTTATAACTTTATGAGTACGTAAATGCCATGTGTACAAAAATAACATCATCATGTGCACGTGTCATGTATTAATACCATTAAAATAGAAGATGAAATACAAAATATAATAGAGAATCACAATTGCCTTTACTGCCAAAGGATAGTAGAAAGAAAGCAAAACATGATTTGATACATGATGTAATGTGTGTAATGAACATTATATGACAAGTAACACACATATATGGAAGCTAAAAATGAGGTAAGCATAATATATATGTGTAATAAGTGAACCAAAATACTAAGTTTACTATGTTGGACCACATACATTTATGTTTACATTCATAAAATACACACGTGCAAAGATTGTGCACATGGTAATAACTAATAAACAAAAAAATTCTTGTTCTTTTACTACAATCTTTGTAGAATATTAAGTTTAAGAAATTTCAATCTCCATAAATGTAAAATTATATCAGCAATGGGTTCATTCCCATCCACAAGCATCACACAGTAAAATGACCATATTCATATAGGTCTTTTTCTATTCCAAACATGTCATTTATTGCATTTATTATTATTTCATATTTATGATTGTCTATGATTGCACCAACGACGTTATCCTTCACCCTAATGTCACTGGGAAGATCCTCGCGAAGGTGATGGAGTACTGCAAACACCATCAATATTAATGTGATAATAATAGGTGATTTGTGCAAGAAATCCTACTATTTTTTATGAATTGCTAATATATTGTGGATTCGTTATATCAATTAAAAAAAATTACAATGTGAAGACATCAAAAGAAATGAAATACATGTTAAGGAATTAAAAATATATAAATGATCCCATTCCAGTTTGTTTTTCAACATATAGTCATTAAATAATAAGAAGTAGGAACCACATCAAGTTATAAAAACTAAAACAGTAATCAGTAATTGGATTATTTCATCAAAATAAAATGGCTATATCCATCACATAAATTCTTCAATTCCAAGTTGACACTTAACTCGTGCACGAAATGTAGATATAAAGCTTGTTACAACACGTGCATATTTTGGGTTAATTGGTAATGTATGAACTAAGCTGCATTCGGTTTGAAACATTTGAATTTAACTATAGAATTATAATGGATGGGTTTGAAATAAATTAGATTTGAAATTCACATAACTGAAATAATTTGTTTTGATATATGTGGATTTATCAAAATGATTTCAAATCTACAGATATCATAATTAAAACAAAAAGTTGTTAACTAACATGACCAGAACATCCACTAATTATTTCATTTAGATATTTTTTTGTACCTTCAGAAATACTTTGAGATCTTAATTGTATATTACATTTAAAATGTCGCTAATGGAAATTGTGTTTAAAGAGAATTGATTTATGGACTATCATTTTTCCTTTTCAAATAATTTTTGTGGTAGGATTCACAATCTAAAAGTGTGAGTCGAATTTGAAGCTCAATAAATATTATAAAAAGAAACTTTGAATTAGAAAACAAAGTATTCAATTTAGAATTTATGAAGGCTTTTGATGTGGTTAATCGTATACAATGCTCTTAAATAAATGAACAACAAATTAATTTTGTAGCATAAGTTTTTGAACTTAAGAGAAACTCCAACATTGTTTTCCAATACACCGTATCAACAAGAGTGATTCATAGTTTCGGGAATTTGATCTCAAAAAATAGAACTTGTATTTTCCGATTCATCAATGATTGAGAAAGGAGCATGTTCACGAGGTGTGGATCATGGGACAATGGGTTTAAAAACCAACATGAGAAGTTACTTAAATGAGAGATGTGATGTGGACCTAACAAGTATATCAATGACTATCTTATATGGCAATTGATCAAAGCAATGGTCCTCATTGGTATTTTGTTCTCTTGGTTTGTTGTTCATTTTCAGAATACATGCATGGCTCCGGAGTTGATTTGCTCGATAATTTCTTGCGACATTTTATGTGTTGTTTCTGCGCCACTCATGCATCCAAGAAAAGAGGGAAGTGGAGATACATTGTAGTGTTTATATTGCCATAGTGTAGCACGTGTGCCGCACGCGCGTGCACATTTTGGGAATTAACTAGATATGTATGATGAAGGTTGTATTCAATTGAAGAACTTGAATTTTAATGAAAATTTAAACTGACGAATTTGAAATAACTTTGATTTGAAATCCACATAATTGAAATTATTTATTTTGGTATGCATGTGGATTTACAAAAATAATTTCAAATTCATAAACTTCATGATTAAAATAAAAAGTTAATTAAATGCGAAGGATTCATGATTAACATGAATAAATCCTAGGAATCTAAAATCAAAAAGTATAAGAATATTTTTGAAAAAAATGTAATTGCAAAGCCTTAATTAACCATGATTAAAATAAAAAGAAGCGACATATCTCTTCTTCTTATCTCTTAGCCTTCTCTCTAGCACATCTTCAAAAAAAAAAATATCTTTCCCCATTCCTCAATTAGAGAGTATGGGAGAACCACCTAAATAGTTGGTTTTTTCTTTCTTTGGCTTCTTTTGTGATGATCTTGCCTTTTAGAGCGGAGTCACCCAAGTCAATTTTTTTGAGTAAATCCAAGTCTTCTCTCCTTCCCAAGCGGTAAGTCTTCCAAATTCTTATTCTCCGGGAGCTGGAAACCTTCTATTGAGAATTTTCTTGCATACACGCAAATGTTAAGTGAGTCCCGGGGTTGTCTCGGGGAGTTCCCTACGACGTTCAAGTCGCACATTGATCGAGAGAGAATATAAGACAATAATTGAATAATGAATAATTATTAAGTGAGATTATGAGAGAATTAACTTACAAATGAAAATGATAGACCTTTTTATACATGGATAGTGGACCTTGTGGGCCGTGTAGAAGAAAGTGGCATGTGGGCCGATCTCGGACCATTTGGGTCAGGGTATTCTATTTGGAACTCATTATTTATTGGAACTCATTATTCATTGGTCAATGAATAATATTTATTCCAATATGTATGAATTATATATTAAATAGCAAAGGACATTTTTGCCCCCAACATCACCCCATTTGACTTTGGTCTTCATGGAGGAATCGGCGGTCGGGGAGCTAAACTAATACTATATTTTGCATGTCTTGAGATTCTCTGGAATTTATGAGGACCCCCATGTAAGGGAGCCCCTCTCCTCCGGGGAGAACCGAATAAGGTTAATTTTTAAGGACCGCTCATGATGGAGCCCCTCTCCACCGGGAGCGCGGAGGAGGAGGTTTGGTTTACGAGGACCTCCTTTGAGGAGCCCAACTTTGACCATGTCTTCCAACTCCCTTACTTGGTAGAAATCTTAGTGTAATTTTCTTGAAATTGAGGAGAGTGCACATGGAGAGTTGCAAAGAGGAGTGGAGTACATCAAGTAAGGAGAATAGAGATGAGAGCCCTAGAGTTGAAAGAGGTTGCTCGGGGAACCTCCCGGATGTGCAAAGGCGACCCCTAGGCGCCCTCGTGCGCCACCGGCCAGCGGGGGTGGGCGCACCTCCGGGGCGGCCCAAGCCCCCATCTGTCATTCCTTTCATTTTTCCGTCTTTTTCGTAGTTTTCCCATGTTTCGGTTGAATTTGATTTCGATCCTTCTTCATTTTTGCTTGAGGGTGAGACATCACCGACCATTTGGTCTTTAGTTCCATTATTCTATTTCCACATTTGCTGCGGCTGCGGAGTTAGGTTATGATGGTGAGGGAAGTAGAGCTTGATTCGGATTCGTGCCCGTGATGAGGTTTCGAGGAGGAGTCCCGGGAGAGATAGTCCAGGATGAGGCCCATCGGCCAGGCCTCCACCTGGGTGTCGAGTAGTGTCCGGGAGAGTTACTTGGCAAAGTTCCCACCCGGTGTCTTTGTAGGTTGACGGAGTGTTTGGGGCTCCCTTCGGCGTTATGGATGTTAATTGGGGCTATATCTTTATCTAGTTTCCAAGCTGCGGAGACGGGATAAGTTGAGTGTCCTGCAAATATGTGATTTGTGTAGGAGTTGATCTCTGAAGAGGGTGATGTATTATTAAGAGGAGCGGTTCCAAAAGGGGAGATGTTCTGGAGAGCGAGAGCCCATGACTAGAGGTTCTTGCATGTGACGAGTCCCCATAGGACTTAGCCTTTTTGGAAGGCAATATACTTCCTATGAGTAAGTTTTCGTGCGACTTGAGAGTTGAGGCCTTGCGGGATCTTCCCAAGAGAGCCGACTATACGGGGCAACGACGGAGAGAAGCCCTACAATGCCGATTTCGCAAAGGAGGATGGAGCCCCCATGTGTGAATAGTGACAAGTAGGGATGGCAATGAGGTGGGCGTGAAGACCCGGACCGCCCGTTCCTAGAACAGGCGGCGGGGAGACTTATCGTGGGTCGCGGGCGGGCGGGTCAACCCATTCGCCCTGTTTTAAATTAAATTAAATACAAAAAATGAAAAATAAAATATTTATAATATATTCATAAAATATTATTTACAAAAGTTGTTATTAACAATTTATAAATTTTAGATATAATATAAGAATACATAAAAATTATATTATAATATATATTATATATGCAAAATATATATTAAAATAAATTTTAAAAATAAAAATTCTATGCTGGGCTGGGCGGGACGGGACAGGTACTCGTGGGACGAAAGTGATACCCAAACCCGCCTTGCCCCACCGTGGGTCACGGTCCAGGGCGACCCAAATGGGGCAGGCCGGGGCGGGTATCCCCAGGCCGGGTCAAAATTGCCATCCCTAAGTGACAGTCTATTCCGGCTTAGATGGCATTTGCCTTCAGCCTACCTGTCAAGAGCTTGCTTCATGTACTTGGATATTTTCTCTTTCTTATTCTCTTGAGATGCTTCTTTGTCCCGAAGGGTCGGATGATGCACCGTTGCTTTGATGTTACACTTGTACTTGTGCTTTTCCTTATGCTTATTTGCTTCTTCATGCTTGATTTGTAGTATTTTCATATGATTTCTTATTGGTGGGACTTGTTCATACTTCATACGAGAGATGGATCATTCACTTCAGGAGGAAGCCTAAGTTCTTCGGAACAACCAAAGATGTTTGTATGGAGGTTAGGGGCACCTTTCGCGGCCCGGAGGTGGGCGCCCTTATGGAGCTCGGGCGCCTCCCGTGGCCTACGGGAGGTACCCTTAAGGAGCTCGGGGGCTCCTCATGTGGCCAGGGGGGCACCCTTAGCTTGACCCTGCCCCGGGGTTTCTTTCCGAGCCCTTATCTTCATTATTCTTCGATCACGCATTCATTCCTTCAACATAGGTGTTAGCATTTTTCGCTATCTTTTCGATTTGCACATTTTTATGACTTATGTTTTGTTATATAAAAATTGTGGGTAATGAAATCAGATAGGCTAGACACACCTTTAAAGATGTTATCTTTAAGGTATTAATTCCTCCCTCTCGGTGTAAAAGGCCTCAAGGAATTAACCTCCAGGATAAAATGCCTTAATCTCGAAAATTGTAAGATTACACTTCTAATTTTTCGGAGCAAGAATCGAAGTTGTAAAAAAAATAATTAAACCGGTGAGAAAAATAGAAGAAAGAATACTCGGTGAAAGAGGACTATAATTTTCGTAACTCTCTATCGCAGATCGGGAAGTCTATTTAAAGATTTCAGAGGCGCCTCCCAGTTGCATCTCTTCAAAATGTTGTGTTCTTTGACAAAAGACTCACCTTTTCGTTTAAAACTTTAAACTGTTTTTAAACTACCGGGTTGGACCCGCCCGCTCGGACCCATAGGTCGGCCGGGCTCCGATCCGCCCCCTCTCTCTCTTTTCCTTATTTTTATTTATTTATTTATTTATTTATTTCTTATATATAATATATATATTATATATATATATATATAGGTATAGGATCATATGTGGCAAGGGCCTTACCATGTGGCAGTGTGGACAAATCTGAGCCACTATCTTGTTTAATCCTAAGGCCCCTGATTTTTCGATTTTTTAGTTTTTTTAATATTCAATTCAGCCCATTTAAGGGCATGATGGGTATTTTACACACATAATCTCACAGCCGTTTTTGGTAACCCCCATAACCCCACTTTTTTGGAGATTTCATTCAAGCAGGAACCGGTTCATTGCAATCTCAGTTTTCCCAAAAAATCAAAACCCCTATTTTCATCTCTTTCTTCTCCACTTTTCCAACCCACTTTCCCTCTCTTTCCTCTCCACTTTTCCTCTCTTTCTTCTCCACTCTTCCGTCGCCCGCCGAGAACAAGTACACTATGTCAATTTTCGAAGGTTAACAGGTTTCATTTCGTCATCAAAGTACCATACGACCGTGGTAGCATTGGTTAAGGTCGATTCTTGTCCCAATTTTTCCAATTTTTTTAGTTTACTTTTTTTGTAGTAAGGGTTTGTCCCTCAATTTTTCTTCATTTTTAGTCGAAATCATGATGTTGTTTTTCCGGGTTTTGAGTGTTAGTTGCAAAGATGTAGAGCACTTTTTTCTAATTATTTTGAAGTCCTAAGATTTTGGTGTTTTTGTATTTTTTTAATTATTTTTGGTCGAAATCATGATGATGTTTCTGAGAATTTCTCTTTTTTTCGTCTTATGGATAGATTTTTTGTGCGATCTGTGGCGAGAATTTGGGAGAGTATAGATTTTTTTTTCGTCTTATGTTTTTCTACATTTCGTAAATAAATAAATAAATTTCGGTGTTTTTATGCATGGTAATTTGTATTTAATGCATATACAATTGATGTTTAAATAGTATTAGTTTCATATACGGTTAGAGTACAATCGATTGCACAATTAATTTAGATGTTGTATTCTCTTTGCTACATCGAGAATTAGTATAGTTCATGCACACTTTGTGTAATGTTTCATTGATGTTTCTCACTTCCAGGTTAAATGGCACGAGGAAACAAGAAGAGACCCGCATCCCTAGGGCCGAGCGAGGTGCGAGTGATGGTAATCGAGCCCGAGTCAAAGACCACAAAATCGCTTTGAAAGCCTCGATGCCCAAGGCGAGGAGAAGATCCGTGCCCAAACCGAGAAAATTGTAGCTTATATTTTTTTGGCCCATTTTGTTTTATTGTACCCGTGAAATAAATTGATAAAAGTTTAGCTATAAGTTGGTATACATTTAGTAAATAGTTGGTATACAATTAGTTCAGTTGTTTTTATTTTAATTGTGGATATGAATTGATGAAAACTTAGCTATAGAATGGTATACAGTTAGGCAATTGTTGGTATACAGTTAGTTTCTATGCGCACATTTGCATCCTTTTTCTTTTTTTGGTTGACTTGTTTGATGTTAACATCGTTTTTTTTGGCAATTTTATTTTATGTGTTTTTCAGTTGGATCTATTCTCTCGATATTTGCAAGCAAGTGGGTGTTATCAGGCAGCGCATAATGTTGAAAAATCTGCATATTTGTACACCAAATCAGTCAAATGTATACACAAAATAATTTTCAAAATATACAATATTGTCAATATTAGTATACAATATTCTCAATTAAACATCTAACAATGCACTACTGAATACTTATATTATCACCAAATATTGGACAAGTATATACCAAAATATAATTTCAGGATACCGTAATGGAATTATTTTTATACCATTTTTTTATAGTTATAAAGCACCGAAGTCTGCATATGTATACACCAAAATATGCTTCCAATGTACAATATTGTCAATATTTTTATACCAACTTAAGTACCAGTGTTTAGTCTGAAATAAACATCCAAACACGCCATATTTCATGTTATATTAGCACCAAACTATGCTTATCAATACACGAAATAATGCGTCCGAGCACAATATTATAAACATTTGTACACCAAAATATTGCGTCAATGAAGAGTGAGAATCCGTTTTTCCTCATCATTAGGCGTATATGTTATGGAAATCGATATTGAATATATACCTTGATTTTAGGAAAGTAAATATGGTATTATTTTTACACCATTTTGATAGTTACCGATTAGCACCAAAATATGCATATCTACACACGAAATAATGCGTCTAGAGCACAATATTATAAACATTTGTACACCAAAATATTGCGTCAATGAAGAGTGAGAATCCATTTTTTCCTCATTACTAGGCGTATCATGTTATGGAAATCGATATTGAATATATCCCTTGATTTTAGGAAAGTAAATATGGTATTATTTTTACACCATTTTGATAGTTACCGATTAGCACCAAAATATGCATATCTATACACGAAATAATGCGTCCAAAGCACAATATTATAAATATTTGTACACCAAAATATTGCGTCAATGAAGAGTGAGAATCCATTTTTTCCTCATTATTAGGCGTATCTGTTATGGAAATCTGATATTGAATATATCCCTTGATTTTAGGAAAGTAATTATGGTATTATTTTTACACCATTTTGATAGTTACCGATTTTTTTCTTTTTACGAGATAAAATAATGAAAAAATGTGTATTTTTAGGCCTAATCCGAACCATTGATTGAATAGGATGGATGGATGGGATCTGTCCAAACCGCCACATGGTAAGAGGCTTCCACATGAGATCCTATCCCTATATATATATACACAAAATTTAAAACTAGAAGCCACTTGGTGCTTCCTCCATAATAAGGAGGAAGCTCCAAAGCTTGGTAGGACTTACCAAACTTACACTCTTTACGCCAAGTTGAGCTCCACACTCCAATACACAATCAATGTGGGACAAAGCAATAAATGAGAGTGCCTTCCTAAAAGTGATGCAATCAATGTGGGACTCAATAAGTACCACACAAAAACCAATGTGGGACACCATTTATTATATATGTAAATATATACAACAATCCTCCGCTTATTTACATATAAAATAAAATAAAAATACAACTTCTTTTACACAAGTAAATAGCCATGAAGTGGGACGAGCCTTTAACTTATGGTTCAATATGCAACACTAAGTTGACATATTCTCACTATCTTTGATTCTTTGCTCCTTTTGTTCTTCGCGGCACCTTTGTAATGGGCCTTGTCTTTGAATCCTGGTTTTCACAAGTACTTTAGGATTTTATCAGTAATCCGTAAGAAGCGGCCTCTCACTTCTCAACTTGTATAGGTAGACTCATCAAGAATGTCCATAACACATTCCACAACACTATAAGCCTATTAAGGATTTTTTAAATCCAACCTACTCTTGTTATGGTAATTTAAGTGCATAGATCAGACATGAGACTTTGAAAATAGTGTCACCCCCACTATTTTATGTTATGCACTTGAAATGTATCCCAGTTTTCATTTCACCAATGTCTAATATTAAATTGCCTTTTTAACTCTTATACATAAGGTGACAAATGTGTGACTTGTACTTTAAGATAGAGTTGGTTTCAATCAAGACACTTTTTAATCGGTAACAGCCCCATATCTCTCATGATCTTTGTAACCTTTTCACCAGATAAAGGTTTTGTTAGTGGATTAGCTAACATTTGATTTGGGGAGATACTCAAGTACAATCTTCCCTTTTTTAACCATACTTCGATATGATTATACCTCATAGCAATATGTTTGCTATGGCTTGATATTCTCTCATTCTTTGTATTGTAAATTGCATCTTGATTATCACAATACAAAGTAGTGGGACCTTTTTAGGATCTAAAAAGCAGAATCGTTCTAAGGAATCTTGAACCATACAATGTCTTTGCTAGCGGTTGACATTGATATATATATATATATATATATATATATATATATATATATATATTGATTCCATAGAGGATAATGCAACACGAGTTTGCCTCTTTGAAGCCCAAGCAACTATGGCACCACCAATAGTGAACAACCAACCACTAGTTGACTTAGAGTCAATTTTGTCACCGCCCAATTTGCATCACTATAATATTCAAGTGTAGGCGAACTACGATTATAGTGCAAACCATAATTTATTGTGAACTTCAAATATCTTAGAACTCTCTTGATTCTGTCCAATGTTCTTCACTAGGATTGCTAGTAAATCTACTTAATATGCCAATCAAACACGCAAGATCAGGTCTTGTGTGATTCACCACATATATAATGCTACCAATTATTTTGGCATATTCGCTTGATTTCTGACTTCTCCTTCGTTAGGAACTAATTTCATAAGGATCAATAGGACTTTTACTTACTTTGCAATCAAAGTAATTGAACTTTCTCAACACTTTCTCTATATAATGAGATTGTGTTAATATAAATGTTCTATCCCTTTTAATCACTTTGACCCCAAAATGACATCTTGGACCTAAGTCCTTCATGTCAAATACTTGCTTGAGATAATTTTTGGTTTCATTAACACATTGTAAATTAGAACCAAAAATCAACATATCATCCACATATAAAGTTAGAAAGCGGTTTGTATTCGGGAGTAACCTTAGTAAAAACACAACTTTTTACTTTGCTACTCTTAAAACCGAACTTCTTAACTTCTTTCTTAAATTTCTTATACCTTTGCCTCGGTGCTTGTTTAAAACCATACAATGATTTATTTAATTTACATACTTTATGTTCTTCACTTTTAACAACATACCCTTCGGGTTGGTGTATGTAAATTTCTTCTTCAAGATCACCATTTAAGAAAGCAGTTTTAATATCCATCCATCGATGAACCTCTAAGTTAAACATAGAAGCAATGGCAAACATTATTCGATAGAAGTAAATTTAGTAACAGTGAAAATGTCTCAAAATAGTCAATTTCTTCTTTTTGACTATAACATTTGGCAACTAACCTTGCTTTGTACTTATCAATAGTACCATTAGGTTTGAGTTTCTTTTTCAAAACCTACTTCGCAATAGGTTTAGTGTTGGGAAGAGGATCAACAAGAGTCCATGTTTGATTATCAAGAATTGATTTTATTTCATCATCCATGGCTCTTTTCCACATCATTAAATCGATAAAGCCATAGCTTCTTGAAAAGTTTTAGTGTCCTCTTCTAACATGTAAGTTAACATATCAGGACCAAAATTCTTTTGAGTTCTACGTCTCTTACTCTTTCTCAACTCAACAGATTGTTCATTTTCATCCCGATCTAAATGTTCATCATTTGTAGATGTTCCAACATCGATTTAAAATCGATTTGGATACAACTTGTAAGTCAGTCTCGTTTAAAAGTTTTTGTTAAAATCTAATTTATCTACATCCTTATGAGTCAAATTTTCATAAAAAATAGCATGCGTAGCTTCAAACACATTATTATCGAGAAAGTCTAAGAAATCAATATGCTTTACTCATTAAAGAATAACCAATAAAAATAGATTTCACAGACTTTACTACTAAGTTTTGGCTTCTTCAAAGTTGCATCACAAACATATGCAACACAACCACATACCTTCAAATGTTTAATGCTAGGCTTATGCCCAACCAACAATTCATATGGAGTTTTCATATGTTTCTTATTCACAATTCATTACTTATGTAACAAGAACTTAGTAGTGCCTCTCCCCAATAACTCTTTGGTAATTTCGAGTGTATTAGCATAACACTAACCATTTCCAATAAGGATTGATTTTTCCTTTCAGCTACTCTATTCTGAGGTGGAGTATTTGGTGCCGAAAATTCTCTTACTATACCATTTTGTAAACAAAATGATATAAATTCATTAGATAGATATTCACCACCTCTATCTGATCTCAATCTCTTGATCCTTAAATTGGTTTTATTTTCAATTTCTTCTTTGAAGATTTTAAACTTATCAAAGGACTCATATTTGGTTCTTAACAAATACACATAAGTATACTTGAGAAAATCATCAATAAATGTGATAAAATAACGTTTTCCACCTCTAGTAACATGCTCTTTATTATCACATATATCGGTATGAATAAGTTCAAGTAAACCGAGTTTTTCGAACTACACTTTTGAAAGAAGTTTTCATCAACTTAGATTGTGCACAACATTCACAAGTTTTCATAGATAAAGTACTTGAACACTTAGGAATAAAATCATAGTTTATCATACGATCCATAACATTCATACCAATATGCCCTAATCTAAAATGCCATAAATCATTAGAAGCATACTCAACGAGAATTATAAGAGTCAAATGAGAATAGTAGGACTTAGTAATTTTATTGTTAACGCTCAATAAGTACATATTGTCTTTAATGTAGCCTTTCCCAACAAAGGATCCTTTCTTAGTAATAATCACTTTTTGGGACTCAAAAGCTACTTTAAAGCCATTCTCGTCCAACTTGTGGTGATACAAGATTCTTCCTCATAGAGGGGATATGATACACATTTTTGAGTTAAAGTTTTGCGAGGAAGAGAGGGAAAGAAGCACGGTTCCTTTGCCCAAAACTTCACTTGTCGAAGAGTTGCCCATGTAGACTGCTTTTTTGCCGTTTAACCTCGTAAGTTTTGAAGGACTTGTTTGGTGTAACATGACAAGTTGCTCCCGAATCAACCCACTAATTGAAATCCATGTCATTGGCAACACAGTTTGTGAGAACAGCAACAAAATCATCCTCTACCAAATTCGTTTCTTTTGTTTTCTTTGGTCCCTTGTGATGGCGACATTCCTAGCCAAGTGGCAGGTTTGCCACAAACATAGCAAGGTCCCTTATTCTTTTTCTTCTTGGCATTCCCATCATCATTTTTTTCAATTTTTCCTCTTCTTGGATTTTCCTTGGTTTCCTTAAAATTTCCTTGAAGGTTCTTTTCTTACACTTGATTCACACCATCATTCAACAAAAAAGCGAACCATCCCTTTTTAGAATTTGATCTCAATTTGGATGCCTTGCAGAAGTTCATCCAACGAAATAGATTTCTTCTTATGTTTGGTTTCTTTTGGTAATCTTTCCATGAAGGTGGAAGTTTACTAATGATAGTTGAAACTTGGAAACTCGAAATGGGTTCACGGCAAAGATCAAGCACATTCTATTGCTATATTATTTAATTCATTCACTTGATCAATAATAGGTTTAGTATCCACCATCTTGTAATCAATATACTTATTAACCAAAAAAGACTTATTACCAGCATCCTCATTAACATACCTCATTTTTATAGCATTCCATATTTCTGCAGCAGTTTTGTGGACATGAAAGACATTGAACAATGTGTTGTTCAGCGACTACAGAATAGTGAAACGGCAAAGAAATTCATCATTCTTCAATTTTTTAGCCTTCTCCGTAGCCTCCGCCTTTTGTGCGGATGTAGCATTGAGATCGATCACCTCATTTGGACATAGATCGGACACCACATAGAAAGTCGCGAGATACTCCATCTTCAAGCACCAACGCTTGTAGTTCAGCCCGTTCAAATGCTCAGTTTGTCTCCATCGTGCAATTGTGCTTTCACGAGCAGACTCCATTGTAGGATAGTTAATATCTTAAAATTGTTATATAAAAATTATGGGTAATGAAATTTGTATAGGCTAGACATACCTTTAAAGATGTTATCTTCGAGGTATTAATTCCCCCTCTCGGTGTAAAAGGTCTCAAGGAATTAACCTTCAGGAAACAAAACCTTAATCTCGAAAATTCTAAGATCCCTTCTCGAGAATTTTTGGAGCAAGAATCGAGAAGTTGTAAAAATAATTAAAGCTGGTGAGAAAGATAAAAGAAAGAACACTCGGGGAAAGAGGATTATAATTTTAGTAACTCTTCTATGCAGATCTAGAAGTCTATTTAAAGATTTCAGAGGAGGCTGCCTCCCAGAGTTGCATCTCTTCGAAAGGTTGTGTTCTTTGACAAAAGACACACCTTTTCGTTTAAAACTTTAAACTGTTTTAAACTACGGGGTTGGACCCGCCCGCTCGGACCGATGGGTGGCCGGGCTCCGTCCGCCCCCCACTCTTTTCCTTATTTTTATTTATTTATTTATTTATTTATTTCTTATATATATATATATATATATATATACCCACACAAAATTTAAAACTAGAATCCACTTGGTGCTTCCTCCATAATAAGGAGGAAACTCCAAAGCAGTAGGACTTACCAAACTTACACTCTTTTATACACCAAGTTGGCTCCATGCTCCAATACACAATCAATATGGGACAAAGCAATAAATGAGAGTGTCTTCCTAAAAGTGATGTAATCAATGTGTGACTCAATAAGTACAACACAAAAACCAATGTAGGACACCATTTATTATATATGTAAATATATATAACATGTTTATGAGCACTCCCCGTGAGGGAGCCCTTTCCCTGGGAGCACCAAAAGAGGAATATACGAGGACTACCTTATGAAGAAGCCCCTCCCCAGGGAGCACCGAAGGGGGGTTTAATTATAAGGACACCCCTTCTCCCAACTCATCTCCTTCGGGAGCGCAAAGCTTCTCAGACGACTTTATTTGTCTCATGAAGCATGAAGCTTCTGCGGAGGACTTTATTTGCCTCACGAAGCGAAGCTTCTGCGGAGGACTTTATTTAACGCACAAAGCACGAAGCTTTTCTAGAGTACTTTATTTATCCCACGAAGTGCGAAGCTTCTTTAGAGGACTTTACTTGCCCCACGAAGCATGAAGCTTCTTTGGAGGACTTTATTTGCCTCACGAAACACGAAGCTTCTATAGAGGATTTTATTGACCTCAAGAAGTTCAAAACTTCTCTAGAGTACTTTATATTCCCGAGGAGCATCAAAGAAAGTCTCCTTTTTCCTAGGAGTGCTGGGGGAGACCACTATGTAGCCATCTATTATGTTTCAAGTAGGGGTAGTTCTTCAGGATTTGCCACATGAGGGTCTCTACTTTTAGGAGTGCCGGAAGGGAGCGTATTGTACTACTTGGTGAATAATTACATATACGTAATCAAGAGAAATGGTGAAAACAAATTGAAACTTGTATTATTTGTTCGAAACGAATGCAATAGGGAAACTTGGCTCGCAGGCCAGGAAATACTTGTAATAAATCTATTTTACGCCACGTGTGCAGAAAGATCTAGTACTAAAAAGTAAATAAATATGTAGAGGCCCCGAGAAGGGGGCAAAAATTGATTCATGGAGGAAATGGCGAGTTCCGAAGCTCCTAAGGTTGTGGGGCTTCATTAATGCCTTCTCCAAGGAGCTCGCCTCTCTCTGGGGTCTTTGGAAATCATGTTGATGGCTCCAACCCTATAAGTATTTTGTCTTTCTTTAGTGCGTGGCTCGGGGCAGCGTGGAGCTTGGTGGAGTTCGTCTTCCTCTTGCCTGGGATTCTCATGCCATCTGCCTTGATCCACATAATCTTTCAAGTAGCCTCCTTAGATCAGCTTTTTGATTTACTTCTTCAACTGGAAACAATCATCATTAGTGTGGCCCTTGTCGCGGTGAAAATGACAATACTGATTGGAATTGAGTCTGCTGTCTCTCATTTTCCTTGGAGGTTTTATGATTCCCTTCTCCTGAGCAACAACCAATATTTTAGCCACGGACGCATTCAAGGAGTAACGCTCATCTCGTATTCCATTCTTCCACCTTCTATTTTGTCGTCTCATTTAAGCTAGTGTTTGTCATCTTCTCTAGATTTCCTCTTATGGTTGGGCTCTAGCTTGGTGGATTCATCCACTCAGATATATATCTTTGCTTGGCCCAACAACTCTTCCAGGGTGAAGGGATGCTTCCCGGCCAAGGACTTCTTCAAACTTCCCTGGTGGAGGTTCTGTTGTAGGATTCTAGTCAATGTCTCATGCTGGACGTTGGCAACTTCGTTAATAGCTTCCACGAATCGTTTCATGAAGTCCCGCAACGACTCTCATTCCTTCTGCTTTACTTGAAAGAGATGAGCAATTGTCTTGGGAGACTTTCGATTGATGGAGAACTACTGCATAAAGGCTTCAGTGAGCTTGTCCATCCCGAAGATTGATCCTACTGGGAGTTGGTTGAACCAAGTCAGTGCTTGCTTAGTCAAAGTGGTGCAGAACATCTTGTAGTAAGATACGTCCGTCATATCATAGAGATCCACTTTTGTGTAAAATTTGTCTAAGTGCTCCTGGGGATCTCTAGTTCCATCATATTTGGGGAGATTGGATGTCTTGATTCCCGAAGGTAGTGTCTCAGTCAGGATGGCAGGGGCCAATGGTAGGGATAGAAATGGGGAGGGTTTAAACCCACCCCACCGGGGCGGGTTCAAACTCAGCTAAGTGGGTAACGGGTCCACTGGGCCGTCCAGGACTGAACCCGCATATTTATTTGGCAGCATTAGTATATTGGATCAGATTCAGTTCAACACCTTGTTTTTCTTTGTTATCAAAGTGTCAGCTTATCTAGCACTTTTTAGTTTTTTTAAAGCTTTTAGATATTGTTGGTAATACTCCAAATTAAAATATGCTTTTTATTTTATATCTTTTTTTGTAAATTATCTCCACATGTTTGTAAGATCCATAGCCATGCCTTTACTCGTATATTATTATGCTATTACAAAACGTGTATTTTCTTCAAAAGTAATTATGCCTCGGTATTAATGCATTTATTTATGTAACTCTCTTCTTAGCACTTATTTTCGTGTTACTTATTTTCTCTTAATGCGAGGTTTCTCATATTCAGGAAGAGATTGTTAGGCATAAGCAAAGAATAAAGATTGAAAGATAAATTCTTGAAAAAGATAAAAGCGTGCTGACGGGAACTACTTAAATCAAGATAACCAAACATCTTTAGAGTTATGGGTCCATCGGGTTTGGACCCACCGGGTCTGGGTCTAAGACGGGGTGGGGCGGGTCCCAGTTCTCATTTGTTCTTGGCAGGGCGGGTCCATGGTTTGGCCAAACCCATCCCAGACTTGCCTCGGTACCATCCCTAGCCAATGGACTCCTCTTCATCAAGGCGGTAGCCCGCGAGTTGGCTTGGCTAGGTTGTATTGCTCGAGAATCTTCAGCTAGTGGCGGATCTTCACGATTATCGTCGTGTCCTTCATCTCGTCCTCCCTAACCTCCCAAGTCAAGGTCTTTTGCGGCGGGTGGAGCTCGTTGCGGTCTTCCCGTAGCTCGGCCGTGGCTGGTGTCTCAATCATTTCGGATAGCTTCATCAAGTAAGGTTTGGAGGAATTCCTATGTCATTTGGATTTCCTCAACATGACTTGATGTTTGGAGGAATTCTATGTCATTTGGATTTCCTCAACAGGACTTGATGTTTGGAGGAATTCTATGTCGGTGGATTTCCTCAACAAAGGCGGAGCCCCCCCCAAGGAGGTGAGGGTGGCGACCTTCTTCCTTGGAGGGGAGTTGGCGCCCTTCCAACAGAAATGGTGCTGGCCTCCCGTCTTCTTGGTGGCTGTTCCTCCTGCTGGTCTCTGACTCCCCAGCAACTTCGGATCCGACTTTGCGTTCTTGAGATCGTGTCTGCATCTTCATGTGCTTTGGCTATTTTCCACAGATGACGCCAAAATGTTGCTATTGTTTAGGGCAGATCACTCCAAGTCAAGGTTTCTGAATAAATCCAAGTCTTCTTCTCCAGGAGCTGGAATATACTACGGGAACTTGCATGCACACACGCAAATATTAGACTGTCTCTGGGGTTGTCTCAGGGAGGCCCCTTCCCCCCCGACGCTCAGGTTAGCACATTGATCGAGAGAGAATGTAAGACAATAAATGAATACTGAATAATGATTAAGTGAGATTATGAGGAAATTAACTTACAAATGAAGATGAAGAACCTTTTATATATTGGTGGTGGGCCTTGTGGACAGCGTAGGAGAAAGTTGCCAGTAGGCCGGTCACAGAACCTTTGGGCCAGGTATTAATATTTATTCCAATATATAAAATAAATTATATATTAAATAGCAAAGGACATTTTTGCCCCCTATATTTTATTTTCACCGCTTCGTGGGGACTGATTTTTCGCTTTTGGGGATTTAGTTTTCCTTCGTGGGAGTAGTGCAATTTTCCCTTTGTTGATTTTTTGGGTCTTTTTTCCTCTTCAAATTTGACCATTTTGGCAATCGATTTGATCATTTTTACAACAAATCTGACTGCTTTGGTTACAAATTTGGCCAATTTTGTGACTGATCGGTTGCAAGGGGTGGTTTCACACGTAACACCATAGAAAATCCGTGTGTAATGAGAAAAAGATGAAGAGTTTCTCACAAAATTGGAACTGCTACAAATTCGAATCACAAAGTTAAGAAATTTTACCTTCAAGCGGAGGAGAAGGAACATTGTTCGACCAAAATATTTGTCTACTATAGTTATTTTTCTTGCTTTACTTACGTCATTCGGAAGGAGGATTGTAAATGCTACTTAATTCTAAATATATAATCACATCTAATTATAAATATATATGTAATTAAAATATTATCCGAATACAAGGTCTCATATCACCGCCTTCCATTTTATCTAGGGGAAAAATTCAATGTTTGATGTAATTATTCATTTCATTCACGTAGGGTTTTGTGTAAATGAAACTATAGAAACATGCAAATTTTACATCATGCTAACCGCGTTGGTGCGTTTTGCATGTATATGAAATTGCAAGTATATACATTGCATGTTCAATATTTTTCATTAAAATCAGGTGATACGACACAACAAAATATATATTTGTCCTGCAAACTATTAAAAATGATTGAAAAGCTTAGTGTCAAAGAAAATACAAAGCAAAAGCATGATCTATTGGTTCTAGATTCACAACCGGAATATCTAATTATTAAAAAGAAAATATAAAATTGCGATCTTAGGTAATGAACTTATGTGAAAATGCGGCGTTTGTGAAAAATTAAAATATGAGGTATGTATCATACATGTTTAGTAAATTGTACGAAATAGCAAGTTTACTATATTGTACTAAGGTTAATTATGTTTTTATTCTTGTATATTATTAAACACATGCATGGGCGTAGCCAGGATTTGTTAGTCTTTGTCGGAAATTTCATCATTTCAAAGCATAGCGCTTCTCCGGTCGAAATTTTAATAAATACAAAATATAAAATATTGTAATAAAAATAAGCAAGTCATACCTTACAACAAAAATACTCTTCAAACTTTTCTTAATAAGTAGGGAGTAGTGGTTGAAGGGGAGGGGATAAATTTCAAAGATATAGGGTTCGAACCCTGGTCAACACCCTTATAAAAAGTGAGCAATACCACTTTGAAGCCATAAGCTAGTGTTTACTCTTTAAACTTGATCTCCCAAACTATTAAAATCATTACTTATTTATTTCTTTTTGTCAAAAATAAAAATTGAAGACTTTAAAATGTTTCGTGTTCAAAAAAAGAAGAGAGAGCTAAGAAGAAAGAGATAAAAATATATTCCTTTGTATCCATTGGAAACATTAAAAATTAAGAACACAAATATGAGCTATGTTACTGGTTTTTTAATTCTGAAGTGAGAGAAATAATTTTTTTAAACAATGGTTGGATCATGGGTGTAGGTGTTGCTTTGTTGTTCAAATTGAGTGTGGTCCACATACCCACTAAACATGCAGTTTGAATTTAGAGAGAATTTATATATATATATATATAATAGGTGGCAGCAGAAATTGAGTGCGGTCTATTGACCATACTGGACTTATAGTGGCTCCGTCACTGAACACATGGTGATATAGTGCACATGAAAATAAAAGGGACAATAGTTTCTCGTAAGTTAGTAATGTAATGCACATTAAGTGAATTAACAAAGTTGGAAACAAATATATCTAGAAATATCAAGAAAATCAGACCAAAGAGTTTATTTTTGTGATTGACGATTATCCGACAAGGCCATCCTTCTTCGAGGCGTCACTAAAAAAATTCCCTCAAAAGAAATTGAGTAATGCAAACATCATCAACATGTGATAGTAATAGATGCTTCGTACAACAAATCCAACAATTTTTTCGAATTGCTAATTAATATATTGTAGATAAGTTATATAAATTAGAAAAAACACGATGTAAAAGATATCAAAAGAAATAAAATACATGTTAAGGAATTAGAAGCACATAAATGATCTCATTCTATTTGTTTTTCAATAGTCATTAAATATAAGAGGTAGGAATTGATCAAGTTACAAAAACTTAAAATAAAAATCAGGAATTTTCGATTATTTCATCAAAATAAAATGGTTATATATATCCACATATAAATCATTTGATTATGAGTTTGCACTTGGAATTAAGAGACATACACTACTCATGCACATGATGAAGATGATAAAGCCCATGTGCAACACGTGTACATTTAGGGTTATATGGTAATGTATGAATTAAGGCACATTTGGAAACAATCTGAATTTTACTAAAGATTTAAATTGAATGAATTTGAAATACCTTTGATTTAAAATTCATATAATTGAAATCATTTGGTTTTCTATATAAATAGATTTACATAAATGATTCCACTTATACATATATCATGATTAAAAAACATTAATGATAAATATTAGATAACTTGATGGGGAATACTATTTGATAAATATTTTTATCTTAATTTTGATGATTTCATATAAATGAGTTTTATACCAAACAATGTCCCCAAATATTCTCCAAATACTTCAAAATATTTTCAATATATTTTACTAAGTTTTGAAGCACTTGAACTATATTTTTGACAAAAAGTCGAACAACCTCTCTCGTATTGAGGTCGATTGGTCACCCTATAGAAACCCGTACACTGAAAGTATTATCTTGAAACATAATCAAAATAGAGAAGAAAATAGGGGAGGGCAACCGGTCGCCCTAGAGGGCAAGCGGTGCCCGAGATGGCTCAATCTTTGTTGAACTATCTCTGTTTTGTGGGAGACGATCGGACACTAAGGGGACCATCGTAGCCCCTGGTCGACCGGTCACCCTATGTTGTCGTCGGTCCCACCCATGGTAAACCATGTCAACGTTTTAAACTTTCGAGTTTTCAACATAGTGACCGATCGCCCTATGATTTTTGTGACAAATTCTATTCGTTGTTCACCACTTATCCGATTGATTTACTTTATCATTTCTTAACCATTTTTGTAGATCTTTTGATCCTTCTTTTGTAGACAAAAGTGAATATAGAGAGCCTCTGTTGGAGATCCAATCTTGAAGCTCTCCTATAAATAGATGAAGAGTTTGAAGGATCAAACACAACACTTCAATGTACAAAACTACAACAAGAAATCAACAAATTTTCTCTAAGTCTTCATTTTTCACATTCTCGTTGTATTAAGCCTAGCACATCACTTTCATATCTAGATTGATAGGCTTTTTCTTTCTTGATTACACTTGCACTTATAAAGTTATATTCATCTTTTGAGTTGTAATCTTGATTGTTTCAAATCATCCAAAACAAGACATCTTATTAAGTGTTCTTATGGTAAGAACACACTTGGTTGATTATCTAGTTGTTGAAGAGAGTTTGATGCTCTTCATTGTTGTAAGAAGATTTTGGTGATCTTCATAGGTGGTGTTGTAAGAAGAGTATGGTACTATTCAAGGTAAAGGTTGTAATAGTTTGGTATCTATTAATAAACCTTTTCTTTTTCAAAATCCGTTCGAACATCTTTGGGTGGTAAAGCACGCAGGCCCTAGGTGAGTTGAAGCTCTATAAATCATTGTGTATTGATTTATATTCTGCACTTTTACTTCTTCACCATCTTCATATTCAAAAATATGGGCACAAATCGGAAAATCAAAAATTGGGAAAATCTATTTGCCCCCTCCCTCTAGATTTCGTAACCACTTGGACTAATAAGTGGTATCAAAGCCAAACTCTTTGCCATGCTCATTTTATCTTTGTGAGTAAAGAGGAGATCCATGGGTATGAACGAAAGCTACCTCAACCGAACCCCTCCACCAACAAGCCACTACTCTTAGATGCCAACAACTATACCTTTTGGAAGGATCGGATGGAATGCTTCCTACAAGATTGTGGATTTGATATTTGGGATGCGGTCATCGAAGGAGTTGCCCAACCGATAAAGAAATCGGAGGATGGAACTTTGGCTCCCAAGAGTTTCAATTCTTGACGAAAATGATAAAAGTCCTCTCTCTCAACGGTAAGGCCTTGAACATTTTACATTGATTTCGCATTTGCGACTACCTAGAAAGTATAATCAAATTTGAGGGATAAGGTCGGATCATGAAGTTTGGAAAAAATTACAAACTATTTATGAAGGTACTAAGTTAAACAAGTTAGAAAAACCATTCTTGTTAAAGATTTTGAAAACTTCATAATGTTTGATGTGGGGATTTGAAAATGGTGGAAAGGCTCGACAACATAGTCAATCATTTATTGGCACTCGAAAAGTTATTTCGGAAGAAGATAAGGTTACTAAAGTCTTGAATGCTCTTCTCGATTCTTGGTCCAAAAAAAAGTGAGCGGCTATAATGGAAGCTCAAAACCTTGAGACTCTCAAGTTTGACGAGCTTATTGGAAATCTTCTTATATATGAAGTCTACCTCAAGGAAAAAGGATTTCAAACCACCCACTTCACAATCGAGTATGCAATCCATACCTAAAAGCCTTGTGTCAAATTCAAATAATTCATATTATGCTCGTGATGAGGAGGATGAGGAAACCATTTGCTCTTGTTCGAAAATTTACAAAATTTGTCAACAAAAACAAACAAGAAAAGCTAGAGACAACTCTTACTTTAAATGCGGGAATTCGGGCACTTTATAGTCGATTGCCAAAAATGATGGAGGAGGAGCAAAAAAGAGAAAGCCTTTTCCGAAAAAGAAGGCTCTCAATGCGGATGTCAAAACCTGGGATGGACTTCTTCCAACATCCGGCGATGAAGAGAAACCGAACACGGACGTATGGCCATAGCGATGATAATAACGAGGTGCGCTCTAACTCTTCTTCTTATTCTTTTTCTTCTATTGATGAACTCCAATGTGATTATGATTAATTACAAAATGAGTTTAAAGATATGATTTGCAAGTACAAGAATTTGAAAAAGGAATTTAAAGAGTTAAAATTAGAAAAAGACAAGTTATTTACTTCTTATGAATCTCTTGATCATGAACATTCTATTACTCTTGCTAAAGTTCAAAGTCTTGATTTCGAAAAACAATTGCTCGTTAAGAGATTGACAATTTGAAAAAGGATGTGCAATGTTTCAACTTGAGTACCGATAAGGTCACAAAAATTCTTGGTGCACAAAGAAGTAAGCAATCAAAACTAGGACTTGGTTATATACATTTTCAAACCAATTTCAAGAAAAATAACCAAGCTCCAATTTTTTTTTCATGCTAGTACTTGAGAATAATATCTTGTTTTATTGTGGTAAAAATAGATATCTTGCTAGCACATGTAAACTTAGAAATAGCAATAATCATATTTGGAGGCTCAAAGGTCTCAATGCTAACCCCTATGGACCCCAAAGCTCTAGGGTACCTAAAATAATTTATTTGTAGGTATTGTGGCTATAACAATCACGGAAGATTCCAAATGGCTCATGGACGGCGGATGTTCACGCCACATAACCGAAAAAGAAGAACTTTTACCAATATCAAGCTCCAAGAAAAAGAGATGGTCATGTTCGGGAATGACAAAGGCAAAATTCTTGGCAATGGAGATATTGATAATTCTTTTTCTCTCTTGGTGATGTTTTGTTAGTAGATGAGCATAAGTTCAATTTGATAAGTGTGAGCCAACTTTATGATTCAAATTGTGATGTTGTATTTAATAAAGAAAAATGTCTTATTCTTAAAAATGGTAAAATTATTTGTGAAGCTAGTAGAATATGCAATCTTTATAAAATTTGGACAAGTGATTTGGTTAGTCAAAATGTTTCTTGTCTTGTCGAAATAATGATTTAACTAGTTTATGGCATAGACGACTTGGACATGTTGGATATAAAAAATTACAAAAGCTTTACAAAAACCAACATGTCAAAGAACTACCCAAATTAAATTTTGAAAACTTTGGCTTATGTGACACTTGTCAAAAGAACAAATTAGTTAAGAGTAGTTTTAAGCCCAAAAATAAAATTTTTCACAACCAAGCCTCTACAACTTCTTCGTCTTGATTTGTATGGGGATGTTGGCACATAGAATTTAAGTGGAAAATATTACACCTTTGTTATAGTCGATGACTTTTCTAGATATACTTGTGCTATTTTTTTCTTGCTAATAGAAGTTATGTCGCTAATGAGTTTGCTAAGTTGTGTAGACTTATAGAGAATGAAAAAGAAGATACTATTAAGTCTATAAGAAGTGATCGATGAGGTGAATTAGATGGTAATTTTAGAATCTTATATGAAGATATACTCATAATTTTTGGCTCCAAGAACTCCACAACAAAATGGTGTAGCGAAAGGAAAACTCGGACCTTCAAGAAATGTGTCGGTCTATGCTCAACGAATTTTCACTTCCAAAATATTTTTGGGCGAAGCGTAAACACCGCTTGTTACGTCATAAACCGTGTATATCTTCGTCCCAAGCTAAATAAAACTCCTTATGAGCTTTTGAAAGGAAAAACACCAAATATTAGTTATTTCAAAATATTTGGTTGCAAATGTTTTATTTTGAACACCAATGATCAATTGGACAAACTTGATCTAAGGCCGATGAAGGGATATTTATGGGGTACTCGGCTAAGAGCAAGGCATATCGGGTTTACAATAAGACTAGCAAGGTGGTGAAGAGTCTATTCACGTCAAATTTAATGAAGCCTCGGAGTTGAAAGAATCTCAAATGATGATAGTGATGAAGAAGATAAAGTTGGACCAATTGTTCCAAATGATGCTCAAAATGATCAACTTTCTACCTCAATTGATCAACCGTAAATTTCAAATATTCAACAAGAATAAGGGTGATAATTCGGATCTTCCGTGGTATTGAAAATCAAAAGAGATCATCCAAAAGATCTCATAATTGGGAATCCTCTAGACAAGGTAATGACTAGAAGGAAATTTGCTAAAATAGCTCCTATATCTCAAAAAAAAAAGTCCTAAAAATGCTAAGGAGACCATTTAAGATGAATATTGGTTTCTTGAGATGCAAAAAGAGTTAAATCAATTTGAGAGGAATGATGTTTGGGAACTTGTGTCTTGTCCTCCATCACAAACTATCATTAGAACAAAATAGGTATTCCGGAACAAAATCAATGATCAAAGACAATATAGTTCGAAATAAAACAATGTTAGTAGCTCAAGGTTATTGTCATTAAGAATGTATTAATTATGAAGAAATATTTCCACCGTATACGTTTAAAAGCTATTCGTATTTTACTTGCCTACTCTTGCTTTAAAAACTTCAAACTTTATCAAATGGATGTTAAATCCGCTTTTGAAATGGTTTTATTCAAGAAGAAGTCTATGTAAAATAACCTCCAGGGTTTGAAAATTTTAAAAGGCCTTATATGGTTTAAAACAAGCATCCCGAGTTTGGTATAATAGACTTAGTTTTTTTTTTTGTAAAATGGTTTTACAAAAGGTAAAGTTGATACTACTCTATTTGTTTTTGAAAAAGAGCAAGATTGTTTATTAGTTCAAATTTTTGTAGATGATATTATTTTCGGTGCTACTAATGAATCTCTTTGCAAGAAATTTTTCAAATTGATGCGGTGAATTTGTGAGGCCCCGTATTTTAGCGAATATTTAATTCTAAATAAGATGAATTATTAGCTATATTGTGTTAATTCGATATATCCACTTGTATTTCCACGTTAGAATCTTTAAGTATTACTGTTGATACACCTACGCCAATAATTTGTTCTTATGCTTATTAATTATCATGCATGTTGCATTATTATAATTTTGGTTTGATCGTTATTTACTTTCTTATTCACGATTAAGATCATATTCTTTTAAACTTCTATTAGTTAACCCTTATTTATTAAGCAACTATTATTATTTCTACATCTTGATTTAATAATATTAAATCTTTCATTTTTAATAAATAAAACCGTTGTTGCCATTTTTCTAAGAATGATTATATTATAAAGTCATTTTCATCAAGCTATTTCGCATAAAATGTAAATTCAATTTCTATAGTAAATTTTATAATTTGTAATTTAATAAATAAAAAAAAGTACTTAAAGACTATTTCATTAAAGTCAATTTCTATATTTTAGTAAAATGTCTTTTTCTTGATTTATTAAACTACTATATATTGCTAAATACTATACAAGGAAGTTATTTATTTAATAGTCTCGACTATATCACTACTTGTAATATTATATGTATGTATTCTTAATTTTAGCTAAGTGATTGTTTTATTTTATGTGACTTAGCTAGATTAATATTAGAAAGTACATTCTCACTAATATTCTAGCCTTAGTATTTTAGTATATAAAGTATTTATCATAATACTTGGGAGTATTATATAAAATTATATAATAGAATAGAAGACAATTTATGAGTGAAATTGTGCAAGTTGTTTTGAGGTAATCATGAGTTGTCGTCCATCTTGACCAATCTCCATGAAAGAATAACCATCATCTCATTCCTTCACCACTTGCGTAGTAGCTCATCATTGCCTAAGTAGATTAGCCACCGTATTTTGGCCAATCATAAAGTTATCTTCTAATTTTTATTTTGTCACGCCCCAAGCGGTCGCGCGACAATCCACAACTTAAATACAAATAACCAAAAGCGAGTCTAGACGAATATCGCCGAGAACCCAATGAAACGAGAATCAAAATAACGGCGAAAATAAAATAACAAGCACAACTTACAGTCCACAATCCATAATCCAAATTACATCCTCGAAAATCAACCAACGATAACAACTTAAAAGTCAAAGGGTCCTACGCCCCTTGATTTACAAACCAGGAATGAAAAGAAAACAAAATAGTCCAACAACAATCAAAAGAAATAAGTCCATCAACAACAACAAGAAGTGGTAAATCCAACAAGCGGAGTACAAGGGCTCAATCCGAGGCGGTTCAAAGCATCTTTAACGAAGTCCTCATCTAAAGGTTAGAAAACGGTGGGGATGAGACGAGAAATCTCGGTGTATGGGGTGATCGTGTGTAAGTGTGGCGATATATATAGTTAATGCGAGAAAATAGTTATATGATAACGCGTGAGTATGATGCATGAATTCACACACGATCCACAAGCGTCGTGATAAATATATTTAAGTAATATACTTATACAACTCAAGAAAAGCGATTCATGGTCACACATACACTATGTGATTCGGTCAAGCGGTAGGATTGCGTGCGGAAATGTAACGCCAATCCCATGCATGGCGAGATAATGGTTGCGTCACGGTTTGTAGCGCCAACCTATGCAAAACAAGTAGTGGTTGCACGGATTTGTAGCGCCAACCAAGCGGGTCCGATAACTCGGAATCGTGTGGAATGGACGCAGCGATTCGCCGTTCTTCCTTGTAACTCCCGAGCAAGATGGTCCAAGACACTGTCACCTTATCGCTCCATAGGCAAAGACAAATCCACATTAGAGCTAGCTAGGCCCGGATTGTCATAATCATGATTATACCTCGATTACTACGACCCGCTTCCCTTGGACAAACTCCGTCCATCGATTTGCGGGATTAGGGCGATGGGGCGGAAGAGTGGAATAGCGGCCAAGCTGCCGGTTCCATCCCCGGCGTATCCATTCCATTTGTGAGCTCGACACACCAAGTTGACTCAGACAGAAAGTAAATACAAGTTCGGGTAGTCAACCAGGCGGTCGAGTATTATTGATTGAAGTAGTTCGGAAATTTTTGAAAACTCACGAGTAGAAATATGGCGTTGGTGGAGTTATTTGGATGAAGATGATTATCGGAAGGATAAGCAATATTCGATATCTTGAAAGATTAGGTGGAAAATAAGTCCCGTTATAGATTCAAAACCGAAAGGCGAGGAAGTCGCCCGCGATCGGGCATTAATCGGTCGAATCGGTCCGATAAGTCAAGGGTTTTTGAGAAAATAAAATACTTTAATTAAATCTCCAAGCCGGAGGATCCATGGCTATTTTAGTAAAAGGAAAAATAATTTGAGTTAGGCCCTTTATAAAAGAAAAATTACAATTTAGCCCCGTTTTGTAAAAACCAAGACTTTTGGGGTTAAAAATTGAATAAATAAATATCCCGACCTTGAAACATTATGAGGTCAGTTTCTAAATTCTCCAAATTGTCCAGAGATTCACATTGGCCCCAAATTTGTAAAAATTGTCATTTCGGACCTTAAGTTTAAAATAATCGGAACTCACAAACCGGATGGGCTTTTAATGTGATTCCAGTTGGAAAATATCACTAAGGTTGATAGGATATTGGGACAAAATCAGTTTTTAAAATAAATAAGTGTAGGTCCTTTAACTTTTGAAAATATCATTTTTGTCTATTTTGAAATAATTTCCTTTAAGGCTTTTAGGGGTCCAATTGTTATGAAATTTGAATCTTGGGTCCAAAACATAATTAAGTTATAGTTAAGTTAGTATTTCTAGGTGCATGGGCTGCATAAGTCCTGGAAATTTCATTTGGGTCCTCAAGTTTAGTATTTTACACATTAGTCCCTCAATTTTAGAAAACTTACTTTCCAAGCCCTAAATACTTGGATTTTTGGAATACATTTAAAATATGTCATTTTCAGTACCTTAAGAATAAAATTTTCAAAATTTAAGGTTAAGGTCTGGTACAGTTTTAAAATTTTCAATGTAGCCCTTAAACTTTCAAAATTTTACAATCTAGTCCTTGGGCTCTTAAAGGTTGATTTTATTTATCTAAAAACACTTAAAACTTTATTAAACTATCCAAAAGTCATTTTTGAACCTGAGTACAGTCCCAAATTTCGAAATTTTCAGAGGGTCCTTTAACTTTCATTTTCTTGCAATTTAGTCCACCAACTTTTCATTTTTACATTTTTAAGTCCAAAATTGAAATTTAATCAATTATGCTCGACTTGTCCAGGTTATAAGTCATCCAAAACATGGATTTCAAAGATCATACACATGCATGTCCAATACATACAAGAATTCATCAAATAAAATATTAAATTGCACATGCATGCACCTAAAATTCAATAAATAGCAATTTTGAGCAACTCTTGAGAATTTTCATGATTTGATACATAAAATTGACATGCAATACATAGATTATATATCTCAAGGCTCATGATCAAAATTTCTACATGCATTTTAATAAAAACACCTAATAGTTGGAAAGTATTTTTCCACCCACCTTAAAATTGGAAAATTGTGAAATAAAAGGATAAATTTCACAATTTTTGGATGAGGTCACTTAGGTCAGCCCCTAAGTCAAGAAATATCAAAAATTTGATGTTAGAAAAATGAGAGAAAAATTAAGGAGAAAAAGAAGGAGATAAGAAAATGAGAAAGACTACACTTTACCTTGTGTAGTAGGTGATTGGAGACTAGTTGAAGCTTTAAATTTGGAATTTTGGTTCAACTCCAAAATCACCTAAGGTCAGCCCCTATTTCTCAAAAATGAAAAAGGGGTGTTAACATTTGAAAAAAATAGAAAGAAAGAGGAAAGAAGGGTTACAGTGTCCAATTCTTACCTTGTAGTCCAAATTCTCTACTAGTTCTTCTTCAAGTCTTCAAGTTTCACCACCATGCATGCATGTCTCCAAGTGGTCTCCTAAGTACCTCAAAATCCAAAATATAACCTTAAGTTAAAAGAAGAAGGTGATGAGTAGTAAGAACTTAAGTTGAATTGAGGAGTGAAATTTCTTACCTTGAGAAAAGGGGGTGTTCGAATTTTTGAGTTTAAGTGGTAAGATTGTTTGTTTTGGTTTAGATGTTTGAAGAAAGAAAGTATGTTTGATGTTAGGAAGAAGATGTTCTTGGAGTTATGAAGATGGGTTTGAAGATGTGAAGGACTTGTGTTTGAATATTTGAAGATATGAAGAAGTGATACTTGAAGATATGAAGAACTTATGTTGAAGATTTGAAGATGTGAAGAGTTGGTGTTTGAAGGTTTGAAGATATGAATGAATTCTGTTTGAATGTCGAAGGTGTGAATGAATTTTAGAGAGAGGTTAGAGAGAAGGAGGAGAATTAGCTTGAGAGATTAAAATGTTGGATGAAAATGAACAAAATTGGTTCATTTTTGGGCATAATTGCCGTCCACTATGGAGGAGGGGGAGAAATTTTTGATTAATTTGTGTCTTGCATTTTGTCTCTTGCATGGGAGACATTTTGGAGGTCAAAGTTATGGGCATGAGATGGTTTGAATGGAATGTTGAAGACTTCCAACATGTTGGCAAAATTAATAATAAAGAATTGATGTATAAGATGATGTGTATAATGTTTGAATTAATGGTATAATTATACACAAGATGGCTAATTTAAGGTGTAAGTGTACAAGAGTTGGATGATATATCTACTCCAAATCATCACCATGGCCGTCCATACTAAGGGCATTATGGTAATTCCATATTTTTTTTTTGTCCCAAATTTGATGATAATAGATGAAATATATCAATCTCCAAAATAATTAGTGATTTCCTTGATCACTTATAAGTCTCATGATCACTTAATCTAAATCAAAATCTTAATTCTATAAGGTAAAAGTCTCTAAAATAAATAGTCTCTTAAAATTCTAAGGTGACTAATAAAAACAAAAATAGTAATAATGATCAATCAAGTGATCATAAATGCAAAATAAATTAATAAAGATCATGATCACAAGTAATAAATGAAATGAAATAAAATCCAAAATATATTATTAATATTTACCCGTCAAAGTGACCCGGTAATAAAATAGTCGATCAAATCCATAGACGACAATAAGAATCAATTATAAGCTCGGAAAAATCGGGGCTTCACATCCTCCCCTCCTTAAAAGAATTTGGTCCCCAAATTCTCTTGAAATAGTTACGGATATTGATTCCTCATGTCTTCTTCCATCTCCCACATTGCGTCTTTGTCTCGGTTGTGGTTCTGTCACCCCACTTTAACCATCGGAATTTCTCTTTTACGCATTTATCGTGTCTGGCGATCAATGATCCGGATCGGCCTCTCGGTGTAGGATAGATTTTCCATTAGAGGAGGAGTATCTCGGTGATGATATGCTCGGGATCGGTTGATACTTCTTGTCTCGACACGTGGAATACGTCATGCATTCCCGCATATGGTCTTTGGTAACTCGAGTCGGTAGGCTAACTTCCCGATCCTTTGTAAAATCTTGTAAGGTCCAACATATCTCGGACTCAACTTGCCTCCTTTCTTCGGATTGATCAATCCTTTCCGTGGTGAGTCCGAGAAATACTTCATCTCCGACTTCAAATTCCAAATTCTTTCTTCTCTTGTCCGCGTAACTCTTTGGCGGCTCCGAGTGGTGCGAATCCGCTCTTTGATCAGCTTGACCTTCTCCATGGCCTTGAACTAAGTCGACCTTTGGAATCGAGGGCGACTTTCGTTTCTCTTTCGAGTCCATTGGCCATCAATCTCCCGGTGTAGTGGGGATCTACATTTTCGCCTATATAATGCCCCGTAGGGTGCCATCCCAATCGTGGCACGATAAGCTGTTATTGTAGGCGAACTCGGCTAATGGTAAGTGCGAATCCCAACTTCCTTGAAATCAATGTGCGAGGCTCGCAACATATCTTCAATTGTTTGAATTGTTCGCTCGGTATCCATCGGTTTGTGGATGTCTTCTTTGTCTTTGAAACTTAGCGAGGTACCCAATTCCTCGTGCAAGCACTTCCAAAATCTGGAGACAAACCTCGGGTCTCGATGCGATACTATGTCGATTGGTACTCCATGCGGTCGAATGATTTCTCGGATATAAATCATGTGCAAGTTTACGCAAGCTATCGGTTTTCTTGATGGGTAAGAAGTGTGCGATTTCGTGAGTCGATCTACAACTACCCAAATAGCATCATGGCCTCCTCTCGGTCCTTGGTAGATCCGTCACGAAGTCCATCGTTATTTTGTTCCCATTTCCACTCGGGAATTCTCAACGGTTGTAGTAAACCGGATGGTCGTTGGTGTTCGCTTTTACTCGTTGACAAGTCAAACATCTCGCAATGAACTCCGCTACCTGGTTCTTGGGTTTACCCACCAATAACTCCGTTTCAAATCTTTATACATCTTGTTTCCTCTAAGATATATAGTGTATTTGAGCGGTGTGCCTCTGCTAGGATTTTATTCCTAATTTGCTCGTCACTTGGTACCCAAACTCGATTCGAAATCTGATAACCCCATCTTCGTGTATCGAGAATCCCGATCTTTCTCCTTTAAGTATCTTCTCCTTGTTTTTGAAGATGTGCATCTTTCTCTTGTGCTTCCTTGATCTCTTTCGTGAGATCGGCTTTAACCGAAATATTAGCACATGAAATCGAGTATTGATTCTCGTCGATTCCAATTGCTCGGCTCTTCTAATGATTCCCACTCTCGAATCATAAGTCCGGCTAAGCTCGCCTTTACGCTTAGAGCGTGCGCTACGACGTTAGCTTTCCAGGGATGGTATTGAATATCAAAGTGATAGTCCTCAATCAATTCCATCCATCTCTGTTGCCTCAGTTGAGATCTTTCGGGAGAATAGATACTTCAAGCTCTTATGATCTGTGAAAACCGTGAATGTTGCTCCGTAGAGATATTGTCTCCATTTCTTTAACGCGAACACTATTGCTGCCAATTCCAAGTCATGCATTGGATAATTGGCTTCATACGACTTGAGCTTTCGTGATGCATAAGCGATGACCTTTCCTTCTTTGCATGAGCACTACTCCTAGTCCTTCCTTTGATGCATCTTTGTAGACGACAAAGTTTTATGTTCCCTTTGGAAGAGCTAAGATGGAGCCGTAGTAAGTCGTTTCTTGACTCTTGAAACTAGCCGCACTTGTCATTCCACTCAAACTTGACTTGCTTGCGGGTTAGTCGAGTGAGCGGTCGGCTATCTTGGAGAAGTCCTGGATAAATCTTCGATAATATCCGGCTAGTCTAAGAAACTCCGATCTCCATTATAGACTCGGGTTATTTCCATTCAACCACGCAGTTTGTACCTTGAAGGATCTACGGTGATCCCGGTGCGGATACTATGTGTCCCAAGAACGCGACTTCACTAAGCCAAAATTCGCACTTGCTTTGAATTTGGCATACGACTTATGCTCTCGTAGTGTCTCCAAAACAACTTTCAAATGACGGTCATGCTCTTCTCTAGACTTAGAGTATACGAGTATGTCATCAATGAATATCACTACGAATTGATCCAAATAAGGTTGAAAGACTCAATGCATCGGTCCATAAATCTTTCTTGCTGGTGCATTAAATCGGACCGAAAGGCATCACTAAAAACTCGTAGTGTCCATATCGAGTTTGAAATGCGTTTTTGAAATGTCTTCTTCGCGGATCTTGATTGGTAATATCCTTGTTGTAAATCAAACTTGAGTACACCGTCGCTCCTTGAAGTTGATCAAATAGTTCGTCTATCCTCGGGGGGATATTTGTTCTTGATGGTGACGCTATTAAGACCACGATAATCTATACACAACCTTAATGTGCCATCTTTCTTCTTGACAAACAAAGACAGTGCTCCCCACGGAAACATACTCGGTCGGATAAATCCCACATCCATCGGTTTACGTAATTGCATCTTCAACTCTTGTAACTCAAGAGGAGCCATTCTATATGGGGTTCTAGCGATCGGGCGAGTCCCCGGTAACACCTTGATGGTGAACTCGACTTCCCTATCCGGGAGGGACAGTGGTGAGTTCTTGTGGAAATACATCCGTGTATTACGATACTATAGGTACTTGGTTAATGTGTGTATCAACCGTGGGTTTGTTAATTACAAACGCCAAGTACTCTTGAGCCCCTCTAGTGATCGCCTTCCTCGCTTTCATTCTTTGAAATGATTGGGGCAATCTTAACTCGTGCCCTTCCCGAAATTTCCACCGGGTTTTCCGGTTCACATAGCTTAATGGACTTGTTATGGCAGTCCATTTGTGCATGGTGTGCGAGACAAACAGATTCATTCCCAATATCACGTCGTATTCGGATATAGGTAATAAGATCAAATCGGCGGAAAGTTTATCTCGATAATCTTAACCCATGTATTATAGATAATATACATTATCGACTTGCACCCATAGGAGTTGACACTTCTAGACATATAGGCATATGTTCCATGCATGCATGCAGTTTGTGTACAAAATGCGGTGCAACAAATGAATGCGTTGATCCAGGGTCGAACAATATTTTAGCGTAGTGGTTAGATACTAGAAGTGTACCTTCCGGCACATCCGTCGCCTCCGAAGCCTCTTCACGGCTAGTGCAAATGCTCTAGCGGGCATCCTTGCCCGATTACCCTGGCCATTTCCCGAACACGCGGGTGCATCTATTTGGTTCGGTCCTCGTACTTGGCAATCTTTCGGTGATCTGATTACTACCACAATAAGCAAACACCTTCCTTGTTTACGCCAACAGTCATTGGCGGTATGTCCCGGTTTCTGGCAATATGCACACAATTGACCCGGCTTTCCTTGTACTGGTCCCTTTCCCTTATCTGTCTTATTAACTGGTCCCTTCTGAAACTTAGCAGGCGGTTTAGATGGTTGTCCCCCATTTGTCCTCTTAAGATGTTTGATGGCCTACTCTCTTGAATCATCCCAATACGGTTGATCCCGACTCAATGCGGAGAGCTGCCTTTACTGGTGAGTAGGTTGTCGATTCAACAATCACGATTGTTTAAGTTCTAGTTTCAATCCTCGAGTGAACTTGTAAAAGCTTGTCCTCTTGATCGATTGTCCCCAGAGCATACTTGGACAATCGGTGGAATTGACTTCGTCTTGAGCTACGGTCATGTTCCCTTGCCTCAATCTGTGGAATTCATCTCGGCGCGCCTCTTTCACAACTTTGTGGAATATCATTCATTGAACTCGGCCAAGAAATTCCCCATGTTCAGCTGCCGGTCTGTTCCCATCTTCTTTCAAGCATTGCCCTCCACGGTCTCTAGCGGTGATTCCGGGCGAAATACGGCGAGTGTGACTTTCGCTCATCCGAGTATTGGAGAGCGTTGAAGATATTCTCAATTTCTCTACCCATTCTTCTCGCCTTCAAATCATCCGGCTCTCCTAAGAAGGCTGGTGGGTCGAACCGTAGAAATCACTCCAACGTGCGATCGTTCGCTCTGCGGCGGGTTCGGGAGCACGGGGTTGAGGCTCTGCTGTTGCCTCATGAAAACCAAGTATTTGTTGTAGGGCTGCGCGATCAAGTTGTCTCCTACAGGTGGGAGGCGGTGGTAATTCGGGGAGGGTACCCGGTCCTTGGGTACGTCGTCATCCCCTCGGGAACTCGGCGAGGTCTCCCACGTCCTCGATGTTCGGCCGTTTCGATCAACAAAACTAAGGCGGATCGATCAAAGGCAAAGGAAAGGTAAGAAGAGAATAAGGAAAGAATGAATAAAGAAAGTCGTCAAGAATCAACTAAGTCAAGACAAGTATGACTATGGAACCTCAAAATATGCGTTCTAACTTAGTTCAAACATTAATAAGGCGGTTCTATGCCAATTTGAAATCGATTTCACACTTAATTGGTCAAGTCGCGGTATTACCCAAAACACAGGACGAGGGTCCTATCTGGGTCGGCTCGGTGTAAGTTTCCATCTTACTAGCCGAGCTCGATACCACTCTAGCATCACGCCCCAAATGGGTCACGACGACGATCCACAACTTAAATACAAATAACCAAAAGCGATCAAGACGAATATCATTGAGAACCCAATGAAACAGTCAAAATAAACGGAAATAAAATAACAAGCACAACTTACAGTCCACAATCCATAATCCAAATTACATCCTCGAAAATCAACCAACGATAACAACTTAAAATTTAAAGGGTCCTACGCCCTTGATTTACAAACCGGAATGAAAAGAAAACAAAATAGTCCAACAACAATCAAAAGAAATAAGTCCATCAACAACAACAAGAAGTGGTAAATCCAACAAGCGGAGTACAATGGCTCAATCCAAGGCCGATTCAAAGCATCTTCAACAAAGTCCTCATCTAAAGGTTAGAAAACAGTGGGGATGAAACGAGAAATCTCGGTGGGACGGGGTGATCGTGTGTAAGTGTGGCGATATATATAGTTAATGCGAGAAAATAGTTATATGAAAACGGCGTGAGTATGATGCATGAATTAACACACGATCCACAAGCGTCGTGATAAATATATTTAAGTAATATACTTATACTGACTCAAGAAAGCGATTCATGGTCACACGGACACTATGTGATTGATCCAAGACAGGTAGGATTACGTGCGGAAATGTAACGCCAATCCCATGCAAGAGAGATAATGGTTGCGTGCGGTTTGTAGCGCCAACCAATGCAAAACAAGTAAGCGGTTGCGCACGGATTTGTAGCGCCACCAAAGCGGGTCCGATAACTCCGGAATCGTGTGGATCGGACATCGATTCCTTCGTTCTTCCTTGTAACTCCCGAGCAAGATGGTCCAAGACCTGTCACCTTATCGCTCCATAGGCAAAGACAAATCCACAAAGAGAGCTAGCTAGGCCGGATTGTCATAATCATGATTATACCTCCGATTACTACGACCCGCTTCCCTTGGACAACTTCCGTCCCTCGGTTGCGGGATTAGGGCGATGGGGCGGAAGAGTGGAATAGCGGCCGATTTGCCGGTTCTATCCCCCGACGTATCCATTCCGATTGTGTGAGCTCGACACACCAAGTTGACTCAGCAGAAAGTAAATACAAGTTCGGGTAGTCAACCAGGCGATCGAGTATTATTGATTCAGGGAAGCGATTCGAGGAAATTTTTGAAAATTCACGAGTAGAAATATGGCGTTGGTGGAGTTATTTGGATGAAGATGATTATCGGAAGGATAAGCAATATTCGATATCTTGAAAGATTAGGTGGAACATAAGTCCCGTTATAGATTCAAAAGCGCAAGACGAGAAAGTCGCCTGCGATCGGGTATTAATCGGTCGAATCGGTCCGATAAGTCAAGGATTTTTGAGAAAATAAAAGGAAAAATAATTTGAGTTAGGTCTTTTATAAAAGAAAAATTACAATTTAGCCCCGTTTTGTAAAAACCAAGACTTTTGGGGTTAAAAATTGAATAAATAAATATCCCGACCTTGAAAAATTATGAGGTCAGTTCCTAACTTCTCCAAATTGTCCACAGATTCAGGGTTTTAAAGTTTTGAGGTCGAGTTTTTATAAAATTCTCACATTGGCCCCAAATTTGTAAAAATTGTCATTTCGGACCTTAAGTTTAAAATAATCGTAACTCACAAACCGGGAGGGCTTTTAATGTGATTCTAGTTGGAAAATGTCACTAAGGTTGATATGATATTGGGACAAAAGCAGTTTTTAAAAGAAATAAGTGTAGGTCCTTTAACTTTTGAAAATATCATTTTTGTCCCATTTTGAAATAATTGCCTTTAAGGCTTTTAGGGTCCAATTGTTATGAAATTTGAACCTTGGGGCCAAAATATAATTAAGTTATAGTTAAGTTAGTATTTCTAGGTGCATGGACTGCATAAGTCCTGGAAATTTCATTTGGGTCCTCAAGTTTAGTATTTTACACATTAGTCCCTCAATTTTAGAAAACTTACTTTCCAAGCCCTAAACACTTGGATTTTTGGAATACATTTAAAATATATCATTTCCAGTACCTTAAGAATAAAATTTTCAAAATTTAAAGTTAAGGTTTGGTACAGTTTTAAAATTTTCAATGTAGCCCTTAAACTTTCAAAATTTTACAATCTAGTCCTTGGGCTCTTAAAGGTTGATTTTATTTATCTAAAAACTCTTAAAACTTTATTAAACTGTCCAAAAGTCATTTTTGAACCTGAGTACAGTCCCAAATTTCGAAATTTGTAGAAGGGTCCTTTAACTTTTATTTTCTTGCAATTTAGTCCACAAGCTTTCCATTTTTACATTTTTAAGTCCAAAATTGAAATTTAATCAATTATGCTCGACTTGTCCAGGTTATAAGTCATCCCAAATATGGATTTCAAAGATCATACACATGCATGTCCAATACATACAAGAATTCATCAAATAAAACATTAAATTGCACATGCATGCACCTAAAATTCAATAAATAGCAATTTTGAGCAACTCTTGAGAATTTTCATGATTTGATACATAAAATTGACATGCAATACATATATTATATATCTCAAGGCTCATGATCAAAATTTCTACATGCATTTTAATAAAAACACCTAATAGTTGGAAAGTATTTTTCCACCCACCTTAAAATTGGAAAATTGTGAAATAAAAGGATAAATTTCACAATTTTTGGATGAGGTCACTTAGGTCAGCCCCTAAGTTAAGAAATATCAAAAATTTGAAGTTAGAAAAATGAGAGCAAAATTAAGGAGAAAATGAAGGAGATAAGAAAATGAGAAAGACTACACTTTACCTTGTGTAGTAGGTGATTGGAGACTAGTTGAAGCTTTAAATTTGGAATTTTTGGTTCAGCTCCAAAATCACCTAAGGTCAGCCCCTATTTCTCAAAAATGAAAAAAGGGTGTTAAAATTTGAAAAAAATAGAAAGAAGAGGAAAGAAGGGTTAGTGTCCAATTCTTACCTTGTAGTCCAAATTCTCTACTAGTTCTTCTTCAAGTCTTCAAGTTTCACAACCATGCATGCATGTCTCCAAGTGGTCTTCTAAGTACCTCAAAATCCAAAATATAACCTTAAGTTAAAAGAAGAAGGTGATGAGTAGTAAAAATTTAAGTTGAATTGAGGAGTGAAATTTCTTACCTTGAGAAAAGAGGGGTGTTCGAATTTTTGAGTTTAAGTGGTAAGATTGTTTGTTTTGGTTTAGATATTTGAAGAAAGAAAGTATGTTTGATGTTAGGAAGAAGATGTTCTTGGAGTTATGAAGATGGGTTTGAAGATGTGAAGGACTTGTGTTTGAATATTTGAAGATATGAAGAAGTGGTACTTGAAGATATGAAGAACTTATGTTGAAGATTTGAAGATGTGAAGAGTTGGTGTTTGAAGGTTTGAAGATATGAATGAATTTTGTTTGAATGTTTGAAGATGTGAATGAATTTTAGAGAGAGGTTAGAGAGAAGGAGGAGAATTAGCTTGAGAGATTAAAATGTTGGATGAAAATGAACAAAATTGGTTCATTTTTGGGCATAATTGCCGTCCACTATGGAGGGAGGGGGAGAAAATTTTTGATTAATTTGTGTCTTGCATTTTGCCTCTTGCATGGGAGACATTTTGGAGGTCAAAGGTATGGGCATGAGATGGTTTGAATGGAATGTTGGAAGACTTCCAACATGTTGGCAAAATTAATAATAAAGAATTGATGTATGAGATGATGTGTATAATGTTTGAATTAATGGTATATAATTATACACAAGATGACTAATTTAAGGTGTAAGTGTACAAGAGTTGGATGATATATCTACTCCAAATCATCACCATGGCCGTCCATACTTAGGGCATTATGGTAATTCCATATTTTGTTTTGTCCCAAATTTGATGATAATAGATGAAATATATCAATCTCCAAAATAATTAGTGATTTCCTTGATCACTTATAAGTCTCATGATCACTTAATCTAAATTAAAATTATAATTCTATAAGGTAAAAAGTCTCTAAAATAAATAGTCTCTTAAAATTCTAAGGTGACCAATAAATACAAAAATAGTAATAATGATCAATCAAGTGATCATAAATGCAAAATAGAATTAATAAAGATCATGATCACAAGTAATAAATGAAATGAAATAAAATACAAAATATATGTATTATTAATAATTACCCATCAAAGTGACGCGGTAAAATAGTCGATCAAATACATAGACGACAATAAGAATCAATTATAAGCTCGGAAAAATCGGGGCTCCACATATTTTGCCACAAAATATCTACATAATCTCCATTATATCTACCTAGTCCTTAGCCACCCTCTTGAACCAATGAAACTTGAAGTTTTTCTAATCATTTCCTCAATCCCACTTTCACACTCAATATGCTCTCTACACTCATTCATCAAGTATGACAAAAAGAAGAATAACAATGAGGAGAGGAGGCCATTTGACCGTATGCTCCAAATGGAAGATATGAGAGTCCTTTTGTTGTATTATATTTTCTCCTTCTCCACTTAACCATATGCTCCTTTTTCTCTCTCTACACTCACAATTTTTACAAGAAGAAACACTCCATTTCCTTGAAACCTAAGGACCAAAAGTTGTAAGGAAGGAAGACGATTGGTCAAGCAAGCTTAGAGATCATTACACCAAGGAATAACTCCGAATTATAAGGATATTTTGAAGAGAGGCCATGGGCTTCTAGTGCACCAAGAAGGAGGGACATGCCCATTTTTGCTAACTCCATTAAGCTGTCTTGAGGTGGGTGGTATCCAAACCCTTCATACATATTTTTCTAAATGCATGCAACTGATTTTTATGTCTTTATATAACCATTTTCATATTTTAAAATGACATGCATGATGAGAAAATTTCATGTTGGAGTTGTGCTTAATATTCTTAAGGTGAAATGTGATAAAAAGCATGTTTGATGCCATTTTTGTGTCCCAATATGAATCTGAAAATTTTCTTAAATTCATGTATATTTATGTGATGATATTTTGCTATATTATGGTGTGATTTAGTGTGGATTTATGAGAATAAAATTGTTAGGGCCAAAATGATATTTTTGGACCTATTGTGCGATTTAATAAAACTTGGAGGACCTATTTGTAATTTTCGAAACTGACCTAGATTGGTACCAAAATGACACATATTTTTACACCTAAAAACTGTCCGTGTATGGTTTTAGAGGTTAAAACGTTAATTTTAAGCTAATGGATCAAAATTGCAAATCTTGTAAAAATAAGGGGTAAATTTGTAAATTCCGAAAATTCTAGAAACGGAACCGAAAACTGAAATTTTTAATCTTAAAATATTATTTATAACCTACTGGACCTACCCTAAAAATTTAAGTGAAATCCGAAATAGTAGTTGTCGACAAAACGGTAAAAATGCAAGTTTTGTAAAAATAAGGGCAAAACTCTGAATTCGAAATATTCCAGGAACCTTGAAATGAATATTTAGTATCAAAATATTATTTATAACCTACGGGACCAATCCCAAAAAATTGAGCGGAAACCGAGTTGTAAAATAAAAGTTATCACCGAAATGGTGACAATGCATATTTCAAAGGAGGTAGGGGTCATTTTGTAATTTTTCGAAACTGGACCCCGAACCTAGTAAAATTATAATATTTCTTAAGTATTTTGGACTCATAAAAATTAATTTGTTGGTGAGGCGGACCCTGGTTTGCCGGCCATAGTATTATAAAGGTTTTACGCTAAAATTTCTATTTTCCGGAACTAAAAGGGTAAGATTGTAATTTTTAAAACCTGCTACCGAACCCTCTGGAAATTAAATTCCTATTGATTTATGAGGTCCAGTGGGCCTGAGCTCGTGTCCAACGGAGCTCCGATTGATTAATTACAAATTTTCAAGCCTTAGCGAGAAAACGGGTGACTCGGCATAATGACTTGCTTTTGAAATTAAAATTGAAATGATTCACACCTTTACAAAACTAAGCCAGCCCCTTAAATATTTTATTTATGGTTATTAATGGATTTTAAAGATAGCCCGTGTACCCCTTTTGTCGTTTCACGAAAAATTGACCCATTTAGCTATTTAAAATATTTTATAAAGTTCTTTTACTAAAATTCACAAGTGTTGTTTTAAGGACTTTTCGTTCTTAAAATCATATCCGAGCAAATATTTCAACCTACTAGGAATAATATTTCGATAAATCTCCAGGAGATCGATCTATTTTTTAAAACTCCATAAATCCAACTTATCCGCTCGTTGTTGCCGCACATAAGCGTAATTTGGTGATTGAATGATCGATTGATCAAGTAAATAAATGATTAAGTATTTTGAAAATCCGGTCTATGTGGTAGTGTTGGGCCCTAGTGAGGTGGGGAAAGGTTGGGTCTTTGATCGGCGGCTCGCCCCTGCGATCGGGATTCACCTTCCTGGTCCTAATCCCACCATGGAGAATGGATTATCCAACGGCGGCGTGGGTCGTAGAATTGGTATAATCATGATTATGGCATTTCTCGGGCAAAAGGCCGAGCTAAAGAGATGTCGGCGGTGGAGTTATAAGGTAGTAAGTGGGCTTGACCAAATTGTGCGTGTGGAGCGATAAGAGAAGCGAGGAGTTTTGCGCCCGATCGGCGCGAACCCGGCGTTTAGTGTTTTTGTGTTCAACCAATGATGGCGCCGGTGCAAGTGATTATTAAACTAATGATAGCACGCCGGTGCAAGTGAATGTTGAACTATTGAAAGCACTTCGGTGCGTTGATTGTTTTCTTCAGTGAATGCACTACGGTGTTAGTGATTGAAAAGTGTTTGATTGTATTTACATTTTTGAAACTCTCATGCAAATAACTAAGTGATTTCATATCGCAATTTCATGTGTGCATTATCGCATAAAAGCTTATTCCACCGCAAAGCGATTTTCGTCACTTCATGGGTAAATATCATCGATTTGAATACATTCACTCCTTTTTGGATGCATCATGTTATTTTAAAGGAAATGAAGGGATATTTTGAGAAAGAAAATCCCCTTTGTTGGGAGGCCTTTGACAAATAAATATTTCCATCGCGTCAAAGGAAAGTGAGCCACACTAACACATACGCACCCACCCACCGAGGCTTTTCTCACCCTACCATTTCGTTTTAAACCCTTTCCAGAGGACCGGCGGTGATGCGGAGGAGACATATTAGGTGCAAGAGGAGTAGCCGAAGTGTAGCTCGGGAAGAACGGTAATAGAATCTTAAGGATGTTGTCTTATGGTTTTTATTAATTCCATCAGAATCGTTAAACTCTGTATAGTTGTTTTAAGTATTGCCTTGAGATGTTAGTATTTGGATCTTCATGAGCAAGACTTATTCCCGGTTGCGACCCGTGTACCTTGGAACCTCGACTTCACCGAGTCGGATATATGTTGAGCGAGGACTCCGTGAATCTATTTTATCTGTCTTTGGAATATTGAATAAATTTGGGGCGTGATAGTTTTGGTATCGCAACCTCGGTTTGTAATAAGGAACTTACGCCGAGCTAACCCAGGATAGGACCCTCAACCTTTGTTGGGATTACCGCTATTGCCAAAGCTATATGTTCAATTATGTGTGATTAATTTGGGTATTTCTTGCACATTTGATGTGATTTAGGCGCTTAGCTAATCTTGACTTGACTTTTATCTGCATGATGTGGTAGACATAGTTGTCTTTATTAGTATTGCTTTAGTATTGATGGGTTAGTACCACAAGGAAATTCCTACGATATAATTTTTGATATTATATGTTTAAGAATGACATAAGTGACTACGGGGTATTAGTATGTCTTAAGGCCTAAGGTTGATATTTGGAGGAAACTAATGACATTATTTTGGATCTTTGGCCTACGAGAAACTAAACCTAGAATTCTTGTGTATATTAGTGACATTGTGATAATTGTTCTTTAATACTATAACATCATTGGATAAAGGGTTTCACTTACAAAGTATAAGCGTACATCATATTATGAATATATGAGACCACATAAATTTGGATGTTAAGGTAAAGCGTCTATGAAAGTATGTGACTTACAATAATTTGGCTAGATATCACCACTAGATATTTTCTAAGTTATGATCTCTAGTTTACAAACTAAGTTTTGACATAATGATTAATGGGGATATTTACTTTGACTCTATTATGTTCGGATATTTAGTAGATGATACTTGGTTTAGTTATTAATTGATTTGGTTGACTTTGGGAATAAAGGACTTTGTGAGTAAAATAATTTATTTTGCACGACTAAGTGAGAAGTCTGCCAGGCTCGCTACGACCTAGTATAGATGAGCAAGATCTCGACTCGCCATCGGTGGATGAAAAGTGGCAAGAGTACCGCCATCGATCCTCACCTTTATACAAGATCGTTGCTTGGAGTTTAGCGAGGCCACTCCCGGTGTCACTCAAACCGTACCAATAAAGAAAGATGCGGAAGAGATACGGAGGGAACCATGGAGATCGACAATAGTGCCCTCAATAGTGTGATTGATGCTTAGACTTCATCGAGGCTTAAGAAAAATGTGATCAAAGCCTTTAAGGAAATATATATCTAGTGCATACTAGTAGTGTTTATGTAGGTGTATCACTAATGTTATCGATCCGATTAGCAGATTGTCCGTAGATGTGTAGGAATTGGCGGTGCATTTTGGTTTTAGTGTTACCTTGTAAACATTCTATTCGATTATATATAATATATGTTATAGTTAGTTGATTGAGCTTATGTGATTTTATATGCATCAAGTATTGTTTACCTAATTATTTATTTGTTTGTTTGTCTATTTTAAGTACATAATTATTATTAGCAATGAGTATTTTTCCGGAACTTGATTTTGTTGCCAATACCTATATAAAATTTTGAGTGACCTTGTACATTTTAGTTAAGAAACCCTACTATCATTTGTCTAAAAGAAAGATGTGGCTATACGAATAAGCATTAATTATTATGAGTTAAATATGGACCTTTATAATAAGTAACTTTTTCTTATATAGACAAATTGTGACTAGTTTATAAGAAGCAAGGATATGCTTAAGGTTGGGTTGTATACAAGTTTCTAATTTTTTTATGATGGTATGCTTAGGGAAATATTACGGACCATAACTATAATCATGTAATGATGCTCTTATGACCTTACGGATCTATGCACAAGGTATTGTGGTTATTATCCGCTACATTTGAAAATAGGAGAAAGCATGAGTAATACTAAAGTATGTGATTGGTATGTGTTTTGCATGTATTTTGGGCTTATTTGTAGTTATAATTAATTGTTATGCATGCATTACTTGAGTGAAAATGGCTTTATTTGTTTTGTGGAAAAGGTATTACGCTTTGCTTGTTTTGTAGGAATTTGTTGATATTGTAGCATTTTGGCGACAATTCGGAGCATTGCAGTAAGGGACCGCCACTACTTGAAATAACGTACGATGTTTGGAGTTGAATCGAGAAGAAGTCAGTCAAACCGGGCGAGAAACGGAAGGAAACGAACAAGTATCGGCTTCAAAGAGGCGTGCGTCCATAGCATGACCCGTGCGCCACCCAGTGAGACTCAGCCCACGACATGATGCACGGGCTGGTCGTGCATGGAGCGCACGGCCCGTGCGCCCTTCAGCGAAAAGAAAAATATCTACGATATCCCGCACGGGCTGGGCGTGCTCTAGGCGCACAACTCGTGCACTGTGCGGGAAAACAGAGTTTTATACAGATTCTTAACTAGGTTTTGACCCAAACGGTGTACAAATAGAGACGAGGCGGCCATAAACGGAAACACTTGACTTTTGCCCTAGAACATAGAGAAAAGAGCAACCTTCTATCAAAGGATTGGAGAGATTGATCGAGGTCACAACCGTGCACTTGAGGATTGAAGATAGATCGAGAGATCGTCAACATCCCTGAGTTTTCTCATTCCATCGTATCATTTATTTTCGATTAGTTAGATATGAACTTGAATAATTTGTCTATGGATTATTTATTTTCTATGTCCGGCTAAACATCTTGTGATTCCGGGTTTGGGATTATGTTAATGGAGACTTTTGTTGGATGATTAATTGCAATTGAAGTTATTGTTTTCAAACCCTATTCGAGTACTTTGTTTTAATTCTTGTTTTATCAAAACACGTTTGGTTTAACTTGCTTTGATGTATTAATTGAATTCGAGAGATGAGTTTCAATACTAGATCTGTGAGTACTTGACATGAATATTTGCAAGATTGAGAAGTCTGTGAATATTTGTGAGGATATTTAATCTTTTGTGCTTTTGGTTGTTTGATATCTTATGTTGAGTAGAGATGCTATCATAGATATCCAATCAACGTTTTTACATGCATCTCGAGAGAGAGGGTAAAATACTTTTCGTGATTGTCTTATATGGAAGAACAATAATAACTTTGGTTGTGATTAATCGATAATAAAAGGGGATATTAATGAAACCATAGCCCTGGAATCCATTCATCTCCTTGATCTTTCAATCAACTATTTACTTTGTCTTTTTAGGATAAATTCTTGTCTTGTTTTTACAAAACCAAATCACTCAATTTCGATCGTCCGGATAAAAATAGGGCTATTACAATCCCAATACTTAGTACATTAATTTATTAGTCTCTGTGGATTCGACCTTGCTAGCCCTATTCTATAAACTACACCGTACACTTATGGTGAAGCTAAAAAATAAGGCGACGATCTGTATTGGGAATCAAAGACCTTTAGAGTTGTTGCAACCATTGCAAATACCCGAGTGGAAATGGAAGTGCATAACGATGGACTTCGTGAACGACTTGCCTAGAACACCAAATGAATATAATGATATCTAGGTAATTGTAGACGGACTTACAAACTCGGCTCATTTTCTACAAATCAAGAAGACTGTTAATTAGTACGTAAAAAGCTTGCATGAACCTACATTAGAGAAATTATTCGATTGCATGGAGTGCGATGGGATTATTTTGGATAGAGACCCCATATTCTTATCTCAATTATGGAAGAGCTTGGACGAGGAATTGAGAACCTCATTAAGCTTTAACACAACACCACATATCCACAAATAGATGGACCATCCGAAAGGACCATTCAAACCCTCGAAGACATGTTGAGAGCATGCACACGAATTTTCTAGATCTTTGGAATTTACACATGACATTAGTTGAGTTTGCCTACAACAATAGTCATCAAGCAACAATTAGGATGATATCTTACAAGGAGTTATACGGAAAGAAGTGTCGATCACTGGTTGGTTGGGAAATTGACTATTGTTAAACCCCTAAAAAGAAAGGAAATCACAACCGATGATTCCGAGAGTTGATTTGGTCCAAGACGCTATTGATAAGGTCCGATTGATTAGAGAAAGAATTCGACTAGCTCGAGTCATCAAAAGAGCTACGCGAACAAGAGAATGAAGGACCTAGAGTTTGAGGTTGGAGATCGATGAGGTATTTTTGTGGCTCTCACCTCGGAAAGGGTTGATCACCACAAAGAAGGCGGCGGAAAATTGAGCCACGAGATATGTAGGGCCCTTCAAGATCCTTGAGAGAATCAGCTCGCTAGCTTACCACCATAAGTTTCCGTCTAACCTTGCTAGAAGGCATGACGCCTTTCACATCTCAAGACTAAAGAAGTATCACCGACCCAAAACACATCATTATTAGTGATATTCCGTCGGTAATGGGAAACTTAATGTACATGGGAATTCCATAAGATTGAGGGCCGTCAAATTCGAGAGTTAAAGAAGAAAAAAATCCATTAATCAAAGTGGTGTGGCAAAACCATGACCACTAGAAGGTGCCACATGAGCAAGAGAAGAAAATATCTTTGTCAAGCATTATCTAGTATTATTATATAAGAATAGAATTTGGGGACCAAATTCTCCTAAGTAGGGGAGGATGCGAGACCCCGTATTTTAGCGAATATTTAATTGTAAATAAGATGAATTATTAGCTATATTGTGTGAATTTGATATATCCCCTTGTATTTCCACATTAGAATCTTTAAGTATTACTGTTGATACACCTACGCCAATAATTTGTTCTTATGCTTATTAATTATCATGCATGTTGCATTATAATTTTGGTTTGATCGTCACAATTGAGATAATATTATTTTAAACTTCTATTAGTTAACCCTTATTTATTCGGCAACTATTATTATTTCTACATCTTGATTTAATAAAATTAAATCTTTCATTTTTAATAAATAAAACCGTTGTTGCCATTTTTCTAAGAATGATTATATGATAAAGTCATTTTCATCAATCTATTTTTTGGATAAAATGTAAATTCGATTTCTATTGTAAATTTTATAGTTTGTAATTTAATAAACAAAAAAAAGTGCTTAAAGACTATTTCATTAAAGTCAATTTCTATATTTTAGTAAAATGTCTCATTCTTGATTTATTAAACTACTTGCTACTTGATTTAATATATTGCTAAATACTATACAAGAAAGTTATTTATTTAATAGTCTCGACTATATCACTACATGTAATATTATATGTATATATTCTTAATTCTAGCTAAGTGATTGTTTTATTATTATGCGACTTAGCTAGATTAATATTAAAATGTATATTCTCACTACTATTCTAGCCTTAGTATTTTAGTATATATAATTAGTATATAAAGTATTTATCAAAATACTTGGGAGTATCATATACAATTATAGAATAGAAAAGAAGATAATTTAGGAGTGAAATTGTGCAAGTTGTTTTGAGGTAATCATGAGTTGTCATCCATCTTGACCAATCTCCATGAAAGAATATACCATCATCTCATTCCTTCACCACATGCCTAGTAGCTCATCATTGCCTAAGTAGATTAGCCACCCTATTTTGGCCAATTATAAAGTTATCTTCTAATTTTTATTTTGCCACAAAATCTCTACATAATCTCCATCATATCTACCTAGTCCTTAGCCACCCTCTTGAACCAATGAAACTTGAAGTTTTTCTAATCATTTCCTCAATCCGACATTCACACTCAATATGCTCTCTACACTCACTCATCAAGTATGTCAAAACGAAGAATAATAATGAGGAGAGGAGGCCATTTGACCGTATGCTCCAAATGGAAGATAGGAGAGTCCTTTTGTTGTATTATATTTTCTCCTTCTCCACTTAACCATATGCTCCTTTTTCTCTCTCTACACTCACAATTTTTACAAGAAGAAACACTCCATTTCCTTGAAACCTAAGGACAAAAAGTTGTAAGAAAGGAAGACGATTGGTCAAGCAAGCTTAGAGATCACTACACCGAGGAATAACTCCGAATTATAAGGATATTTTGAAGAGAGGCCATGGGCTTCTAGTGCACCAAGAAAGAGGACATGCCCATTTTTGCTAACTCCATCAACTTTGTCTTGAGGTGAGTGGTAAAAATTCCAAACCCTTCATACATATTTTTCTAAATACATGCAACTGATTTTTATGTCTTTATATGGCCATATTCATATTTTAAAATGACATGCATGATGAGAAAAATTCATGTTGAAGTTATGCTTAATATTCTTAAGGTGAAATGTGATAAAAAAACATGTGTGATGCCATTTTTCCGTCCCAATATGAATCTGGAAATTTTCTTAAATTCATGTATATTTATGTGATGATATTTTGCTATATTATGGTGTGATTTAGTGTGGATTTATGAGAATAAAATTGTTAGGGCCAAAATGATATTTTTGGACCTATTGTGTGATTTAATAAAACTTGGAGGACCTATTTGTAATTTTCGAAATTGGCCTGGACTGGTACCAAAATAACACATATTTTGACACCTAAAAACTTTCTGTGTATGGTTTTAGAGGTTAAAACGTTAATTTTAAGCAAATGGGTCAAAATTGCAAATCTTGTAAAAATAAAAGGTAAATTTGTAAATTCGAAAATTCCTAAAGCAGAACCTGAAAACTGAAATTTTTATCTTAGAATATTATTTATAACCTACTGGACCTACCCTAAAAATTTGAGTGAAATCCGATTTGTAAAATAGAAGTTGTCGACAAAATGGTAAAATTGCAAGTTTTGTAAAAATAGGGGCAAAACTGTGAATTCGAAATATTCCAGAACCCTTGAAACTGAATTTTTAGCATCAAAATATTATACCTACGGGATCAATCCCAAAAATTTGAGCGAAATCCGAGTTGTAAAATAAAAGTTATCACCGAAATGGTGAAAATGCATATTTCAAAGGAGATAGGGGCCATTTTGTTATTTTTTGAAATTGGACCCTAAACCTAGTAAAATTATAATATTTCTTAATTATTTTGGACTCATAAAAATTAATTCTTGGTGAGACGGACCCTGGTTCGCCGACCATAGTATTATAAAGTTTTACGTTAAAATTGCTATTTTCCGGAACTAAAAGTGTAAGATTGTAATTATTAAAATATTCTATCGAACCTTCTAGAAATTAAATTCTTACTGATTTATGAGGCCCAATGGGTCTGAGCTTGCGTCCAATGGAACCCCGATTGATTAATTACAAATTTTTAAGCCTTAGCGAGAAAACGGGTGACTCGGCGTAATGACTTGCTTTTAAAATTAAAATTGAAATGATTCACACATTTACAAAACTAAGCCAGCCCTTTAAATATTTTATTTATGGTTATTAACGAATTTTAAAGAACGCCCGTGTACCCCTTTTGTCATTTCACGAAAACTTGACCCATTTAGCTAGTTAAAATATTTTATGAAGTTCTTTTACTAGAATTCACAAGTATTGTTTTAAGGACCTCCCGTTCTTAAAATCATATCCAAGAAAATATTTCAACCTACCTGGAATAATATTTTGATAAATCTCTAAGAGATTGATCTATTTTAAAACTCCATAAATCCCACTTATCCTTTCGTTGTTGGCCGCACATAATCGTAATTTGATGATTGAATGATCGATTGATCAAGTGAATAAATGATTAAGTATTTTGAGAACCCAATATGGTAGTGTCGGGCCCTGGTGAGGTGGGAAAAGGTTGGGTCTTTGATCGAGCGGACTCGGTATTGGTGGGATTCACCTTCCTTGGTCCTAATCCTACCTTTGGAGGACGGAACGTCCAACGGGCAAAGTGGGTCATAGAATCGGTATAATCGTGATTATGGCATTCTCTGGGCAAAAGGCTTGAGCTAAAGAGATGTCGAGCCACCTGGAGTTATAAGGTAGTAAGTGGGCTTGACCAAATTGTGCGTGTGGAGCGATAAGGAGGCGAGGAGTTTTCTTGCTTTGATCAGCGAACCCGGCGTTTAGTGTTTTTGTGTTCAACCAATGATGGCACCGGTGCAAGTGATTATTAAACTAATGATAGCACTGCCGGTGCAAGTGAATATTGAACTATTGAAAGCACCCGGTGCGTTGATTGTTTTCTTCGTAAATGCACTACGGTGCTAGTGATTGAAAACTAGTTGATTGTATTTACATTTTTGAAATTCTCATGCAAATAACTAAGTGATTTCATATTGCAATTTCATGTGTGCGTTATCGCATAAAAGTTTATTCCACCGCAAATGATTTTCGTCACTTTATGGGTAAATATCACTGATTTGAATACATTCACTCCTTTTTGGATGCGTCATGTTATTTTAAAGGAAATGAAGGGATCTTTTGACAAAGAAAATCCCATTTGTTGGGAGGCCTTTGACAAATAAATATTTCCATTGCGTCAAAGGAAAGCGAGCCACACTAACACACACCCACCCCACCCACTGAGGCTTTTCTCATCCCACCATTTTATTTTAAACCCTTTTCAAAGGATCGGACGGGTGATGCGGAAGAGGCCTATGAGGTGCAAGAGGAGTAGACGATGTGTAGTTTAGGAAGAATTGTAATAGAATCTTAGGGATGTTGTTTTATGGTTTTTATTGATTCTGTTGTAATCGATAAACTCGTATACTTGTTTTAAGTATTGTCTTGAGAAGTTAGTATTTGGCTCTTCATGAGCAAGACTTATTCGATTGCGACCCATGTACCTTGGAACCTCGACTTCACCGAGTCGGACATATGTTGAGTAGAACTCCGTGAATCTATTTTATCTATCTTTGGAATGTTAAATGAATTTGGGCGTGACATAATTTGAGATGAATATGATGGGAGAACTCAATATCTTCCTTGAACTTCAAATAAAATAGTGCAAGAAGGTATTTATATATCTCAAACGAAATACACCAAAGAGCTTCTAAAGAAGTCGAATTGAAGAAAGGAAGAACCATTGCTACTCCTACAAAAAAATATCAAGCTTGACAAGGATGAAAAAGGCAAGTCGGTTGATGAATCAATATCAAGGTATGATTGGCAGTTTATTTTATTTAAGCGCAAGTTGACCCAATATTCTTCATGTCGTATGCCTATGTGCTCGATTTCAATCCCAAAGAATCTCATTTAAGGGCCGTTAAAGAATTTTTCGATATTTGAAAGACACTATTTCTTATGGCTTGTTTTATCCAAAGAATGAAAAAATTTCTTTAAAATGATATAGTGATTGATTGTCTTTGGAAATATTGATGATCATAAAAGTACTTTCGGATCATATCAATTTTTAGGCGATTGTCTAGTATCTTGGTTTTCAAAGAAACAAAATTGTGTATCTTTATCAACGGCCAAAACCGAATATATTTCCACGTCCTTTTGTTGTAATCAACTTCTTTGGATGAAACAAACTCTTGCGGATTATAAATGTTCCTTTGAAAATATTTCTATTTTTGTGATAATACTTCCGCTATATCTTGCTCAAAATCGGTTCATAATCGAACCAAAAATATTGAGATTCGACACAATTTTCTAAGGGATTGTGTTTCTAAACGAAAAATTGGGATGTGCTTTGTCCTATCTCACGATCAACTCGCGGATATTTTTATAAAACCATTAACTCGCCGAGTCTTTTACTTCAATTTGAGCTCGTTTAGTTATAATGCATATTGAATAAGGTCTAAGTTTGCATTTTGTGCATTTTTAAAACACAAGGGTGAAAAATCGAAATGATACTCAAAATGATTGTCTCTTGACAATTCTACTATTTTGGGTTTCTTAATTTTCATACCCTTCGCCCAATTCACACACATAATACTCAAAATGATTGTCTCTTGACAATTCTACTATTTTGGGTTTCTACTATGTATATATATCCCATATTATTCATCTTCCACAATCATTGGTAAGTTTTGGCTTCATTTTTCTCATCTCAATTGGGGTGAACCCTTAGAAAGTTTTCGAACTTTTTGGCACTTGATATTGATAAATTATTGTATTCATGTGATGGAAATTGTGTATATTGATGATATATTATTGTGGAATTAGGATTGGTGTTGATTTTTGGGCATGATTCAATATATCAATGTTATATACAACTTTGATATCTTATGCATGCCAAGTGTTTGATAAACTATCTCAATAAAAATTTGTCTTTTGTAAGATTCTCTTGATTATCATTGATTGGTATCTACATGGTGATCATTTCTTGTATATCAAATGAGCTTCTAAATACTTTCTCCTACTGATTGCCTTTACAATTAGGAATTTTTAGACCTCGATTTCATAGCATGATATTAATATGGTTTAATGCGCACTTTGATGTCTATTTATGATGTTTTTATCATGCTAATAGTCTTTTGGATGATTCCAAATGGGGAAAAATGGAATGAGCTCATAAGCGGATCAAATGAGCTAGAAAAAGCTCGTAGAAAAAGGTAAGTGGTCGAGAAAAAGCTATAAGCTATGGATGATTTATGGATTGTTGCTCGTATATATTTATGGACTATTGCTCATGGCTAATGATTTATTTTTGACAGGGGGAGCTTTTAAACTCTTAAGATTTAAGTCATATTTGCAAAAGCTAAGCTTTTAGCTTTTAACTTGATTGATTCTATGCTTGTTTATTGTTTAGCATGTTGATAGGGGAGTTTATTGCTTTGAATGTTGATAGGGGCAGCTTATAAAACTTGTTTTGGAAAACCATTGCTCCTATCCTTATGTTTTTCATCTTGAATAGTGTTGCTTACAAAGGGAGTTTGTTAGATAAATGTTTTTATCTTGATTTTGATGATTTCATATAAATGAGTTTTATACCAAAACAATGTCCCTAAATGTTGTCTAAATACTTCAAAATATTTTCAATAATTTTTACTAAGTTTTTTAAGCACTTCTTGAACTTTATTTTTGACAAAAATCGAACAATCTCTCGTGTTGAGGTCGATTGGTCACCCTATAGGGCAACCCGCACTGAAAGTTTTATCTTGAAGCATAATCAAAACAGAGAAGAAAATAGGTGAGGGCGACTAGTCTCTCTAGAGGGTGACCGAGTGCTGAGATGGCTCAATCTTTGTTGAATTATCTATGTTTTATGGGAAACCGGTCATATACCAAGGGACAGAGTCGCACTCTGGTCGACGGTCACCCTATGGTGTCAATCGGTCCCCACCCCATGGCAACCCGTGTCAAATCTCGTTTTAATGTTTTGAACTTTCGAATTTTCAACATAGTGACCGATCGCCCTATGATTTTTGACAGGAAATTCTATCCGTTGTTAACCACTTATTATATATATTTACTTTATCATTTCTTAACCATTTTTGTAGATTTTTTTGATCCTTTTTTGTAGACAAAAGTGAATATGGATGAGCCAATATTGGAGATCCAATCTTGAAGCTCCCCTATAAATAGATTAAGAATTTGAAGGATCAAACACAATACTTCAATCTACAAAACTACAACAAGAAATCAACAAATTTTCTAAGTCTTTATTTTCACATTCGTGTTATATTAAGCCTAGCACATTACTTTCATATCTAGATTGATAGACATTCTTTCTTGATTACATTTGCACTTATAAAGTTGTATTCGTCCCATCAAATCATCAAAACAAGACATACTTGTTAAGTGTTCTTGTGGTAAGAACACACTTGGTTGATTATCTAGTTGTTGAAGAGTTTGGTGCTCTTCATTGTTGTAAGAAGATTTTGGTGATCTTCATAGGTGGTGTTGTAAGAAGAGTGTGGTACTCTTCAAGGTAAAGGTTGTAATAGCTTGATATCAATTAATAAATTTTTTTCTTTTCAAAATCTATTCAAACATACGGGGTGGTAGAGCACGTAGGCCCTAGGTGGGTTGGAGCTCTACAAATCATTTTGTGTTGATTTGTTTTTGCACTTTTACTTCTTCACCATCTTCATATTCGAAAAATAGAGCACAAATCAGAAAATTGGAAAAAACTATTCACCCCCTCTAAATTTTCGTAGCCACTTAGACTAATAGATACGACATTTGCTCTCATCCATCGATGCTCTATGTTCACAAGACAATGAGTTTAAATATCGCAAGAGAAGCTTAACTGAATGAGAGATGTGATGGGGAGCCTAGAAAATATATCAAAAGCTATCTCATATGATAATTAATCAAAACAATTAATGCGGTCATCCTCCTCATTTTGGTGCTTTGTTTTCTTGATTTGCCATTCATTTTAGGACTCTATGGGTCAAGATTTGTTCAGTGGTTTCTTGCCACATTTTATGTATTGTTTTTGAACACTCATCCAAAAATGAAGGGAAATAGAGGTATGCGATAGTGTTTATATTGCCACAGTGCAACACTTGTGCAGCACAAACATGCACATTTTGAAATTGGATATGTACAATAAGATTGCATTTGAATTGAATTTGAATCTTACTAATGATTTAAAATGAATGGATTTAAAATAACTTTGATTTGAAATCATTATAAATGAAGTCATTTGTTTTGATATATGTGGGTTTAGAAAAATAATTTAAAATCCATAAATTTCACGATTAACTCAAAAGGTCAATTAATATGACAAGAAGTTTCAGGATTAACAAGACTAAATCCTAGGAATCTCAAATCAAAATGTAGATAAGAATATTTTTTGAAAATTTTATAACTGGAAAGCCATAGTTTTATATATATATATATATATATATATATATATTCATCATTCCTCCATTAGGGCGGATGGGAAAACTACCTGAATAGTTTTTTTTCCTTTGGTTTCTTTTTCGTTTTTACTAATTTTTTCACTTGTGGGACTTTCGTCTCCCTTCATGGAAGTGGTGCTGTTTTGGCAACAAATCTGACCAATTTGGTTACATATCTAGCCAATTGTGGTTGATCATTTGCAAGGGGTTTTCACACGGGACTATGATCGAAGATCCATGCGTACTGAGAAAAAGACGAAGAGGTTGTCACAAAATTAGAACTGCTACAAATTCAAATTGCAAAATAAGAAACTTCACCTTCAAGACTCATGTCATAGCTTTTTGTCTTGCTTTTTAATTAGGTCACCGGATAGAGGATTGTAAATATTACTTAATTGGATTCAATGTATATGAGGAAAAGCCATCCATTAATTATAGTTGATTGATAAGGTGAGAAGATGAAAGGTAAGAAGAAAGTCATCCATTAATTATAGTTAATTGATAAGGTGAGAAGATGAAAGGTTGTGAGGCCCCGAATTTTAACAACGTGAGATACGGTGTTATGTAGTGATTATTTATTTGGCTATGTATCACAAACCTATTATTAATTAAACGCGACTCTACTTTTATTTATTTCTTCCAATGTCAATTACGTCTTCCTTATTTTTCGAGCGTAATGATTTTATATTCTCCTCTAGTACTAATACTTGGTCGATTAACTACGACTTTAGAAATATTAGATCCCAATAATTTAGGAGTATATTCCAATCCTTATTCAAATATTTCTTCTTATTCTATAATTCATCCTAACCAATTTCCAATTTATTTTGGAATACACATTTGTTATTTCACATCTTTATTTTAAATTTCTAAATATTTAATTATGAATATCTATACATTTTATTTTTTTCCTTAATTTTATAAAGAAAAGAAACCAAATATTTTTTTCTTTTTCCCTAATTTTCGAAATTTCCACTTTAAATGGGGAAATTAACTCAATTTTTCTTCTACCACTATTTTTATCATTTTTTATCCGTGAAGCCCCGATTTTTCCGAGCATGTAATTGATTCTTTTGTCGTCTATGTATTTGATTGATTATTTTCCCCATCACTTAGACGGGTAAATATTAATAATATATATTTGCATTTAATTTCATTTTTATTTATGATCATGATCATTTACTAATTCTATTTCGCATTTGTGATCACTTGATTGATCATTATTACTATTTTTGTATTTATTAGTCACCTTAGAATTGTAAGAAACTATTTATTTTAGAGACTTTTACCTTATAGAATTACAAATTTGATTTAGATTAAGTGACCACGAGACTTATAAGTGATCAAGGAAATCACTAATTAATTTGGAGATTGATATTATTGATCTATTATCATCAAATTTGGGACAAATAAATATGGAATTACCACTATACCCCTAGGTGGATGGCAATGATGGAGTTGTTTTTGGTGTACAAATATCTCCCAACTCTTGTACACTTACACTTTATATTAGTCATCTTATGTATAATTACACCATTAATTCAAACATTATACACATTATCTTATACATCAATTCTTTAATATTAAATCTTCCAACATGTTGGAGTCTTCCCAACATTCCATTCAAACCCATCTCATGCCCATACCTTTGACCACCAAAATGTCTCCCATGCAAGAATCAAAATTCAAGACACAAAATTTAACAAAAACATTCTCCCCTCCCTCTCAAAGTGGACGGCCAATATGGCAAAAATGAGCAAAATTTGTTCATTTAATCCAACACATTTTAATCTTCTAACTAATTCTCCTCCTTCTCTCTAATCTCTCTCTAAGAATCCTTCATATCTTCAAATCTTCAAACACCAATCCTTCATATCTTCAAATATTCAAACACCAATTCTTCATATCTTCAAACCTTCAAGAACCATTTATTCACATCTTCAAATCCTCAAACACAAGTTCTTCACATCTTCAAGCATACCTTCATACCTTCAAGAACATCTTCTTAATATCATCAAACACTCCTTCTTTCTTCAAACATATAAACAAAAACAAACATTCTTCCTACTCAAATCCAAAAAATTCGAACCCCCCATCTCAAAGGTAAGAAATTTCATTACTCAATTCAACTTGATATCTTACAACTCATTACCTTCTCTTCTTAATTTAAGTTTGAAATTTTGATTTTGAGGTACTTAGAAGACTACTTGAAGACATGCATGCATGGTGGTCAATTTAGAAAACTTGAAGAATAATTGTTAGAGAAATTGGACTATAAGGTAAGATTTGGACACTAGAGCCCTTCTCTCTTCTTCTTCCTATTTTCTTCAAATTTTAACACCCCTTTTTCATTTTTGAGAAATAGGGGCTGACCTTAGGTGATTTTGAAGATGAACCAAAAATTCCAAATTTGAAGCTTCAACTAGTTCCAATTCATTTACTACACAAGGTAAAGTGTAGTATTTCCAATTTTCTTATCTTCTTCTTTTTCTTCTTAATTTTCACTCATTTTCCTAACTATAAATTTTTGATATTTCTTGACTTAGGGCTAAGCTAAGTGACCTCATACCAAGTTGTGAAATTTATCCTTTCTATTTCACAACTCTCCAAATTTAAGGTGGGTGGAAACATCTTTCCAACTTCTAGGGATTTTTGTTAAATACATGTAGTGTTTTGATCATGAGCACTTGAGATATGTATATTTTAAGTATTGCATGTTAATTTCATGTATCAAGTTATGAAATTTCTCGGTGTTGCTCAAAAATGCTATTTATTGAAATTTAGGTGCATGCATGTACAATTTAATATTCTATTTGGTGAATTCTTGTATGAAATGAACATGCATGTGTATGATCCTTGAAATCCATGTTTTGTATAACTTATAACATGGACAAGTCGAGCATAATTGATTAAATTTCAATTTTTGGGCTTAAAATGCAAAAATAGAAAGATGGTGGACTTAATTGCAAGAAAATAAAACTTAAGGGACCCCTCTGCAAATTTCGTATTTTGGGACTGTACTCAGGTTCAAAATGACTTTTGACATTTTAATAAAGTTTTAAGAGTTTTAAGATAAATAAAATCAACCTTTAAAAGCCCAAGGACTAGATTGTAAAATTTTAGAAGTTTAAGGGTTACTTTGCAATTTTGAAACTGCGCCAGACCTTAATTTTAAAATTTGAAATTTTCACTCTTAAGGTACTGGAAATGACATATTTTAAATGTATTCCAAAAATCCAAGTGTTTAGAGCTTGGAAAGTAATTTTACTAAAATTTAGGGACCAAATTGTAAAAGATTAAACTTGAGGACCCAAATGAAATTTCCAGGACTCATACAGCCCATGTACCTGAAATTACTAATTTAACTATAACTTAATTATATTTTGGACCCAAGGTTCAGATTTCATAACAATTGGACCCCTAAAAGCCTTAGAGGCAATTATTTCAAAATGGGACAAAAATGAGATTTTCAAAAGTAAAAGGACCTACACTTATTTCATTTTAAAACTGCTTTTTCCCCAATATCCCACTAACCCTAGTGAAAATTTTCAACTGGAATCACATTAAAAGCCCTTCCGGTTTGTGAGTTCCAATTATTTTAAACTTAGGACCGAAATGACAATTTTAATAAATTTAGGGCTAATAGGAGAATTTTATAAAAACTCGACCTCAAAACTTTAAAAACCTGAATCTCTTAATTTAGAGAATTTAGGAACTGACCTCATAATTTTTCAACTTCGGGATATTTAGTTATTCAATTTTTAACCCCAAAAGTATTGATTTTTACAAAACGGGGCTAATTGTAAATTTTCTTTTTGTCAAGGACCTAACTCAAATTATTTTCCTTTTACTAAAACAGCCTCGGACCCTCTAACTTTAATTATTAATTAAAATATTTTATTTTCTCAAAAACCCCTTGACTTATCGGATCGTCTTGACCGATTAATACCCGATCGCGGGGCGACTTCCTCGTATTGCGATTTTGAATCTATAACGGGACTTATGTTCCACCTAATCTTTCAAGATATCGAAGATTGCTTATCCTTCCGATAATCATCTTCATCCAAATAACTCCACCAACGCCATAATTGCCACTCGCGATTTTCGAAAATTTTCCTGAACTGCTTCCCTGAATCAATAATACTCGACTGTCTGGTTGACTACCTGAACTTGTTTTTACTTCCTGCCTGAGTCAACTTGGTGTGTCGAGCTCACGATCATAATGGATACGTCGGGGATGGGAAGGGGCAGCTCGGCTGCTATTCCACTCTTCCGGCCCCATCGCCCTAATCTCGCAACCGAGGGACGGAGTTTGTCCAAGGGAAGCGGGTCGTAGTACTTGAGTTATAATCATGATTATGACAAATCCGAGCCTAGCTAGCTCCACTAGGGATTTTGTCTTTGCCTATGGAACGATAAGGTGACAGGTCTTGGACCATCTTGCTCGGGGACTTACGGGGGAAGAAGGAAGGAATCACTATATGATCCACACGATTCTAGAGTTAATCGGACCCGTTTGGTTGGCGCTACAAATCCGTGCATTTAAATCGCTACTTTTCTTGCATAGGATTGGCATTACATTCCGTACGCAATCTACCCGTCTTGCACGAATCACATAATGTTTGTGTGACCACGAATCATTTTCTTAAATGTATAAGTATATTACTTAAATATTTTATCATGACGCTTGTGGACGGTGTGTGAATTCATGCATCATATCTCACGCATTTTCATACAACTGTTTTCTCGCATTAACTATATATCACCACACTTGCACACGATCACCCCATCCACTGAGATTTCTGTCTCATCCCCTCCTGTTTTCTAACCTTTAGATGAGGACTTTGTTGAAGATGTTGAACCTACCACGGACTGAGCTCCTGTGCTTCGCTTGTTGGACTTATTATCTATTGTTGTTGATATTACTGGACTTGTTTCTTGTATTTGCTGTTGGACTCTTTTATTCTCTTCCAATTCTGGTCTGTAATATAAGGGCGTAGGACCCTTGACTATTAAGTTGTTATCTTTAGTTGTTCTCGGGGATGTAATTTGGATATTTGTTGGACTGTAAGTTGTAACTCGTACTTGATCTTTATTTCCGCTGCTATTTGACTCTGTTCCATTGGGATTTCGTTGATATTGTCTAGACTGTTTGGTTTACTTGTATTTAAGTTGTGGATCGTCGTCGCGTCCCGTCTGGGGCGTGACAGTTAGAGTGGTATCAGAGCTCGGCTAGTAAGATGGAAACTTACATCGAGTGACCCGAGGATAAGACCCCGTCCGTGTTTTGGGTAGTACCGCTACTTGACTAATTAGTGTGAAATCAATTTCAATTTGGCGTAGAACCATATTATTGAGATTGAAACTAAGTTAGAACGCATATTTGGAGGTTCCATAGTCATACTTGTCTTGACTTAGTTGACTCTTGTCGATTTTCTTTGTTCATTCTTTCCTTATTCCCTCCTTATCTTTTCTTTACCTTTGGTCGATCCGTCTTAGTTTTGTTTGATCGGGATGGAGCCGCGCCACCTACTTGGTGGGACGCTTTTAGGCCCATGCCAAGCGGGATTAATTCCGGGCACTTACGATTCACGGCACCAGGAGAGTATTCGAGCTACCTCGAGCCGCCCAAGGAGCGCCATCGTAATGAGGGACTTGACACGGTGCGTGGCAAGGAGCCAAGACAAAAAGAACGAGTTGACCATCATTATTAAGGACCGCGACAACACTATACGGGCGTGGGAGGATCGGATCTGATTATCCCGAGTGCCTGGATAATGTGCGAGAGAAAATGAAGAGAACAGTGATGGCCGCGAGAAGTGGGAGATGGACTCCCACATGTCTCGTGACACCATTGAGCGCTTGGAGGAGACCCTCATCAAGCGAGATGACCGTGATAGAGGATCTTACACATGCCGTAGCCCAAATGGCGAGATCTTTCGCTTTGGAGGCAACTTTGGCGGCTAATGCACAACCATTGCCACCACCCCAGTGGAGCCCGTACCGATCTTTGAGGAGGACCCGAGGAGGACCCCGAGGAGGATCTAGTCGAGACGGAGAGCCCGAGGCACTTGAGGCCGCTCTGTTTGGATGATGCACAGGATTCGAGCATGGTGGATTTCATCGATTGGCGTGAGGTTGGCGCCACCTCGGCCCGACTGGGCCCCGATTATGGACGTAGCTGCTAGTGACGATGATGGCGACCTCACCGAGTAGTTATCTTGATTGTCGATTATGCTCTCGTTGTTGTAGACACTTATTCCTCCATGTTGTACCTTGCTTTCTATTGTATTAGATTCATTTGTATTTTGATTGGATGTATCTTTGACTTGGTATTACTATTGTTGTACTTCATGGGTGTATTCAAGTTTTACATTAATGGATATGCCTTTTCTATTTATTCGAGTGTCTTGTGTTTTGTTGTTACTTTCCCTACGATATAACTTACTTTAAGTGAATAATTATTGTATTCATGTACTCGTGGATTGCAACTAACACTTCAAGATCTGAGAATGGTGAACATCGTGGACGTGGAAGACCTCGCCGAGTTCCCCAAGGGAATGACGACGTACCCGGGACCGGGTACCCTCTCCCGAATTACCACCGCCTCCTCCACAGCTCTACAGGAGACAACCCGATCGCAGGCTCTATAACAAATCTTGGTTTTCATGAGGCAACAAGCGAGCCTCAACACCGTGCTCCCGAACCGCCAGAGAGGCGAACGATCGCACATTGGATCATTTCTACGATACGGCCCACCGACTTTCTTAGGAGAGCCAGGCGACTTAAAAGCGAAGAATGGATAGAGAAGCGGGAAAATATCTTCAATGCACTCCAATATTCGAGATAAGTTAGAAAGTCACACTCGCCGTATTTCATCTAGAATCGGCCGCTAGAGACTCGGTGGAGGGCAATTGAGAGAAGGTGGGAACAGGGACCAGAGTAGCGAGAACATGGGGAAATTTCTTGGCCGAGTTCAATGAACAATACATTCCACGAGGTTGTGAAAGAGGCGCCCAGGATGAATTCCATAGGTTGAGGTAGGGGAACATGTCCGTAGCTCCGTATGAGTCGATTTCATCGATTGTCCAAGTATGCTCTGGGGACAATCGAGAGAAGAGGACAAACTTTACAAGTTCACACGAGGATTGAAGCGGAACTTCAAAAACAAGCTGTTGATGTTGAATCGACAACCTACTCAAACAAGTGCGGTAAAGCGGCTCTCCGCATCAGTCGGGGATCGAACCGTATTGGATAGATTCAGCAGAGTAGGCCATCAAACAGTCTCAAGAGGATGACTTTGGGACGGACCATCTAAACGACTGCTAAGTTTGAAATGACGATTAATAAGAGAGATAAAGGAAGGGACAAGATACAAGGAAAGTGGGTCAAGTGTGTGCACATTGCGTAAAGCGGGACATACCGCCAATGATTGTTAAACAAAAACAGGGAAAGTGGTTGCTTGTTTGTGGTAATGTCGGCGCCGGTGAAAGATTGCCCAAAATACGAAGACCGAACCAAACAGTGCAGCCACGAAGTCGGACAATGGCCAGGGTAATTGGGCAAGGATGCCCGCTCGAGCATTTGCACTCGTCGGACATGAGGCTCCGGAGGGCGGAGGCGTGGTGGAAGGTACGCTTTACAGTATCTAACCACTACGCTAAAATCTTTGTTTGACCCTGGATCAACGCATTCAATTGTCGCACCGCATTTTGTACACAAACCGCATGCATGCATGGAACATATGCCCAAATGTTTAGAAGTGTCAACTCCTATGGGCGCGAGCGATAACGATATTATCTATAACATGCGAAGTTAAGATTGATGAGATAAATTTTCCTGCCGATTTGATCTTATTACCTATATACGAATACGACGTGATATTGGGAATGAACGGTTGTCGCACACCATGCACAAATGGACTGCCATAACAAATCCATTAAGCTATGTGAACCCGCAAAACCTGAAGTGGAAATTTTGGGAAGGGCACGAGTTAAGATTGCCCCAATCATTTCAAAGAATGAAAGCGAGGAAAGCGATCACTAGAGGGGCACAAGGGTACTTGGCATTTGTAATTAACAAACCCAACATTGAGACACAAATTAACCAAGTACCTATAGTATCGAATACACGGATGTATTTCCACAAGAACTCACCACTGTCCCTCCAGATAGGGAAGTCGAGTTCACCATCGAGGTATTACCAGGAACCGCCCCGATTGCTAGAACACCGTATAGAATGGCTCCTCTTGAGTTGCAAGAGTTGAAGACGCAATTATAGAAGCTGATAGATGTGGGATTTATCCGACCGAGTATGTCTCCGTGGGGAGCACATCTTGTTTGTCAAAAAGAAGGATGGCACATTAAGACGTGTATAGATTATTGTGGTCTTAATAGCGTGACCGTCAAGAACAAATATCCCCTCCCGAGGATAGACGAACTATTTGATCAACTTCAAGGAGCGGCGATGTGTACTCAAAGTTTGATTTACAAAAAGGATATTACCAATCTGAAGATCGAAGAAGACATTTCCAAAGCGTATTTCAAACTCGATATGGACACTACGAGTTTGTAGTATGCCTTTGGTGCGACAAACGCACCGTGCAAAGCATTTATGGATCTCGATGCATCGAGTCTTTCAACCTTATTTGGATCAATTCGTAGTGATATTCATTGATGACATACTTGTATATTCTATGTCTAGAGAAGAGCATAAACGTCATCTAAAAATTGTTTTGGAGAAAGCTGCGAGAGCATAAGTCGTATGCCAAATTAAGCAAGTGCCAAATTGACTTAGGGAAGTCACGTTCTTGGGACACATAGTATCCAACTGGGATCACCGTAGATCCTTCGAAGGTACAAACAGTGGTTGAATGGAAACAACCCGAAGTCAGAATGGAGATCGGGAGTTTCTAGGACTAGTGGATATTATTGAAGATTTATCCAAGACTTTTCCAAGATAGCCGAACCGCTCACTCGACTAACGGAAGCAAGTCAAGTTTGAGTGGAATGACAAGTGCGAGGCTAGTTTCAAGAGTCAAGAAACGACTTACTACGGCTCAATCTTAGTCTCTTCCAAAGCTAACGTAGTAGGTAGCCGACGGCGAAGAAAAGGCTAACGTAGTAGCCGACGCTTTGGCGCGGCGAGCTTAGCGGACTTATGATTCGAGAGTGGGAATCATTAGAAATCTTTGAGCAATTGGAATCGACGAGAACCAATACTCGATTTCATGTGCTAACATTTTAGTTAAACCCGATATGCTAAATGGGATCAAGGAAGCATAGGGGGACGGATGTGCGTCTTCAAAAACTAAAGCGAAGATACTTAAAGGAGAGAGATCAGAACTCTCGGTACATGAAGATGGGGTTATCAGATTTGAGATCGAGTTTGTGTACCGAGTGACGAGCGATTAGGAATAAAATCCTAGTGAGAGGCACACCGTTCGAAATACACTATACATACTTTGGAGGAAACAAGATGTATAAGGATTTGAAACGGAGTTATTGGTGGGTAAACATGAAGAACCAGGTAGCGGAGTTCGTTGCGAGATGTTTGACTTGTCAACGAGTAAAATTAGAACACCAACGACCATCCGGTTTACTACAACCGTTGAGAATTCCCAGTGGAAATGGGAACACATAACGATGGACTTCGTGGTGATCTACCAAGGACCGAGGAGGAGGCCATGATGCTATTTGGGTAGTTGTAGACCGACTCACGAAACATGCACACTTCTTACCCATCAAGACAAGCGATAGCCCGCGAGAAACTTGCAGATTTATATCCAGAGATCATTCGACCGCATGGTTTGTCTCGGATTCGGGAAGTACTTGCACGAGGAATTGGGTACCTCTCTAAGTTTTAGCACAAAGAAGACATCCACAAACCGATGGACCGATCGAGCAAACGATTCAAACCCTAGAAGATATGTTACGAGCCCGCACATTGGATTTCCAAGGAAGTTGGGATTCGCACTTACCATTAGCCGAGTTCGCCTACAATAACAGCCTATCGAGGCCACGATTGGGATGGCACCTACGAGGCATTATATGGGAGAAAATGTAGATCCCCACTACACTTTGGGAGATTGATGACCAATGGACTCGAAAGAGAAATGAAAGTCACCTCGATTCCAAAGGTCGACTTAGTTCGGGAAGCCATGGAGAAGGTCAAGTGATCAAGGAGCGGATTCGCAGAGCTCGTGAGCCGCCAAAAGAGTTACGCAGATAAGAGAAGAAAGGATTTGGAATTTGAAGTCGGAGATGAAGTATTTCTCGGACTCTCACCACGGAAAGGATTGATCAATCCGAAGAAAGGAGGCAAGTTGAGTCCGAGATATGTTGGACCTTACAAGATTTTAGAGAATCGGAAAGTTAGCCTACCGAGGCTCGAGTTACAAAGACCATATGCGGGAATGCACAATGTATTCCACGACGAGATTGAAGAAGTATCAACCGGATCCCAAACATATCATCACTCAAGATACTCTTCCTCTAATGGAAAATTTATCCTACACCGAGAGGCCGATCCGGATCATTGATCGCCAGACACGTCGATTGCGTGAGAGGAGATTCCGATGGTTAAAGTGGTGTGAGAACCACAACCGAGATGAAGACGCAACGTGGGAGATGTAAGAAGACATGAGGAATCAATATCGAACTATTTCAAGAAAAATTTGGGGACCAAATTATTTTAAGGAGGGGAGGATGTGAAGCCCCCGATTTTTCCGAGCATGTAATTGATTCTTTTGTCATCTATGTATTTGATCGACTATTTTACCACGTCACTTAGACGGGTAAATATTAATAATATATTTGCATTTAATTTCATTCTTATACATCAATTCTTTAATATTAAATCTTCCAACATGTTGAGTCTTCCCAACATTCCATTCAAACCCAACTCATGCCCATACCTTTGACCACCAAAATGTCTCTCATGCAAGAAGCAAAATTCAAGACACAAAATTTAACAAAAATTTCTCCCCTCCGTCTCAAAGTAGACGGCCAATATGGCAAAAATGAGCAAAATTTGTTCATTTCATCCAACACATTTTAATCTTCTAACTAATTCTCCTCATTCTCTCTAATCTCTCTCTAAGAATCCTTCATATCTTCAAATCTTCAAACACCAATCCTTCATATCTTCAAATCTTCAAACACCAATTCTTTATATCTTCAAACCTTCAAGAACCATTTCTTCACATCTACAAATCCTCAAACAAAAGTCATTCACATCTTCAAGCATACCTTAATACCTCCAAGAACATCTTCTTAATATCATCAAACACTCCTTCTTTCTTCAAACATATAAACAAAAACAAACATTTTTCCTACTCAAATCCAAAACTCCGAACCCCTATCTCAAAGGTAAGAATTTCATTCCTCAATTCAACTTGATATCTTACAACTCATCACCTCTCTTCTTAATTTAAGTTTGAAATTTTGATTTTGAGGTACTTAGAAGACTACTTGAAGACATGCATGCATGGTGGTCAATTTAGAAAACTTGAAGAATAATTGTTAGAGAAATTGGACTATAAGGTAAGATTTGGACACTAGAGCCCTTCTCTTCTTCTTCCTATTTTCTTCAAATTTTAACACCCCTTTTTCATTTTTGAGAAATAGGTTAGGTGATTTTGAAGACGAACAAAAATTCCAAATTTGAAGCTTCAACTAGTTCCAATTCACTTACTACACAAGGTAAAGTGTAGTATTTTCAATTTTCTTATCTTCTTCTTTTTCTTCTTAATTTTCACTCATTTTCCTGACTCTAAATTTTTGATATTTCTTGACTTAGGGGCTGAGCGAAATGACCTCATACCAAGTTGTGAAATTTATCCTTTCTATTACACAACTCTCCAAATTTAAGGTGGGTGGAAAAATATTTCCAACTTCTAGGGATTTTTGTTAAATGCATGTAGTGTTTTGATCATGAGCACTTGAGATATGTATATTTTATGTAGTGCATGTTAATTTCATGTATCTAGTTATGAAATTTCTCAAGTTTTGCTAAAAATGCTATTTATTGAAATTTAGGTGCATGCATGTACAATTTAATGTTCTATTTGGTGAATTCTTGTATGAAATGAGCATGCATGTGTATGATCCTTGAAATCCATGTTTTGTATGACTTATAACCTGTACAAGTCGAGCATAATTGATTAAATTTCAATTTTTGAACTTAAAATGCAAAAATAGAAAGTTGGTGGACTTAATTGCAAGAAAATAAAACTTAAGGGACCCCTCTGCAAATTTCGAATTTTGGGACTGTACTCAGGTTCAAAAATGGCTTTTGGACATTTTAATAAAGTTTTAAGAGTTTTAATACAAATAAAATCAACCTTTAAAAGCCCAAAGACTAGATTGTAAAATTTTAGAAGTTTAAGGGCTACTTTGCAATTTTGAAACTGTACCAGACCTTAATTTTAAAATTTGAAATTTTTACTCTTAAGGGACTAGAAATTACAAATTTTAAGTGTATTCCAAAAATCCAAGTGTTTAGAGCTAGGAAAGTAATTTTACTAAAATTGAGGGACCAAATTGTAAAAGATTAAACTTGAGGACCCAAATGAAATTTCCAGGACTCATACAGCCCATGTACCTGGAATTACTAACTTAACTATAACTCAATTATATTTTGGACCCAAGGTTCAGATTTCATAACAATTGGACCCTAAAAGCCTTAAAGGCAATTATTTCAAAATGAGACAAAAATGAGATATTCAAAAGTTAAAGGACCTACACTTATTTCTTTTTAAAACTTCTTTTGTCTCAATATCCCACTAACCCTAGTGACATTTTTCAACTGGAATCACATTAAAAGCCCTTCCGGTTTGTGAGTTCCAATTATTTTAAACTTAGGGCCGAAATGATAATTTTAACAAATTTAGGGTCAATAGGAGAATTTTATAAAAACTTGACCTCAAAACTTTAAAAACCTGAATCTCTGAACAATTTAGAGAATTTAGGAACTGACCTCATAATTTTTCAAGATCGGGAAATTTAGTTATTTAATTTTTAACCCCAAAAGTATTAATTTTTACAAAATGGGGCTAATTGTAAATTTTCTTTTTATCAATGACCTAACTCAAATTATTTTACTTTTACTAAAATAGCTCCGGACCCTCTGACTTTAATTATTAATTAAAATATTTTATTTTCTCAAAAACCCCTTGACTTATCGGATCGTCTTGACCGATTAATACCCGATCGCGGGCGATTTCCTCGTATTGCGATTTTGAATCTATAACAGGACTTATGTTCCACCTAATCCTTCAAGATATAAAAATTGCTTATCCTTCCGATAATCAACTTCATCCAAATAACTCCACCAATGCCATAATTGCCACTCACGATTTTCGAAAATTTTTCCGAATCGCTTCATTGAATCAATAATACTCGATTGCCTGGTTGACTACCGAACTTGTTTTTACTTTCCGCTCGAGTCAACTTGGTGTGTCGAGCTCACGGTCGGAATAGAAACGTGGGGATGGAACCGGGCACTCGGCCGTTATTCCACTCTTCCGCCCCATCGCCCTAATCCCACAACCGAGGGACGAAGTTTGTCAAGGGAAGCGGGTCGTAGTACTTGAGGTATAATCATGATTATGACAAACCGAGCCTAGCTAGCTCCAACGTGGATTTTGTCTTTGCCTATGGAGCGATAAGGTGGCGGGTCTTGGACCATCTTTCTCGGGAGTTACAAGGAAGAACGAAGGAAATGATTGCTCATCGATCCACATGATTCTCGAGTTAATCGGACCCGTTTGGTTGGCGCTACAAACCGCACGCAAAACCGCTACTTGTCTCGCATAGGATTGGCGTTACATTCCGCACGCAATCCTACCCGTCTTTGCTGAATCACATAGTGTTTGTGTGACCACGAATGTTTTCTTAAATCGTATAAGTATATTACTTAAATAGTTTATCATGACGCTTGTGGACGGTGTGTGAATTCATGCATCATATCTCATGTGTTTTCATACAACTGTTTTTCGCATTAATTATATATCGCCACACTTGCACACGATCACCCCATCCATCGAGATTTTGTCTCATCCCCTCTTGTTTTCTAACCTTTAGATGAGGACTTTGTTGAAGAGGTTGAACCTACCACGGACCGAGCTCCTGTGCTCCGCATTGGACTTATTATCTATTGTTGTTGATGTTCTTGGACTTGTTTTTGTATTTCTTTGTTGGACTCTTTTCATTCTGGTCTGTAATATAAGGGCGTAGGACCCTTGACTATTAAGTTGTTATCTTTAGTTGTTCTCGGGATGTAATTCGGAAATTTGTTGGACTGTAAGTTGTAACTCGTACATGTTCTTTATTTCCACTTTGCTATTTGACTGTTCCATTGGGATTTCGTTGATATTGTCTAGATCGTTTGGTTTACTTGTATTTAAGTTGTGGATCATCGTCTCGCCCCGCCTGGGGGCGTGACATTATCTCCCAACTAGTTAATTATTGGACAAATAAATTGATAAATTCATTTCTATATTTTTTTATCTTGCAAGCCTACAATTTAAAAGTTTCTCTACAAATCCCACTACATCTTGGTCAAACAAAACAAAATGATTCCCATAAAACCTAGCTTTTGGCCAATTATCCCTAAGAAAGTAACCTAGCTATTAATTTATGTCCTAACTTCCCCATTTATTATCCTAACTCATCTTTTAACCAAAGCAAAACACAAATCTTCTCTCCAACTTCTCTCCAAAAATCCTCCAACATTTTCTCTAAGCATAAGTTCATCTTCTTCTTCAAACCTTCAAACACTTAACCAAAATTTCAAGAACACCCCTTCTACTTCAACAAAAATTCGAACACCCCTTCAACAAGGTAAGAAATTGTGTTCTAAAAATCATCTTGTTATCCTCTAGCTCATCATCTTCACTTCTTAACCTAAGTTTGATTTTTGGTTTGAGGTATACTTAGAAGACTTGGAAGACACTAAGAGCCTTACCATCATCTTGAAAAGGACTTCAAGACTTTGAAGATTTTGAAGAGAAATGGACTATAATGTAAGAAATGGGATTTTTAGTACATTTTCTTGTTCTCTTCTATTTTCCAAAATTTTGATACTCCATTTTCATTTTTGGACTTTTAGGGGCTGACCTTAAGAGTTTTTTAAGAGTGAGAAAGACGACTCATTTTGAGACCTCTACTAGTCTCATTTCATCTACTACACAAGGTAAGTGTAGTTTTACCAATTTTCTTCACCTCCTTCTTCTTTCCTTAAATTTTTAACCTCATTTCCTAACTCCTACATTTTTTTGTTATTCCTTGACCTATGGGGCTGACCTAAGTCACTTCTCCTTCAAGAGTGATTTATTTCATCTTTCACCAACAAGTTCATTTTTAAGGTGGGTGGAAAAATCTTTCCAACTTCTAGGTGTTTTTACTTAAAATGCATGTAGTATTTTGATATTGAGCACTTGAGATATATATATATATATATGTTATGTATTGCATGTTTATCTCTTGTATCAAGTTGAAAATTTCTCAAGTATGGCTCAAAATGCTATTTGTTGAAAAATAGGTGCATACATGTACACTTTATTGTGATATTTGATGAATTCTTGTGTGAAATGGACTTGTATATGTATGACCCTTGAAAACTATATTTTTGTGATTTATAATCTGGACAAGTCGAGCATAATTGATTAAATTTCAATTTTTGGACTTAAAATGCGAAAATAGAAAGTTGGTAGACTTAATTGCAAGAAAATAAAACTTAAGGGACCCCTATGTAATTTTTAAGTTTTGGGACTGTACTCAAGTTCAAAATGATGTTTGGACATTAATAAAGTTTTAAGAGTTTTTAGATAAATAAAATCAACCCTTAAAAGCCCAAGGACTAGATTGTAAAATTTTAGAAGTTTAAGGACTATATTGCAATTTTTGAAACTGTACCAGACCCTTTTTTAAAATTTGAAATTTTAACTATTAAGGGACTGGAAATATCATATTTTAAGTGTATTCCAAAAATCCAAGTGTTTAGAGCTTGTAAAGTAATTTTATAAAAATTGAGGACCAAATCATAAAAGATTAAAATTGAGGACCAAAGTGAAATTTCCAGGACTTATGCAGTCCATACACCTGGAAATACTAATTTAACTATAACATAATTATATTTTGGACCCAAGGTTCAAATTTCATAACAATTGGACCCTAAAAGCCTTAAAGGCGATTATTTCAAAATGGGACAAAAATGAGATTTTCAAAGGTTAAGGGACCTATACAGACTATACTTACTTCTTTTAAAACCTGTTTTTGTTCCAATATCCCACTGATCTTATTGACATTTTCCATCTAGAATCACATTAAAATCCCCTCCGGTTTGTGAGTTCCAATTATTTTAAACTTAGGGCCGAAATGACAATTTTAACAAATTTGGGCCAATGCGAGAATTTTATAAAAACTCGACATCAAAACTTTAAAATCCTGAATTTCTGAACAATTTAGAGAATGTAGGAACTGACCTCAAAATCTTTCAAGGTCGGGACATTTACTTATTCAATTTTTAACCCCAAAAGTATTGGTTTTTACAAAACGGGCTAATTGTAAATTTTCTTTTTACAAGGACCTAACTCAAATTTTTTCTCTTTTAAAGAAACAACCCTGGACCCTCGACTTGTAATAATGATATAAAAGATTTTATTTTCTTAAAACACCTTGGCTTATCGGATCGTCTTGACCAATCAATATGCGATCGCGGGCGACTTCCTCGTCTTGCGATTTCAAATCTATAACGGGACTTATGTTCCACCTAATCTTTCAAGATATCAAACATTGCTTATCCTCCCGATAATCATCTTTATCCAAATAACTCCACCAACGCCATAATTGCCACTCGCGATTTTTCGAAAATTTTCTTGAATCGCTTCGAGTCAATAATACTCGATCGCCTGGTTGACTACCCGAACTTGTATTTACTTTTTTGCCTCGAAGTCAACTTGGTGTGTCGAGCTCACAATCGTCGAGAATGGATACGTCGGGGATGGAATGGGCAGCTCGGCCGCTATTCCACTCTCTCGGCCCCATCGCCCTAATCCCGCAATTGAGGGACGGAGTTTGTCCAAGGGAATTGGGTCGTAGTACTAGAGGTATAATCATGATTATGACAAACCGAGCCTCGCTAGCTCCATGTGGATTTAGTCTTTGCCTATGGAGCGATAAGGTGACAAGTCTTGGACCATCTTGCTCGGGGAGTTACAAGGAAGAATGAAGGAATTGCGATCGATCCACACGATTCGAGTTATTCGGACCCTTTGGTTGGCGCTACAAACCGTGACGCAACCGCAGCTTTGTTTTGCATTGGTTGGCACTACAAACCGCACGCAACCGCTTACTTGTTTTGCATTGGTGGCGCTACAAATCCGTACACAACCGCTACTTGTCTTGCATAGGATTGGCGCTACAAACCGTATGCAATCCTCCTATCTTGCTTGAATCACATAGTGCCTGTGTGACCACGAACTATTTTCTTAAAATCGTATAAGTATATTACTTAAATATATTTCTCACGACGCTTGTGGGCGTGTGTGTGAAATCACGCATCATATCTCATGCATTTTTCATATGATCGCATCAAAATATATATCACCACACTTGCACACGATCACCCATCCGCCGAGATTTTTGTCTCATTCCCTCCTATTTTCTAACCTTTAGATGGGGACGATGTTGAGGATGTCGACCCGACCATGCATTGTTGACCCTCGCCCCTTTGTCAAACTTGTACCATTTTCTCGATGATTGTACTTATTTCATGTACTTTTGCGGATGTTGGACTCCCTTTTATCCTGCTACTCTTTTCTCTCTTCGATTGTAATTTGAGGGTGTAGGACCCTTGACATTTAAGATTTGGATATGGTGTTCTTTACGCTTTAGTTTTGGCCGTAAACTTATTCGAGTTATTATGTCGGATGTATTTGGATCTCGCTAGACTTTAAGTTGTAATTCGTACTTATGTTATTTTATTTCCATTGCTTTAGACACTGTTTCACTTGGGATTGTTGTATCATTTGTCTAGACCGTTGGGATCATTTCATTTACGTGGTTGATCTTCATCGCGTCGCATTTGGGGGCGTGTGATTATGGTATCGAGCCAGGTTAGTCGATGGAAACTTACCGAGCCGACCCAGGATAGGTTCCTCCGACCTTGGATTGATGGTACGCTTTACTAGATGACCTAAGTTGAATCTTGGATGAAAATTTGAACTCTTTTAGGTTGTTATAGTGTTAAGATATCCGGATATTCCTCTATTTGGACGTTAGGTGATTTAGAAAATCCGTGATTTAGAGATTATAATGCCTCGATATGGTGAGACTCGAAGAATACGAGGATATCTCTTGATAAGTATATGATTTGGATGTGATATATTATGGGATCTAGACACCTAATGATATTACTTTGGGGAAAATGATAGTAGGGGAATCACTAAGTATATTGATCAATGATAATACCCTTGTGTTATTCATTCTCAAGTACTTGCACAAGCTTAAGTAAGGAATTTGACTTGTGGTTTAGGTATCACGGATAAGATACATTAAGGATGTGACTATTATACGATCTCGACTAGATGTTACCACTAAATATCCCCTCACGAGGATAGGCGAACTATTTGATCAACTTCAAGGAGCAACGGTGTACTTTAAGTTTGATTTACAACAAGGATATTATCAATCAAGATCCGTGAAGAAGACGTTTCAAAATGGCATTTCAAACTCTATATGGACACTACGAGTTTGTAGTGATGCCTTTCGGTTCGATTAATGCGGCGGCGTTTATGGATCGATGCATCGAGTCTTTCAACCTTATTTGGATCAATTCGTAGTGATATTCATTGATGACATACTCGTATACTCTAAGTCTAGAGAAGAGCATAAACGTCATCCGAAAATTGTTTAGGAGACACTACGAGAGCACAAGATGTATGCCAAATTCGGCAAGTGCTAATTTTGGCTTAGTGAAGTCGTATTCTTGGGACACATAGTGTTCGGCTTTGGGATCGCCGTAGACCCTTGAAGGTACATACGGTGGTTGAATAGAAACAACAGTGAGTCTCAGAACGGAGATCGAAGTTTTTAGAACTAGTGGATATTATCGAAGATTTATCCAGGATTTCTCCAAGATAACCGGACCACTCACTCGACTAACCTGAAGCAAGTCAAGTTTGTGTGGAATGGCAAGTGTGAGGCTAGTTTCAAGAGTCAAGAAATGACTCACTCTGACTCGATCTTAGCCCTTCCAAAGGGAACATAAAACTTTGTCATCTACAAAGTGATGCATCAAAGGAAGGACTAGGAGCAAATGCTCATGGGAAGGAAAGGTCATCGCTTATGCATCACGAAAGCTCAAGCCGTATGAGGCCAATTACCCAACGCAAGACTTGGAATTGGCGTGTGATGATTCGCGTTAAAGAAATGGAGGCACTATCTCTACGGAGCAACATTCACGATTTTCTGAGATCACAAGAGCTTGAAGTATCTATTCTCTCATAAAGACCTCAACCGAGGCAAAGAGATGGATGGAGTTAATTGAGGACCATCACTTTGATATTCAATACCATCTCGGGAAAGCTAACGTAGTAGCCGACGCCTTGATCGTAAAGGCGAGTTTAGCCGGACTAATGATTCGAGAGTGGAAATCATTAGAAAGAGCGAACACTTGGAATCAACGAGAACTAATACTCATATTTCATGTGCTAACATTTCGGTTAAACTCGTCATTTAACGAGACGAGATCAAGGAAGCACAGGAACAAATGTGCATATTCAAAAACTTAAAGAGAAGATACTTAAGGGAGAGAGTTCAGAATTCTCGGTACATGAAGATAGAATTATTAGATTCCAAAAAATCGAGTTTGTGTACCGAGTGACGAGCAGATTAGGAATAGAATCCTCGCAGAGGCACACCGTTCGAAATACACTATACATCCTGGAGGAAACAAGATGTATAAGGACTTGAAACGGAATTATTGGTGGGTAAACATGAAGAACCAGGTAGCGGAGTTCGTTGCGAGATGTTTGACTTGTCAACGAGTGAAAGCGAACACCAACGACCATCTGGTTTATTACAACCGTTGAGAATTCCCGAGTGAAAATAGGAACACATAACGATGGACTTCGTGATGGATCTACCAAGGACCAGAGGAGGCCATGATGTTATATGGGTAGTCGTAGACCGACTCACGAAATCGCACACTTCTTACCCATGAAGAAAACCGCAAGCGACTTGTAGAAACTCGTGCAGATTTATATCCGAGAGATCATTCGACTGCATGGAGTGCCAGTCGACATTGTGTCAGACAGAGACCCGAGGTTTGTCTCCAGATTCGGAAGTGCTTGCACGAGAATTGGGTACCTCGCTAAGTTTCAAAGACAAAGAAGACATCCACAAACCGATGGCGACCGAGCGAACGATTCAAACCCTGGAAGATATCTGCGAGCCCGCACGTTGGATTTCAAGGAAGTTGGGATTCGCACGCACGGGATGGCACCCTACGAAGCCTTGTATGGGCGAAAGTGTAGATCTCCACTACATCGGGAGATTGATGACCAATGGACTCCAAAAGAGAAACGAAATTCGCCTCGATTCTAAAGGTCGACTTAGTTCAGAGGCCATGGAGAAGGTCAAGCTGATCAAGGAACGGAAGCCACTCAGAGCCGCCAAAAGAGTTACGAGACAAAAGGAGAAAGGACTTGGAATTTGAAGCGGAGATGAAGTATTTCTCGGACTCTCTCCATGGAAGGGATTGATCAATCCCAGAAGAAAGGAGGCAAGTTGAGCCCGAGATATGTTGGACCTTAGAAGATGTTGAAGAGGATCGGGAAGTTAGCCAACCGACTCGAGTTACCAGGGCAAGATGCGGGAATGCACGATGAATTCCACGATCGAGGTTAAAGAAGTATCAACCGGATCCCGAGCATATCATCACCCAAGATACTTCTCCTATGATGGAAAATTTATCCTACATCGAGAAACCAATCCAGATCATTGACGAAGAGATACGCGTTGCGTAATAGAGAGATTCCGATGGTTAAAGTGGTATGGCGAAACCACAACCGAGACGAAGACGCAACATGGGAGATGGAAGAAGACATGAGGAATCAATATCCGAGTTTAGCTCAAGAGAATTTGGGGACCAAATTCTTTTAAAGAGGGTGAATGTGAGGCCCCGAATTTTAATAACATGAGATACGGTGTTATGTAGTTATTATTTATTCGGCTATGTATCACAAACCTATTATTAATGAAACGCGACTCTACTTTTATTTATTTCTTCCAATGTCAATTACGTCTTTCTTATTTTCGAGCGTAATGATATTATATTCTCCTCAAGTACTAATACTTGGTCGATTAACTACGACTTTAGAAATATTATATCCCGATAATTTAGGAGTATATTCCAATCCTTATTCAAATATTTCTTCTTATTCTATAATTCATCCTAACCAATTTCAATATATTTTTGGAATACACATTTGTTATTTCACATCTTTATTTTAAATTTCTAAATATTTAATTATGGATATCTATACATTTTAATTTTTTTCCTCAATTTTATAAAGAAAAGAAACCAAATATTTTTTTTTCTTTTTCTCCTAATTTTCAAATTTCCACTTTAAATGGGGAAAGTAACTCAATTTTTTTCTTCTACCACTATTTTTATCATTTTTTTATCTCCCAACTAGTTAATTATTGGACAAATAAATTGATTGTTGGGAAATTTATTGTTTAGATTTTGATGAATGCCATGTAAAACTTAGACTAGAAAGTTGTCACCCCATTTTCTTTTGTAATTTGCATTGTAATAGATAGGGTTGTACGAGTGAGTCAAGTCGGCTATGCCTCGGATATGCAAGAAGTCAATCGGAGACTAAATGAAGACTCATTTGTGAAAGCATTTGAGTATGGCAAGAAAGGAGAAGTCAAGAACTCGATCAAGGAGTATCATTTGGATACAATCGCGTGTGAAGTGTCGGTCAAGTCAACTCAAGATAGCCAAGTCTCAAGTTGAAGTGGCGGATGAGTCAGTCATGCATGATTGGGAGCCGACTCAAGTCATCCGGGAAAGTTAAGGAACGCGATCAAGTCAAGACAATTGAAAAGATTCCGTTGCACAAAAGTCAAGAAAGTTACTTAAATAAGTAATACTTCCATGCTATAATATTCTAAAGTGTTGATTTGAAGCGTGCAAAAGGAATAAACCAATGGAAAGCATCGCACTGTCGGGGCTCGGTGTCAAGGTTCATTTAATACGAGGTAATGTCAATTTCAAGGATCGCAACAAGACAAGCCAATGACCACTAGTATCTTTTAAAAATCAGCTATCTCTTCAACGGGCGGATTTTTAAAAGAACACTATAAAAGGCCTGAGGAATCACTTTGAGAGAAGGTTACCTCAACCACGAACATTCAAGCTATTATTCGAGTGTAACCTACAAAAATATTCTCAAGTTATTCAAGCAAATCCTCAAGCTTAAACATTGAAGGAAATCGATCCAACACCAAGTCGTGAAGGAAAGACAACTTCAAATGTTGAAGAGGAAACTTTTGAAGAATCAAAAGAGGTCTACATTACAAGAAGGATTGTAGAAAGGTTCAAGGTCAAACCGGTCTCAAGTCATTGGAGGGCTTCGTGATCAAATCCAAGAAGCTTGAGGAAGTGAGTTGTAGTAGCAAGCGGTTGCCTGTGAAGAAGCCGAGCCGGACGAGAAGCGGATGTGTGATCAAGGCATCTCGTGCATCGAGTCCTAAAGGATCAAGTCACCATTTGTGTGATCAAGACTTGCATCCTGGACCGATAACCACTTTGTACTACGATCAATACTTAGTGGATTCCTCCAGGAGTTGGAGAAGAGAGGATTAGAAGAATTACCCCATCTTCGAACTTCTATAAAATTTATTGTGTCATTTACATTTCAAAGATTTACTTATCGCATATTATTTAATATCTCACGATAATTTGCTATCCAATTGATATTTAACAAAGTGCTAAAACCAAGTGTTAAAACAACTTAAACCAGATTCAAGGGTGTTAAGTCTTCCGTTGAAAATCTCATCACAAAGTAAGTTAAGTATTAGACTAAACGGTGAGTTATTCTATCAACAACTCGCCGAGTCATTTGAGTGGCTAACTCTCTGGTTAACTAATTTAGTTGTCCATCAAGGACATAGTTGTGAAATTAACTCGAACTTATTTAAAAGGACTAAATTCGAAAAGTTGATAAGGTTTATTCAACCCCTTCTAAACCTTACTCACACCCTTGGGACCTAGAAGTGGTATCGAGCGGTTGGTTCATTGAGCCTTCCGTGACCGGTTACTAAACTAGATCTCCAATATTTCAAAGAAGTTGTTAACACTTGTTCTTTCAAAACCATTTTTAAAACAAAAGTTATTATCATGGAAGCAAATTTGACACGCATTTTTATGTTTACCATTGAAGAATTTGATGACTCGGAAAATACGTATGCAGTGCTCATCTATCGGCCTTTACATGATGAGATGTGGATAGTGATAGAGGATGGGCCACTGGAAATAATGAAGGTGAACATACCGCAAGGAGAGCCGCTGCGGTCAAGAAGAGGAGGATGCTCCTCCCGCATCAGCCTATGATTGAAAAGCCAAGAGTCGAATGGACAAATGATGATAGAAAAAGATACAACCTTGACAACGTGGTCAAGGATATACTTTACAAGACTTTGACAAAGCCATGTTCAACAAAGTCAAATCTTGCAAAAAAAGCAAAGAAATGCGGGATAAATTAACCTTAATTTGTGAAGGATCCGAGCAAATCAAGGAAAACAAATTATCTGTTGTTGTTCAAAAATTTGAAAATTTTAAAATGCTTGGTGAAATAATGGATCAATTTGGATGCTAGATTCACTAAAATTTCAAATGAGCTCTCAAAGACTTGGGAAAGGATACACACAAAAGGAGATGTGTATGAAGATACTTGAGGAGCCTCCCGGTGAGTGGGAAATGAAGACCATGGCTCTAAGGCACTCAATGGACCTATCAAAAACATCTAATCATGAATCTGTTCTCGGACCTCAAAGCCTATGAATTTGAGCCGAGAAGAAAGGATCAAGAGGAGATAGTTGTACCCAAAATGATCTCGATGCGACCATAAGTACAATGTTGGCCATTGAGACTACTCGATGCAAATGCCCAAGTACAAAGAAGCGTGATTTCAGAGAGTAGTGAAGTCGACTACTCAAGTGACTCGAAGAAGAAGCCTTAACATCTAATGGCTAAAGAACAAGATCAACCTGACCAAGAAGATGAGGTACATTCTAACTCATCTCATTCAGATTCTAGTGATAGTGATTGTGACACACACACTTCATCACCCACTGATCTTTATGATTCATTAGGCAAAATGATGAAAGATTTTGAGCACATTAAATCCTCACACTCACTATTAAATGAGGAAAACAGCCAGCTCAAAAGCCAAAACTCACAACTGACTAAGGAGCTGAGTTCTCTAAGTCAAATAGCTGATGAGAACAAGGAGCTGAAGGCTGAAAATGCTAAATTGATAGCAGAAATAGCTGCTACAGAAAAGAGAGAAAATGATCTCAAAAATGTGATTGCTTCATTCACAAAGGCATCTAAATCATTGGATAACTTAATCATGAGCCAAAAAGAATGTGGAGACAAGACAGGCATAGGATTCAATTCCTTTGTGCATAGTCAAACTCCAAGAGTGACCTTGGAAAAGGGATCTTCAAGTAATGAAGCTTCTCAAAAATCTAAGACACCAAATGTTGCACACATTCATTCCAAAGCACAATCACAACCAAACTGGACTTGGCTATAAAGGAAAAGGAAAATAAACCGATTGAGTATCTTTGAGAGGACATCCGAGAAGAAATCCACAGAGTTTCTCAAAACAAACTCCAAACAAGAATACTTATGTGAAGAAGAAAGGAGCTACCAAAAGCCCCGAAGTTCTACAAAATGAACAAATATGATGGGAATGGTATAAACTACCCAAGTCAAACTGATTAGAATAATGTGAAATATCAAAGAAAGACCTATGGAATACAAGCCTAAATGGCAAAGACCTAGAACTCAAAGAAAGGCCATTCCGGAGGCAACAAAGCTATTATCAAAGCACACATATGCACCCAAGCACTACACTCAGAGATATCACAATTACCCAAAGAAGGCAATTGCTAAAATACACACACAGCATACAGACAAAAGAGATAGTTGTATGAACCTAAAGCCCCCAAGCAATTTGCCAAAGTGAATTATGATTATGGCACGAGATAGATGGCAACCCCTTAGAGTCAAATCATTTGGCTATAGGTTGGTTGGATCATCTTACAAAGACTAACCCCTCAGGACCCAGGCAAGTATGGGTACTAAAAACTAATTTCCTTGATTGCGAGGTTCAGGAGCAGTGAAGTGCCAAGGAACCTGGTACATGGATAGTGGTCATTCGAGAAACATGACAGAAACAAGAAAAATCTGTCAAAGTTCAAGGAGATTATAGGTGCAAAAGTCATATTTGGAGGAAATGAAGCTCCAGGAAATAAGAGGCATTGGATCTATCAAGAAAAATGGGTTAGAAATCACGGATGTTGCATATGTTGAAGGGCTCAATTTCAACTTACTAAGCATCGGTCAACTCTTTGACAAGGGCTACAATGTTGGATTCAATATGGGAGTGTGCCAAATCAAAGACATCGAATCGAATGAAGTGGTGTTGCAAGGATCAAGACAAAAGAACATGTATGTGGTAGATTGGTCAATGCTACACCAAGCACTTGTCTGCTAGCAAAAAAAGTACAGTAGAATCAAGTTGCCGTGGCACAAGAAGCCGAGTCACCTAAATTCCAAGACAAAAACAAACTTGCAAGGAGTAATCTTGTAGAAGGACTTCGGACTCGGTGTACAAGAAGGAAAGTGTTTGCTATGCATGCCGGATGGGTAAGCAAATCAAATCATCATTCAAAGAAAAGTCAAGTCCATCTTCAACCAGGATATTGCATCTATTGCATATGGATCTGTTTGGTCCATTGAGCCACCAAAGATAAGTGGAAAGAAATACACTCTAGTAGTGGTGGATGATTATTCAAGATATACATGGACAATCTTCATGTGTAAAAAGAAGGAAACTTGCGAAGTTACCTCGGTGATGAAAAGGGTTCAAAATGAGAAGAGTCAAACCATTATAAAGATAAGATCTCGATAGAGGAACCGAGTTTGTCAATGGAATAATAACTCAAGATCTTGTGTTGAAAATGGTATTGCTCACGAATTATCTCGCAACAAGGACTCCGCGTGAGAATGGAGTTGCGAGAAAGAAGGAAGAACTCTTAAGGAAGCCGCAAGAACCATGTTATTTGGAGTGGATTGCCAAAAAGATTTTGGTCAAGCCATAAACACCGCATGATATACTCAAAATAGATGCATGATAAATAGACAATCGACAAAGACTCCTATGAAATCTGGATAGGGAGAAAACCAAATGTTGCATACTTTAAGATATTTGGATGTAAATGCTTCATCCACAACAATGGGAAAGATAATCTAAAGGCTTTTGATGCCAAAGTGATGAAGGTATCTTCTTGGGATACTCACCAAAACCAAAGCCTATAGATTGCCGAACAAAAGGACTATGATCACGGAAGAGTCTATTCAAGTGGTTTTTGACGAACCTAATGTAAATGGAGAAGATCTTGAAGAGTTAGCCGATAATTTGAATCACCCAACTGTGCGAGAAGAGTCCCTATGTTGAAGTGAAGTGGAGAAATTAACCGAGATGAAGATGAGATAGTTGAATCTCAAAGACAATTTGGACAATCTGCTGGCTAAGTGATGATGAGAGAGCTGCTCAAGACAACACAACCGCAGTAAGAAGATCGAACCTGAACCTAACTTACTCCAACCCTGATGTGAGATGGCTAAGAGACCATCCACGAGCTAGTCATTGGAAATGTAAGACATGGTGTAAGAACCAGATCAAGAGCTCAACAAGAAGCAATGTTCACTTGTTTTATTTCCCAAATAGAGCCAAAAGATGTGTCCCAAGCATTGGATGATGCACATTGGATTCAGGCCATGCAAGAAGAGCTGAATCAGTTTGAAAGAAACAAAGTATGGGAATTGGTTCAAAGACCAACTCATCAAAATGTTATTAGCACAAAATGGGTTTTCAGAAACAAAATGAATGAAGAAGGTTTTGTGGTAAGAAACAAAGCAAGATTGGTAGCCAAAGGGTATTGCCAAGAGGAAGGTATAGATTTTGATGAAACATTTGCTCTGTTGCGGGATTAGAAGCAATAAGGATGTTTCTTGCCTATGTTGCACACAAGAACTTCATTGTATACCAAATGGATGTAAAAAGTGCATTCTTGAATGGATTATTGGAAGAAGAAGTCTATGTTGAACAACCTCTAAGATTTGAGCAGAAGACTCTTGGAGATAAAGTGTACAAGCTCAAGAAAGCTCTATATGGATTGAAACAGCACCAAGAGCATGGTATGATACATTATCTCAATTCCTAACAGATAATGGATTCACCAAAGGCAAAGTGGACGAGAACACTCTTGAGTAATTCAAGATGGAGAGAGTATATCGCTTGTTCAAATATATGTGGATGACATTATTTTTGGATCCACAAATAAGGAGTTGTGTGATAAGTTCTCAAACCTCATGCAAGGCAAATTTGAAATGAGTATGATGGGAGAATTGACATTCTTTCTAGGACTTCAAGTTAAGCAATTTGAATGATGGAACCTTCATAAGTCAAACAAAGTACGGAGATTTAACGAAGAAATTTGGTATGGAAGAGAAGTCTTCTCAGTAAAAATACCAATAATGAATACATCATCAAGATAGATATGGATGCGGATGGCAAGCTTGTGGATCAAACAAAGATACTGAGCACTCATTGGATCATTGCTCTATCTCACAAAGAAGAGGCGACATCACCTTTGCAAGTAGGTGTATGTGTAAGATTTCAATCTGCACCAAAAGAAAGCCATATGATCGCAACTAAGATAATTCTAAGATACTTGAAGGGATGCTAGGAAGTCGGCTTATGGTATCCAAAGGAAGGAGGATTCAAGCTTATTGGTTACTCGGACTCGACTATCTTTGGATATAGAGTGGACGGGGAAGAGCACTTCAGGCACATGTCAAATGCTTGAAACAGATGGTTTCCTGGTTTAGCAAGAAGCAAAACTCAATAGCCACATCCACAATCGGAAGCCGAGTACATTGTGGGTAGCTATTGTGCCCAAGTCTTATGGATGAGACAATAGCCGAGAGATTATGATGATGAAGAAAAAGAGATTCCAATTATGTGTGATAACACAAGTGCTATTGCAATCACTCAAAATCTGTGTTGCACTTAAGAACAAAGCACATTGATGTCGATATCATTTTATAAGAGATCATGTTGAAAAGAAGGACATCACCTTGAATATATCTCAACCGAGAACCGGTTGGGCGACATATTCACAAAGCCATTATGTGAATCAAGATTTGAAGAACTCAAGCATGAGCTAGGGTTAATTGAGTGAGTTAACACTCGAGAAGATTCAAGGAGAAGAAATGAAACGAGAAAAGATGAAAATGGAGCTAAGTTCGTAACTCAAACCTAAGTAAATCACCAGATCGGAAAATCAATTTGATCGAGTTAGAATGACGGTGAGTACCATGTGAAAAGAGAGAAGAAGAATTGAATCGGCTAAGGAGTGAGTGAGTCATTTATGAGCTAAGTGACAAGACAAATGATCGTTTTTAATAAGCGGGAATGTTTTAAGGATGATGTCGCGTAATAATGACAGTATATCAAAAGTTGCACGACAAAGCATATGATTGGATATAAATCTTGCCGCATTAAATGCGAGCAATTAAATGCTAATCGGCGTGCTAAATGAGAAATTTGTTGATCTCGATCAAATTTCAAAACCATATGAACGCCCTTTCATAACCCACATATATACCCTTTCGTCCGTTTCTCTCTCACTTTACACAAACTGTTCATGTCTCTCAAAAGCAAAGAAAGCAACTTCTCTCTCAAAACCCTATCAATCCTCAAAGCAAGTTTCTCAAAAATTGTTCGGTAAAAATCAATGAAATGGCAACTACTTATGATTTCACTAAGTTGGGAAAACAAATCCACACTCGGCTCTCTTGTGGATTTGAAGGGATGATCAAACAGGGTCCGATGAAACCCTTGTAAAGAAAATAGCCGAGAAAGTGGAGAAGTCTGGCCGAAACCCTTTCTCACTATGGAGTTTTGAGATGACTTATGTTGAAGAAGTCGCTCGATTTTACGTGAATGCCGAAGTTCACGACGAGGGCATCAAGTCGTCATTCACGGAAAAAAGTTTACGATCGCTGGCGAGGATCTAGCGGAGCATTGTTTGCTACCGTCGGAAGGAGTGCCGGAGATATTGGAGGCCGATGTAAACTTGGATCTTGCATGGAAGGAAGTGGCCAAACCCGATCGTCGGCCGCGAAGGTTGTCTACACACGGTGACAAGAGTCTTTGAAGGAAGATTACCACAAGTTTGTCGGATATTGTTGCCAAGTGTGTAGACATCAAATTTCAAAGCTTTAATCGATTTGTCCAAAACTAAGCCGATCGTGATGGCGCGATCATGGAGGAGAAGAAAGTAAACGGGTTGAGTTTGTACAACGCAGACTCGCCAAAATGTAGAAAATAAGTCTTTCAAGGAAGATGGGTCGTTCGGAGGATCCTGGGATATGGCCTTGTTATTGGCGGTGATGGAAATGAAGGGAGTTCCACTCCGGCATGGAAAGGCGTTCCATGTCAACAAGAAAATGTTCCAATCAAATCTTTCCGGAGCTTAGAAGAGAGCTTATGCCAAGAGAGCGGATACCAAGTGAGGGGGAATCGGTGACCCGAGGAAACAACGTTGTCTCCCTACCAAGAAGAAAGTTGCCCCTGCACTGGCAAGACGATTGGTGCGCCAAAGCAGCGAAAAAGAAAACAACCGCACGCTTCTGCCCCCGCAATGGCAGTGAGAAGGAACCTCAAATACCTTCTCCAGAGTTGTTAAGAAGAAGAGGAGGACTAACAAGTCAAGAAAGCCGGCTCCTCGAGAAAAAGAAAGTAGCACGGCCCCGTCGCCCCAGGACTCGAGGAAGCGTATCCGAACAGAAATTCCTCCGGTGAGGACCAAAAGAAGAAGACTCTTCAAGCGTTGAGCTTGAGAAAACAACAGTGAGTCTGCCACTCGAATGAACAGATCAAAACAATTTGGAGAAGTAGAGTCTCCAGAGATCATTGATGAAACCGCCAAGTCTGCTGAGGCCGATCAGCAGAGGCAAGTTGAAGACCCAGTTGTGGATAGAACGGTGAGGAGCATGTGTTGAGAGGCTAAGTCTCCGATGAGCGGGCGTGTCTCCGCCCATGACAGATCTTCGCTGAGGGTGAAGAGCAGCAAGCTCTCGCTACCTCCCATTCCCGAGAGAGAAGGAAAACACGAAGATGATGATGATGATGTGATCATGCTTTCTCCACCATATCCGGACATCCAAAATCGCCCGCATGAATGGAGGAAGTGGAAGTTGAGTCGATCAAGGAAAGTTCCAAAGACCTGAATTTATTGAAGAAGAAGAAGAATCGATGAATTTCCGGGGTTGACCCAAAGTGGTTCAAGCATTGGATGAAGAGAATGCATCGATATATTGAACATCTTCAAGGAAAATGAGAAGGAAAGGTTGGCGAGAAAGAGGTTGACGCTCGTGAGAAGGCCAACATCTGCCCTTTTGGAACCACCGAGCATACTAATCCCCACCTTGATGTTCTCTCCGGAAGTGATGAAGATTTGGACCCGCCGCCGCAACAGAAAAATTGGAAATCTTTGCAAGCCATGCGGGAATCCGAGTAATGCATGAGCAACAAACTAATGGAGGGACTGGAGAGTCTTCCAAATCACACTGAAATTGACCCTATGGGGGTGGTGCGGCAGATTGCAATTGTTGTTGTTGCGACCACTTCCCAGCTCACTCGAGGAAGGTTCTAAGGGAAATGGAAATGGCGGGAACTTGGGGACCCAAGTCGAGCTAACCCCTATTGAAGGTGTCTTACCACCGCCCCAACGGTGAACACTCATAGGAAACAGTAGGGAGTTTGGAGAAGAGTGACCCCATTCCAAGTCACTCGGTGGTGTGCCGGTGAGGGGAACTCTCTCCACCGCAGCCTAGGTCGGAGGTTGCTGCAGATGACTCCACAACGAATCTAGGAGGCGAAGTGGAGAAGGAAAAAGAAAACGAAACACAGCAAGTTGTCACTGAAGAAGCTCGGACAGTTGAGACTGTCTCAGCTGAGGTGCCAACTGCTCTGCAGGCTGAGGACGCGCCGATGCAAATCGAGGCACAAGATGGTTCTCGCCCGGGAGTTAACACTGGGTAATGAAAGTGCAATCCACGGAGTTGAGACTCCTGTGGATGCCACTATAGAAGACCCCAAGACAGCTGAGTCTGTCGAAGGGAATGTCCAAGGCCTTGCTGCAGTTGAGACTGCAGGAGGTACTGAAGGCCTACGGGAGGTTGAGACTTCCCGAGGTAAAGAGGCAGAAGCACAGAACATCCCTCCCGTTATCATCGATGCATCTGAGAAGGAGATAAGTGCCCTTCACGATTCCCAAGATAACCCTGATGTAATGTTTCGGGATCGAAGGTGAAGATAAAGCCGAGTCATCTCTTGTTGCAAGTCCAAACGACTCGGTGAGAATAGTCTTCCCGCACGAGTAAGCGAATTCAAGGCCGCTCGTCAAAAGTTCAATTTTAATGATGAGCTACCCTACAAGTCTCATCATCGTCCAATGACGCTACTGATACGGCCGAGGACCAGACAACTCATATGGAAAAACCAGCTGAGACCGACGAAGCTGTTGAGACAGCTGAGGCTCAGCCAGCTGGGTCCATACCACAAAAGACCACAACAACCACAATCAAGCTGCGCAGCTCCCAAAGCCGCAGCAGACCGACTCAACGGGCACATCACGACCACAAGTCACAGTTGAACAGATTCCCTATGTCCGTGATGATGCGTTTGAACAAACGTTCCCTTTCTCACTAGAGCTGCCTGATCTTGATGAAGAATCAGCTAGAGATCAACAACGTTTCCATAGACCGATCCAGTCATTCCCACGATACCATCGCCCCGCAGATTTTGACTTTGATGTCTTTTGGCCGCTTGGTGAGATAGAGGTGACAAATGAGTTTCGAGAAGTCTTCAAGGCAATATTTGCGGGGATAGAGAAGATGGAAAGGCACCAGGCCTCATTAGATATGTGGTCGATAACAGAGATGCTAATCTTACGGTCTGCGTGGAATCATATTCAGGATCCGGAATGGTGGCAACAAAAAGACAAACAATGCTTGTAGAACAAGTTCGATACTTTAAGGCATTGTACAATAAAATCTGATCTAGAGCGCCGATAACGCTGATATGAAGAGAAGAATGCAAGAAAACATTGATAGAATGCATGAATCTCATACAACGGAAATGGGCTCGCTGCGCGAATTCATCGAAAAGAACTTCGCGCATAGAGGAGAATATGGATGAAAATTTCAGCCTTCTCATGGCTGAAATGAAGTTGGTGACAAATGAATCGAAAGCCACCCACTCGAAATTTCGAGCAAAGATACTCCGCAGCCAGAATCAGCGAGAACTCGGCCTATCACCGTCTAGATTTCATGCTTGATGGCATGTTTCAGGGTTCCTCTCTCCTTTGATGATGCCAAAAAGGGGGAAGAGGAATACCTAAAAGACGTTGAAAGGATCCGGTGAGAAGAAGGACGTTCTTTGTGAAGGAGAAGACACCAAGAATAATAGAAGAAAGAAAAGGGAAAATCGAGTTGGGGAAGGTTCGAAAGACATGACTTTAATGGTTGCTAGAACCCTCAACAAGGACTTGTCACGGTGACATCATAAGCAAACTCTCGGTGACTCTGTCGCTCCAACACTCTATTGTGCCCATGTCCGAGAAGAGGAAAATAGTAGAAGCGAGGGGATGAAGGAGGTTGAAGGAAAAATGGATGCCGTGTGATGGACATATTGAAACAATATGGAGGTATTCCGAGGAAGAGACAACGATGCTATTTCGAGGCGTTGGAACCGAGCCTAGATCGTCGATGAATTCAAAACGCTCGAATCCGAAGGGTACTTGAAGGCAGGCACGTCCATAGCCCAAGCCTGGGACTTGTATTGGGAAAAAGGCCTCAAGTCGTGCGAAGAAGGCGACAGCAACAAACTCTAGCACTCACTCTCTTTGGAAAGAAGAAGGCCCCGAGACAATACACACCCGAGAGGAATAGGTAGAAGCGAGTGGGGGAAGAGGTTTCAGACACTAGACCTCTACCCGAAACATCGAATATATAGATCCAGTGAAAGAAAGGAGGGATCTATTGGCCGGGTATGACGAAGTAGCCAACGAGGAAGTGGCAAGGAAGAATGCCGACTATGTCAAGATGATTGAAGAAGAAAATAAAAGACAAACTCAGTTGTGGGAAGAGAGAAAAGAAAGGAAAAGAAAAGATGAAGCTGCCAGAAGAGCTTATGAGAAAAAGAAAGCAGCTGAAGAAGAGAAGAAGAGAAAAAGGTCAGAAGAAGACAGAGCTGATGAAGAAAGAAGGAGGCAGCGAAGGAGATGAAGTGTTGATGTCCACCCCTTCATGTAATTTACTATTGTAAATACATAAGTATGTAAGTCTTCTGTACATTATATAAGAAATCTGTAATTTCTCTATTTTTGCGTAGACATAGATGTTTGCTCTGATACACTTTGTAAACAGCTATGTAAAGGACAAGAATGTTATGATCAATAAAAAGATTGATTCTACGCATACATTCTCTGTTACTGCACTATCTGTATGTATCTTTGATATTTACATTTTGTATGTATGCTTTAAGTTTTGGCATCATCAAAAAGGGGGAAATTGTTGGGAAATTTATTGTTTAGATTTTGATGAATGCCATGTAAAACTTAGACTAGAAAGTTGGCACCCCATTTTCTTTGTAATTTGCATTTTAATAGATAGGTACGATTTAGCCGAGTCAAGTCGATTATGCCTGGATATGTAAGAAGTCAACTGGAGGCTAAAATGAAGACTCCGCCGCGAAAATTTGAGTATGGCAAAAAGGAGAAGTCAAGAACTCGATCGAAGGAGTATCATTTGATACTGTTGTGTGAAGTGTCGGTCCAAGTCAACTCAAGATAGTCAAGTCTCAAGTTGAAGTGACGGATGAGTCATGCAATGATTGGGAGCCGACTCAAGTCATCCAGGGGAAGTTAAGGAAGTGCGGTCAAAGTCAAGACAAATTAAAAGAGTCCGTTGCACAAAAGTCAAGAAAGTTACTTAAATAAGTAATACTTCCATGATGTAATATTCTAAAGTGCTCACCCAAAAAGCGTGCAAAAGGAATAAACCAATGGGAATCATCGCACTCGTGTCGCTCAAAAGTCAAGGTTCATTTAATACGAGGTAATGTCAATTTCAAGGATCGCAATCATCACGCCCGAACTTACGATATTATAATAATCAAAATCTACTATCTATTAACAAAAGAGCATACTATTCGTATAGTTATTACAAGCCAAACGTATATCGTAACAAAATTACAAGAAAGAAGAAAAGCTGACCAAGTCTCCAACTCCCATAAATAAAACTATTGTTACAATCATTATTCTAGCCAAAACACGTCATATACATACATATATATATATATGTACAAGGATGTCGTCAAGGCCTATAGCAAAACCTCGTCTCCGGCACTAGCTAATCAGTTCAAGGAAATCCCTCAACCTCTTCGTTGTTGCCTGGATTATCGCCCTGAAATATATTTTAGGAAAATATATACGTGAGGGGAAAACCTCCGTGAGTGAGTGGGTGCGGTGTGCGGGTGTGGCATTTTAGAAAAATTTAAGGTTAAGAAAGATTGATTGATTTTTATAAGTGAAATCATTTTTAATTCAATAACAACACGCACTCGTCAATTTGTAACACACTAATTCAAATATCACATTAACGGAGGGACCGTTCATTAACGGTAAGTGACCCCGCTCTTCCTTATCACTCCTTTATTGCGTTGGCGTAAAGCCTTACCCCTTATTGCACCACACACGGCTCGACTCTCCACAATGGGGCTCGCGGCCCGGAGAAGTCATATTCCGGAATATACCAATCCTACGACCCACTTCTACCCTTGGAACACTCCGTCCGTAGGCGGTGGGATTTGGTTGTGGATAGCGAAGAACCTTTTAAGACCGCAGGCCCGTGCCTGACCAGCCGAACTCAGCCCTATCCACACCACACTAGGGCCCGACACTCACAAAATAGACAATATACATATACCCTGTAAATAGACACTTGACTTTACCTTAAATATTTAAAATTCAATTTAATGATAAACCTCTACGTCAAAAAATAGACTCATGTTCTGTAACCTCCAAGGTTTATTTTAACTATCACAATAAAGTTTAACAAAAGAAAAGTTTACTAATTTATTTCCTTATAAGTTTCCATAATATATATTAATACAAGCCTCCAAATAAGGAATGTTATGCATCACATTTCACTAACTCCACAGAATTAGTTGAATATAATTGGTGTTTTTAATAAGGTAAAGCAACCTGGTAATCAGTGGTAATTACACTAAGCATAAATGGCCATCTTTAAGTTTTAAGTGACGTCATATAAGAAAATATTTTAGTTTGTTAATGATAAATCCAATAATACATGTTTAACATTTTATTAATATTTTATTAAAGTGCAGTAGACTATTTGAGTGACTAAATTCCATGATTTCCAATAGAAAAGGAAAGATTCATGATGATGAGGTTAATATCTAACCTCATAGGAGTCTGACTAACCTAACAGGTAAGGGATAAAAACTTGTCTATTATATCCAAAATGAAATGAACACCAATCAATTTCTAATATTGAAATTTGGACAAGATGGAGTTAAGGAGATGAATTGGCAGACCATAATCTCAACTTACAACAAATATTAAAACACGCAACCTTTATACTGTGGCTTACGAGAGAAACTTATAAATACTCAATATTTTTAAAATCACCATTTGGTATAACTTTAGTGGAAGAATCACTCACCAATTTAAAGCTGAAGCACAAGCTTTACTATGTCATGTTCTTGTTATTTTTTTTGTTAAACCTGATGTTTTCTTTCTTTTTAAACTAGAAGCAATATCAAGCCTTATCCACTTTTAGAAAATACTTAATTATCTCCTTACCTCTCAGCCGTGTATCATTCCCTTAATGCTATGTGTAAAGGTAAGGAACATGTGGCATTTAGTGGTACATTCCCTATTACTCATACGTATTAATATATGTATATTTTGATCCCCAAAAAAAAACAACACTAGTTTTATCTAATTATGTATTAATAAATATATGTATTTGGTTAGAGCCTAAAATATTTACGGGACATTATAATTTACAATAAATATCCGGGTTGCGCTCAAAACTAAAATATTATAGGAAAATACCACACCAAATAAACCCATATACAAAATTTACTATATTACAAGTAGTCGAAATTTGGGGTCCTACATCCTTCCTCCTTAAAAGAATTTGGTCTCCAAATTCTCTTCTTGAAACTTGATTCCGGGTAGTGCTTTTGCATATCTTCTTGTTTCCCAAGTGGCTTCTTCTAACTTATCGTGGTTTTGCCACACCACTTTAACCAAGGAATGTTTTTGTTTCTCAACTCTCGAACATGACGATCTATTATTCGCAACGGTTTCTCCTAGTATGTCAAGTTCTCCATTACTTGAGGAATGTTGTTCTTGATTATGTGCTCGGATCGAGGATGATATTTCTTTAGCCTTGAGACGTGAAAGACGTTGTGCATTCCTGCAAGTTTTGGCGGAAGCTCTAAACGATAAGCTACGTTCCTATTCTTTCAAGTATTTTAAAAGGGCCAATGTATCTGGGACTTAATTTTCCGCCTTTCTTGGAGTGAATCATACCCTTTCGTGGAGACAATCGCAGAAATACTTCGTCTCCGGTTGCAAACTCTAGATCCTTTCTTCTTTGATCGGCGTAGCTTTTCCTGGCGGCTTTGAGCTGTCCGATTCATTCTCGGATTATTTAAACTTTGTCGATAGCTTCGCACTAGATCGAGCTTGAGGAAACGGCCACGACGTAGTACTTTTCTTCTTAGAAGTCCATTTATCATCAATTTCCCAATGAACGGGTGACCTACACTTCCTTCCGTATAGAGCTTCATAAGGCGCCATCCCGATTGTTGCTTGATAACTGTTGTTGTATGCGAATTCTGCTAGGGCCAAATGAGAATCCCAGTTTCCTTGAAAGTCTAACACACATGCTCTCAGCATATCTTCAAGTATTTGGATAATCCTCTCGATTGTCCGTCGGTTTGAGGATGAGCTTGTACTAAAGCTTAGCTTAGTTCCCAATGCTTCATGTAGGCTTTTCCAGATTCGGGATACGAACCTTGGATCTCTATCGAGACAATGTGAGTAGGTATACCGTGTAGTCTCACAATCTCGTGAATGTATATATGAGCCGGTTTATGGAGACTATCCGTCTTTCTAATAGGAAGGAAATGCGCTGATTTGGTAAGCTATCAACTATCACTCAAATTGCATCATGGCTACTTCTAGTTCGGGGCAAATTCGTGACGAAATCCATAGTTATATATTCCCATTTCCATTCTGGTATGGGTAGAGGTTGTAGGAGCCCAGAAGGTCGTTGATGTTCAGCCTTCACCTGTTGACATGTTAGACACCTTGAAACATATTCAGCAACTTGATTCTTCATATTTGCCCACCAGTAATGTTGCTTCAAGTCATTGTACATCTTGTTTCCACCTGGATGAATTGTATACCTCGAGCGGTGAGCTTCAGCAAGGATCTCTTTCTTTAAAGTTTCGTCGTTGGGTATACATACTCGATTTCTAAATCGTATGATTCCGTCATTCCCTATATTAAACTCAGGTCTCTTTCCTTGCACGATTCTCTCTTTTAATTTCTGGAACTTGAGATCTTTCTGCTGTGACACACTTATTTCTTCCAACAAGGTAGGTCTCACTGACAGGTTAGCACATAAAAGATGTGTACATGTTATTTCAGGATTCCAAAAACTCAATTCTTCTAACGCTTTCCATTCTCTGATCATTAGTCTAGCCAAACTTGCTTTTCTACTCAAAGCATCGCCACTATGTTGGCTTTTTAGGGATGATATTGTATGGAAAAATGATAGTCTTCTAAAAGTTCCATCCATCTCCTTTGCCTTAAGTTTAATTCCTTTTGTGAAAACAAATACTTAAGACTTTTATGATCGTAGTAAATCAGTAAATGACGCTCCATATAAATAATGTCGCCATTCCTTCAAAGCAAAAACGATAGCGCTAATTCTAGATCATGTGTTGGATAGTTCACCTCGTAAGGTTTGAGCTTCCTTGATGCGTACGCGATTACCTTTCCATTCTGCATAAGTACAGTTCCCAATCCTTCCTTGGAAGCATCACTGTAGACAACAAAATTTTCATTTCCTTCAGGAAGTGCTAAAATAGGTGCTGTTGTAAGTCGTTTCTTCAATTCTTGGAAACTAGATTCACATTTATCGTCCCACTCAAATTTAACTTGCTTTTGAGTCAACCTAGTTAATGGACCGGCTATTTTGGAAAAATCTTTGATAAATCTACGATAGTATCGGCCGGACCAAGAAACTCCCGATCTATGTTACATTCTCGTGTCTTTTCCAATTCAACCTGTTTCTACTTTCGAGGGGTCCACCGAGATTCCATCACCTGACACTACATGACCCAAAAAGGCAACCCTGTCTAACCAAAATTCACATTTGCTAAGTTTGGCATACAGCTTATTCTGTTGTAATCTTTCCAACACCGCTCTTAGATGTTGTTCATGTTCTTCCTTGGTCTTGGAATATACCAGAATATCATCAATGAAAATGACCACAAATTGATCAAGATAAGGATGGAATATTCGATGCATGAGGTCCATGAAAGCCATTGGGGGCATTAGTTAAACCAAAAGGCATAACCACAAACTCATAATGACCATATCCGGTTTGAAATGTTGTCTTTGATATGTCTTCCTCACGTATTCTTAATTGATAATATCCTTGTTGTAGATCGAATTTTGAATACACCTTGGCACCTTGGAGTTGATCGAAAAGCTCATCTATTCGTGGAAGAGGGTATTTGTTCTTGATGGTGACGTTATTCAATCCTCGATAGTCAATACATAGTCATAGGGACCCATCTTTCTTCTTGACAAACAACATCGGAGCTCCCACGGGGGGATGTCTTTGGTCGAACGAATCCTAAATCCAATAATTTTTGCAATTGAGACTTGATTCGCAACTCAATCGGGCCATTCGATATGGAGTTTTGGCTATTGGGGATGTTCCCGGTAAAACGTCGATGGTGAATTCAATTTCTCTTTCGGAGGTAGCGAAGTAAGTTCTTCAGAAACACGGTAGGATATTCGGATACTATAGGTATTTCATCTATATTTTCCTATCTTTCGGCTTATTGATGATAAAGGCAAGATAGCCTTGAGCTCCCTTGAAAAGAGCTTTCCTCGTTTTGATTGTGAAATAATTGGAGCTACAATAACACGAGTTGCTCCTATCGATTCTACTCCAGGTCTCCGGGTTCACACAACTTAACAGTTTTGGTACGACAATCCATTTGCGGCGTGATCTTTGGGACAACCAATCCATTCCTAATATGACGTCATACTCATGGATTGGTAGTAGAACTAAGTTGGCCGGAAATTGTTTTTCGCCAATAACAATATTGCATGATTTATATATTGAGTCGAGATGCGACTAGTGCCCATCGGTGTAAAAACTTCTAGGCAATATGGTAATTGTTCTATGGTGAACGCAATTTATGTGCATAATGAGGGCCACAAACGAATGTGATGATCCCGGTCAAGTAAAACTCTAAAGCATAGTCTTGAGATATAAGTATCGCACCTTCCACTACATTCGTGTCTTCGGTGCTTGTTGTCCTTCAAGTGCAAACACGTGCGGTATCCTAGGTCTTGGCCCATTTTTCCCACGATCATTTTTACTTCCTGGTCCTGCGCGGGTCTCTCGCTTGTCACTTGTTTGTGCCATCATATGACAATCTTTTTTATCGATGTTGAGCGCTTCGCATTTGAGGCATCTTCCAAGTTTACGCCAACATTGAGATGGATCATGACCGGTTTTGTTACAATGAGGACACGGTTTTTCCTGTATCTCTCGGGCGTATTTGTTGTTTACTTCCACTCGTACTTCCATAGCTATCCGCTGAAATTTTTGATTGCGTGCGATCGATCAAAGGAGGGTGGTTTAAAATTACCGGCAGCCCTTTTTTTAGAACCCCAGGCGACTAATACCACTTTCAACTCTATTGTTGCTCTAAATCAAAGAAGATACGAATATAGTTCAACCGATAATAGTCTATCTTGTATCTCCATTTTCAACCCACGTATAAACTTGTATAGTTTATCCTCTTCCGTATTGACCAAGCTTGGCGCATATTTAGATAGACGATGGAATTCGGACTCGTATTGAGCAAATCGTCATACTTCCTTGTTTCAAATGGTAAAATTCATCCCTCCTAGCTTCTCTAACCACTTTGGTGGTATGTATTGATCCTTGAATTCTCGTACAAAGTTATTCCGGAGTTCTCTGTGTTCCTCTCGATTCCACTTTTCTTCAATTGTTCTCCACCAATTGCGGCGGCTTCCAAGCGAAAGACAACCAAGGTAACTTGTTGCTCTTAGTATATATTGTAACGCCGAGAGTATGCTTTCCATTTTCTCTCTAGCAACGCTCGGCCTTGATATCATCCGGCTCATCTAACAACTCGGGAGGGTCAAACCTTAAAAATCGTTCCAACATCTTATCATGCGCAACCAATACCGGCTCAGGGGGGTCTTGATGTCGGGGTTGATTTGCTTGTTCTTTGCATAAATAGCAGTATTTGTTGCAAGGCTTGTGCCGTTAGGTTGTCTCCTAGGGCGGGTGGTTGTGCTTGGGGTTCTTCACGTGTAGGAGTTCGCTCACGATGTCGTTGAGGTTCATCTTGACGATTCAATCGGGGGTCTTTCTCGACCACGTCTATCGCCATCTATATTGCAAAATTAATAATTAAGCAATAAAATGTAAGAACACAACATTTAAACTAAATCAAATAGTCACAGGTAATCATCATTTATACACAAAATGTGACGATTACATTCATGATGATAGTGCTATATACAACATTCCACACATCCTACCACACGACAACTAGATAACACTACTATTTGTATTCATTAACAATTACTATACATACATTTCACCCCTCCAATATTTGTACACAAAATTTATAAGTCCTATCCCGCAATGGACCTATTCATTAGTTACATCACTATGTTCATCCTCATCTACTTCGTCAATTCCTTCCTCGAGCTCTATTCCGTCTGCAGGTCCTCTTGAGGATCCTCCTCAAAGTCGCCACGGTTCTATGTTGTGGGGTCTTTGGTTGGTCTAACGGTTATTAGGTCCTATTGCAACCCCGGAATTTCATCTCTAGACCAAAATATCGTGCCCGTATATTAGCTAAGGTATGTTGGTATGCCTCACGATCCGCATCGCCTTGATGGAGGATCGATCTCGTAACTCGTCATCTGGTCCAATTGTTCTGTAGGTTGCCGACTTGATGTTGAAGTATATTTATCTAATCGTCCCTATGTTGAATTGCTTGCCCTCGTTGTTGTACGAACACCTCCTGGTTTAGGAGAGCTCTTCCCGTTCTTTGTCGTCTCTCGATACAAATGTTCATTATCTTCTAACAAAAGTCGACAATGTCTTCCAGGTTAGATATTTTCTCTCGAGCCCATCGCGGTGATCATTGGTGGTTGAACTAACTTCAAAGTTTCTATTGGATGACTCGGGATCGATGCCATACCTTAACACACATTATAACTTGGTTAGTAAAATAATCAAACAATTTGCTAAAAATTTTATCTTAAAAGTTAGAGAGATTATTATATTAAAGTCATCGAGGTTATAACTAAATTACACTTATCATAACTAATATCCAAGGATCCTATCCTGGTAAGCATAGGTGTAAGCCATATTACAACTCACGCCCGATACCCATACATCACGCCCGAACTTACGATATTATAATAATCAAAATCTACTATCTATTAACAAAAGAGCATACTATTCGTATAGTTATTACAAGCCAAACGTACATCGTAACAAAATTTCAAGAAAGAAGAAAAGTGACCAAGTCTCCAACTCCCATAAATAAAACTATTGTTACAATTATTATTCTAGCCAAAACACGTCATATATATACATATATATATATATATGTGTGTGTACAAGGATGTCGTCAAGGACTATAGCAAAACGCCTCTCCGGCACTAGCTAATCGAGTTCAAGAAAATCCCTCAACCTCTTCGTTGTTGCCGGATTATCTTTGAAATATATTTTAGGAAAATATATACGTGAGGGGAAAAACCTCCGTGAGTGGGTGCGGGTGTGCGGTGTGGAATTTTAGAAAAATTTAAGGTTAAGAAAGATTGATTGATTTTTATAAGTGAAATCATTTTTAATTCAATAACAACACGCACTCGGTCAATTTGTAACACACTAATTCAAATATCACATTAACGGAGGGACCGTTCATTAACGGTAAGTGACCCCGCTCTTCCTTATCACTCCTTTATTGCGTTGGCGTAAAGCCTTACCCCTTATTGCACCACACTACGGCTCGACTCTCCACAATGGGGCTCATGGCGAAGAAGTCATATTCCGGAATATACCAATCCTACGACTCCACTTCTACCCTTGGAACACTCCGTCCGTAGGCGGTGGGATTTGGTTGTGGATAGCGAAGAACCTTTTAAGACCGGCAGCCCGTGCACGACCGGCCCGAACTCAGCCCTATCCACACCACACTAGGGCCCGACACTCACAAAATAGGCAATATACATATACCGTAAATAGACACTTGACTTTACCTTAAATATTTAAAATTCAATTTAATGATAAACCCTGTACGTAAAAAAATAGACTCATGTTCTATAACCTCCAAGGTTTATTTTAACTATCACAATAAAGTTTAACAAAAGAAAAGTTTACTAATTTATTTCCTTATAAGTTTCCATAATATATATTAATACAAGCCTCCAAATAAGGAATGTTATGCATCACATTTCACTAACTCCACAAAATTAGTTGAATATAATTGGTGTTTTTAATAAGGTAAAGCAACCTGGTAATCAGTGGTAATTACACTAAGCATAAATGGCCATCTTTAAGTTTTAAGTGACGTCATATAAGAAAACATTTTAGTTTGTTAATGATAAATCCAATAATACATGTTTAACATTTTATTAATATTTTATTAAAGTGCAGTAGACTATTTGAGCGACTAAATTCCATGATTTCCAATAGAAAAGGAAAGATTCATGATGATGAGGTTAATATCTAACCTCATAGGAGTCTTGTTTGATACATGTTTTTATCTTAATTTTGATGATTTTATTTTATCACCAAAACAATGTTTTTAAAGGATGTCCAAGTACTCCTAAATGATTTAAAATGTTTTTAATATTTTCCGGAGTATCTTCTCATAGTTTATTTTCGTCTATATTGGACAACGCTTTTAATGTTTTTACGTTATTGGGTTTTCACTCTCAAAAGATGTTTCTAAATGTTGTCCTAATACTTCCGATCGGTTTAAAATGTTTTTACTAAATTTTCGGAGTATTTCTTGAGTTTTATTTTCGACAAAAATTGGACAATATTTTGTCTCGTGGTCGGTCGCCTCTATAGGGCAACCCGTACTCAAGATGTTTTTAGAAACAGAAAATGAGACGGAAGAAAAAAAAAGTCGGCCAAGCCGCATCGGCGTCGTCGCCCGGTCGGTCGGCCGCCCAATCAACAGTCACCGGTACTGCAAGTTTCGTTTTGAAACAGAACAAAACCTTGCATTTTTGAAACGAGAGGGACCGGTTGAAGCAGGGTCGACCGGTCGAAGCCTCACGTCGACGGCCGCCTGTTGTAATTTTCAAAGTGTTCTCTTTTTCTCTTATCTCTGTGCGACCGGCCGCCTCTATGTATTGACGCAGACACATTTCCTTAAATTGTGGGATTGATTTCTAATGCTATATTCTTGATTTTAATTGTATTTTTCTGTAGATTTTCAATCCCCAAGAGGAGCCTATGCTTGATCAATCATCTCCTATAAATAGAGGAAGTTTTGGAGCAACCAATACAACAATTGAGATACAACACAACAAGATACACTTCAAGCAAACACTTGGTCTTTCATAGTCATTATTCTTGTTGTAAAATTGCCTAGCTTATCACTTTCACATCTTTGAGGTCTAGGATTTTCTTGATTACACTTCGCACTCAAATTGTATTATTCATTATTGAGTTGTAATCTTGATTTTTGGTTATCATTCAAACACAAGATATCCTTGTGAGTGTTCTTGTGGTAAGAGCACACTTGGATGATCTAGGTGATAGGTGCAAGAAGATTGTGGTAATCTTCTTATTGAGGTGTTGAAGAATTTGGTATTCTTCAAGGTTGAAGATTGTGGTAATCTTCACAAGGTGCCGTTGAAGGAAGATTGTGGTAATCTTCAAAGGGAGATTGTGGTAATCTCCAAAGGTGGTGTTGAAGAAGAGTGTGGTGCTCTTCAAGGTGTTGTAAGTTGAATTTGTATTAATTTTGGTAATTAATAAAATTCTTTTTCTTTCGAAATCCATCCGGATATCTTTGGGGTGGTAGAGGATTAGGCCCTAGGTGGGTTGAACCTCTTTAAATCGACGTGTGTTGCTTACATTCCGCCTTTATTATTTTGTTTGAGCATTCGATTGTTAAAAGAGGGCGAAATCGAAAAGATGGAGATAATCTATTCACCCCTCTAGATTATCGTAGCGCTTGGACTTACAAGTGGTATCAGAGCCAAACTCTTTGGCAAGCTCGTTTCACATCGCGAGTGAAGAGAAACGATCGACGGCTACGAACGAAGCTCAAATTTCCGGCACCTCCACCACCAAGCCACCTCGGTTTGATTCCAAAAATTTTATATTTTGGAAAGAAAGAATGGAATGCTACTTACAAGGTTGCGGGTTCGACATTTGGAACACCGTCATTAATGGAGAATCCATTCCAACGAAAGATATACCATACACCTCAAAAGGCTTCAAAGAGCTCAATGATGAAGAGAAGAAAATCATCTCCTTAAACGGTAAGGCTTTAAATATTTTATATTGTTCATTTACTAATTTAGAATATGAACATATTGTAGGAATAAAGTCGGCACATGGAGTATGGCAAAAATTAGAAGCCATCTATGGAATATTTGCAAATAAAAGGAGTCAAACAAAAGCATCTACTTCTCAAGATCATACAAGCTCAAATCTAAGGAATAAGCCTCCTACAACTTCCAATTATGAAGAAGTTGAATATTGTTTTATGGGCATCAATGAAGAAAATGAGGTATGTCTTAAGCCTCTACTTCTTATGATATTGTTATTCAAAATGATTATAGTGATTTGCAAAATGATTTTGATGATCTTCAAGATGAATTCCAAAGCTTGCTTGTTAAGTATAAAAATTTGAAAAAGGAATTCAATAGTTTGAAAAATGATAAGGATAGCTTATTTACTTCCTATGAATCACTATCATGTGCTCACACCACCACACTTGACAAGGTTAGAAACCTTGAAAAAGAAAATAGTACTCTTGTTGAGAATATTGAAGGCATGAAAAAGGATTTAGCTAAATCCAACTTGAGTACCAATGATATGACCGATATTGTTGATTATTATGATAATTCGAAACTAGAACTTGATCATAAGTTTAATGTTGTTAATCATATGAAAAAGGATCAAGTCAATATGCATATTGGTCATTATGCTCCTAGAATTACTACTTGTTTTTATTGTGGCAAAAAGGGTCATACGGCTAATTCTTGTCGGGCTAGAAATAACTCTAAATATTGTTGGAGACCTAAAAGTCTCAAAGCTAATCTTAAAGGACCCAAACACATGAGGGTACCACAAAACAATGTGCTATTAGGTACCCGGCAAAACAAAAATCGGAGAAAATTCATGCCACCAAGAAAACATCAAATGAACGTTTCATTTGATCAAAGAAGGAACCACTCTCAACAAAGCCAATTTCCAAGAAGAGCGTATAATCAAAAATGGGAAGAACACAATCCTTGGAAATGGCAAAGACATCATCAACAAGATGATTTTCAAAAAAGAAGAAGAAACCATCAACCATGGGAAGGTAACAAACCTTGAAATGGAGTAATCAAGGAAGTCATCATCAACAAAGTGACTTCCAAATGGGAAGATATCATCATCAACAATGGGAAAGACACAACCCATGGAAACGGCGAAATTGGTAAACCGTATCTCCCCATTTATATATGCATTTTATTTCTTTTAATTATATGCATGTTTTTAATTGTGTTTTAATTGCAAAATGATCTTTCAAGAATTTTTTTTTAAAAATAGGTCTCTTATATATTTATGAGTTTCAATATTTTTAAAAGAGACCTTGCATGATTTTCTAAAACTCTTGAGCATTTTATTAGACTTATGTGGCTTATTATCTCTTATGAAATCTTATAGCATAAGCTCTTTTTGTTATCTCATATCATTTGCCTACACTTGAATTTTCTATGAAAATGTTGTCTAAGAATTGTGTAGGATACATATTTCATACTCATTGGCTATTACGTCATCAAGTTTCTTAAACCATTGAGGTATGTCTACTCGTATTTTTTTTAAACTCGATATTATGCACATATCTTTCAAGATATTTCATTTTAATCCCTTAAGTGCCCCAAATTGAACTTGCAAATATTTTCTTTTAAAAGGCACTACGTGTTTAGTCTCGATTTTATCATTTATATGTTTTCCTAAAACCCATATTTGTTGGATATAGTCCAAACTTATATTTTTGCAAAGTTTTAAAACTTTTGGGGTGAAAAATCGAATTTTGGAAAACACGGGAGAAAGAAAAATCACTGGGGCCGGGCGCAGGGCGGCCGCTCGCACCTCGACCGGTCGACCCCTACCGCGACCGGTCGCCCAGGCCAATTTTTCAGGTTTTAAACTCTCTGTCCTCGTTTCAAAACAGACGCAGCATTTTTTCTCAAACCCTATAGCAGCGATTGTTTTCCCCTTTCTTCAAAATCTTCAATTCTTCATCATTTTTCACGATTCTTGTTGCTAATCTTCTTATTTTCTCAAGAATCTTACATATATGGCACCTCCAAGAAATTCCACCGAACGAAATCCTCAAAAGAGGAGAAGGAGGCAAAGGGGTGAATCTTCTTCCAATCCCCAACAAGATGATATTCTACAAAGAGACCATCAAAATCGGCTTACAGAAGAGGAGATTGTCGAATTAAGAGCCGGGGTTTCAAAATCGAGCATTCATTGGGACTCTAGTAAGTTATCACTCCTCTACGAGCCTCCCTAGAGCTAATAGATTTCGATTTTTAAATAAACTTATGGAGGAACATTATGAGAATATTGGATTGAATGATAAGAAAATTGTGTGCACTCGTATGGTTCGTTTTCAAGCATTTCTTGATGAATTTCCGGATATTAGAGCTTACTTTGAAATTCAAGGATGGGTTTCACTTTGGGATAATCCGTGTTTGCACTATGATGACGAGCTAATAAAACTTTTCTATGCAAATATGTGGATTGTTGATGCGACGATAGATAATCCTTTGGAACTTCACACATTTGTTAATGGTAGGCATTTTTCATGGACATTGGCGATATTTGTGATCACTTTAATGTGCCAAATGATGGAGTAGTCAATGTGAATTGCACCCATTGGGATGATAACTTTTTCGGTGTCTCACTAGATGATGTGAAAACCTTTTTAGGAGTATATCCCAGTGACATACTCGGCAATGCCGCCAAATTATCGGATTATATCTATCATTTGCTCCTATTGTGTTTGTGGAAAGGAAGTAAAACTTCCAAGTAATCTCGAACTCTTTCTCACCTATAAGATTGTTCGAGGAGAAAGAGTAAATTATGGGGCAATTTTTGTATATTGCTTGTTAGAATCTAGAAAGCTTACCAAGAAGAAATATACCTTGGGAAATTTGATTTGCCGACTCTTATACTTATCGGGATACCCGGAAAATGAAATGAATACCGAAATTCGTCACAATGATTTTGATAATGCCAACATTCTACAAATGGTAAGAATGCGACGACATTTGCCACGGGTTCCTACCAAAGCCGCTAGGGCGTGCCCGACATCAACAACAACCTCGGGATGATTTCTTTAATGACAATGAGGTTGAAAATATTGGAAGAGGTGAGTTTGTGAACAAGGAGATGATGTGGGGGATGAAGAGGAAAATGAAGAAGTAAATGTGGGAAATGAACAAGATATTAGGGGAAGAAGAAAATGAGGAAGGAGATGAAGACGAGTTGGATGTTGAAGATCTAAATATCAAAGAGAGAATGGCCAAAGTGGAAAGAGAAACATTTAGAGATGTGGCTTCTCTTAGAAAAGAGCTCCGGGTCGTGAAAAAGGAAAATTCTAGTTTGAAGAAGTCAATTGGCAAATTGAAGAAATTCATAAAGGACCTCATGCAGGAACTTGCTTCTCCTCGGATGAGGAATGATGTTATCCCACCCCTTTACTTTCTAGCATTTTCATTAATGATGTTTTGTATTTTAATGATCTTTTGTAAAACTCATTTGTACTAATGATATTTGCTTGTTTTTCTTAAAAGGGTTAATATTGCAAGTTGATAATGACTTGTGGATGATCATGATTTTTGATGGAGTATTTGATGGTAAAAATACTCTAAAGCATTGTTTGATAATTGGTATGAAGTACTTGATGGTAAAAGTGCTTGCTTTTATTGCTTTGTTATGCTTAGTTGAATATGTTGAGACATTTGATACATGTATTGTTGAAAGCATGACTTATTACTTGATGGTTGTTTCTAATTTTTGGCATTTGTAATGCCTTGATCATTCTTAGCTTATCTCAATTGGGTTGAACCCTTGAGAATCTACTTTGAGCTTCTTATTTGATGAACAATTTATGCATATGGTGCATATGATTGAGCTTTGAAATGAGGTTGATTGATGATATGAAAATTTTTGGCTTGAACCATTTACAAAGGTTATATACAACCTCTTCTATTTTTCACGCACACAAGGTGCTTGTTAAAATGTCGCTATGAAAATTTCAACTTCTACATGATTCTCTCGCTTCCACAAGTCTTCTATACTCATTGAGATCATGTTTTGGGAATTAAAACGAGCATATGAACTCTTCATGATACATTTTTCCCATTTTCCTTGGTTTTTAAGCCTAAATTGTTCAATGGTTGATAAACCATTTCTTTGGCGCACTTTGATATACTTCTATGATGTTTCTATCATCCTAACATTCTTTTGATGATTCCAAAGGGGAGAAACAGGAAATTGGCTCGTTAGCTCAAAGAAGCTAATAAAAGCTTGTCATAAAAGCTATAAGCTATGGCTCATAAAAGCCATAAGTTGTGATTTATCTTAAGTCCAATTGTTGCTTGATGGACTTATATTATTGTTTAATGTTGTTTTGTGAGGGGGAGCTTATAAGCTCTTGAAAATTGTAAAAGCTAAAGCTTTTAGCTTATGGATTATTGCTTTTACATTATTCTTGATGTGCTTGTGGATAGGGGAGCTTGTGCTTAATATTGAAAATATTTACTCCTACTTGGTTGCTTTAATATTTTTGGAAATTTTGATTGCTTCCAAACGGTCAAATGTTTTTACCAGGAAAATCATTTCTAAAATTGCTCTCTTAGTTTGTGTAAAAATTGTTTTGGTTTGTAATCATCAAAAAGGGGAGATTGTTTGATACATGTTTTTATCTTAATTTTGATGATTTTATTTTATCACCAAAACAATGTTTTTAAAGGTTGTCCAAATACTCCTAAATGATTTAAAATGTTTTTAATATTTTCCGGAGTATTTTCTCATAGTTTATTTTCGTCTATATTGGACAACGCTTTTAATGTTTTTACGTTATTGGGTTTTCACTCTCAAACGATGTTTCTAAATGTTGTCCTAATACTTCCGATCGGTTTAAAATGTTTTTACTAAATTTTCGGAGTATTTCTTGAGTTTTATTTTCGACAAAAAATTGGACAATATTTGCCTCGTGGTCGACCGATGCCGCCCTATAGGGCAACCCGTACTGAAGATGTTTTAGAAAGCAGAAAATGAGACGGAAGAAAAAAAAAGTCGGTCGGCCGCTTCATCAGGGCGTCGGCCGGTCCGGTCGGCCGGCCGCCCCCAATCGGCCGACCAGCACTGCAAGTTTCGTTTTGAAACAGAACAAAACCTTGCATTTTTGAAACGAGAGGGACCGGTTGAAACAGGGTCGGCCACGGTCGAAGCCTACGTCGACCGGTCGCCTGTTGTAATTTTCAAAGTGTTCTCTTTTTCTCTTATCTCTGTGCGACGGTGCCGCCCTATGTATTGACAGCAGACACATTTCCTTAAATTGTGGGATTGATTTCTAATGACTATATTCTTGATTTTAATTGTATTTTTCTGTAGATTTTCAATCCCCAAGAGGAGCCTATGCTTGATCAATCATCTCCTATAAATAGAGGAAGTTTTGGAGCAACCAATACAACAATTGAGATACAACACAACAAGATACACTTCAAGCAAACACTTGGTCTTTCATAGTCATTATTCTTGTTGTAAAATTGCCTAGCTTATCACTTTCACATCTTTGAGGTCTAGGCTTTTCTTGATTACACTTCGCACTCAAATTGTATTATTCATTATTGAGTTGTAATCTTGATTTTTTTGGTTATCATTCAAACACAAGATATCCTTGTGAGTGTTCTTGTGGTAAGAGCACACTTGGATGATCTAGGTGATAGGTGCAAGAAGATTGTGGTAATCTTCTTATTGAGGTGTTGAAGAATTTGGTATTCTTCAAGGTTGAAGATTGGTAATCTTCACAAGGTGCCGTTGAAGGAAGATTGTGGTAATCTTCAAAGGGAGATTGTGGTAATCTCCAAAGGTGGTGTTGAAGAAGAGTGTGGTGCTCTTCAAGGTGTTGTAAGTTGAATTTGTATTAATTTTGGTAATTAATAAAATTCTTTTTCTTTCGAAATCCATCCCGGATATCTTTGGGGTGGTAGAGGATTAGGCCCAGGTGGGTTGAACCTCTTTAAATCGACGTGTGTTGCTTACATTCCGCACCTTTATTATTTTGTTTGAGCATTCGATTGTTAAAAGAGGGCGAAATCGAAAAGATGGAGATAATCTATTCACCCCCTCTAGATTATCGTAGCCGCTTGGACTTACAAGTCCGACTAACCTAACAGTATAAGGGATAAAAACTTGTCTATTATATCCAAAATGAAATGAACACCAATCAATTTCTAATATTGAAATTTGGACAAGATGGAGTTAAGGAGATGAATTGGCAGACCATAATCTCAACTTACAACAAATATTAAAACATGCAACCTTTATACTATAGCTTACGAGAGAAACTTATAAATACTCAATATTTTTAAAATCACCATTTGGTATAACTTTAGTGGAAGAATCACTCACTAATTTAAAGCTGAAGCACAAGCTTTACTATGTCATGTTCTTTTTTTTTTTTTTTTGTTAAATCTAATGTTTTCTTTCTTTTTAAACTAGAAGCAATATCAAGCCTTATCCACTTTTAGAAAATACTTAATTATCTCCTTACCTCTCAGCCGTGTATCATTCCCTTAATGCTAGGTATAAAGGTAAGGAACATGTGGCATTTAGTGGTACATTCCTATTACTCATACGTATTAATATATGTATATTTTGATCCCCAAAAAAAACAACACTAGTTTTATCTAATTATGTATTAATAAATATATGTATTTGGTTAGAGCCTAAAATATTTACGGGACATTATAATTTACAATAAATATCCGGGTTGCGCTCAAAACTAAAATATTATAGGAAAATACCACACCAAATAAACCCATATACAAAATTTACTATATTACAAGTAGTCGAAATTTCGGGGTCCTACAACAACAAGACAAGGATGACCACTAGTGTCTTTTAAAAATCAGCCTATCTCTTCAATGGGCGGATTTTTAAAAGAACACTATAAAAGGCCGAGGAATCACTTTGAGAGAAGGTTACCTCGAACCACAAACATTCAAGCTATTATTCGAGTCGTAACCTACAAAAATATTCTAAAGTTATTCAAGCAAATCCTCAAGCCTAAACATCGAAGGAAATCGATCCAACACCAAGCTGTGAAGGAAAGACAACTTCAAACTGTTGAAGAGGAAACTTTTGAAGAATCAAAATGGGTCTACATTCCAAGGAGGATTGTAGAAAGGTTCAAGGTCGAAGGTCTCAAGTCATTGGAGGGCTTCGTGATCAAATCCAAGAAGCTTGAGCAAGTGATTGTAGTAGCAAGCGGCGGTGCCCTGTGAAGAAGGTCGAGTCGGAGGAGAAGCCATTTGTGTGATCAAGGCATCTCGATCGAGTCCTAAAGGATCAAGTCGGCTATGTGATCAAGACTTGCATCCGGGTGATAACCACTTTGTACTCGATCAATACTTAGTGGATTCCTCCGGGAGTTGGAGAAGAGAGGATTAGAAGAATTACCCCATCTTCGAACCTCTATAAAATTTATTGTGTCATTTACATTTCAGCATTTACTTACTGCATATTATTTAATATCTGCGATAATTTGCTATCCAATTGATATTTAACAAAGTGTTAAAACCAAGTGTTAAAACAACTTAAACCAAATTCAAGTGTGTTAAGTCTTCCATGAAAATCTCATCACAGTAGGAGTTAAGTATTAGACTAAGCAAGTGAGTTATTCTATCAACAAACTCAATCGAGTGTTTTTGAGTGGCTAACTCTGTCATCTTTGGTTAACTAACTTAGTTGTCCATCAAGGACATAGCTGCGAAATTAACTCGAACTTATTTAAAAGGACTAAATTCGAAAAGTTGGTAAGGTTTATTCAACCCCCTTCTAAACCTTACTCACACCCTTGGGACCTACATTGATAAATTCATTTCTATTTTTTTTTTTTATCTTGCAAGCCTACAATTTAAAAGTTTCTCTACAAATCCCACTACATCTTGGTCAAACAAAACAAAATAATTCCCCTAAAACCTAGCTGGCCAATTGTCCGTAAAGAAAGTAACCTAGCTATTAATTTATGTCCTAACTTCCCCAATTATTATCCTAACTCATCATTTAACCAAAACAAAACACTAATCTTCTCTCCAACTTCTCTCCAAAAATCCTCCAACATTTTCTCTAAGCATAAGTTCATCTTCTTCTTCAAACCTTCAAATACTTAACCAAAATTTCAAGAACACCCCTTCTACTTCAACAAAAATTCGAACAACCCTTCAACAAGGTAAGAAATTGTGTTCTAAAAATCATCTTGTTATCCTCTAGCTCATCATCTTCACTTCTTAACCTAAGTTTGATTTTTGGTTTGAGGTATACTTAGAAGACTTGGAAGACACTAAGAGTCTTACCATCATCTTGAAAAGGACTTCAAGACTTTGAAGATTTTGAAGAGAAATTGGACTATAATGTAAGAAATGGGATTTTTAGTACATTTTCTTCTTCTCTTCTATTTTCCAAAATTTTGATACTCCATTTTCATTTTTGGACTTTTAGGGGCTGACCTTAAGAGTTGTTTTAAGAGTGGGCAAGGAGACCAATTATGAGACCTCTACTAGTCTCATTTCATCTACTACACAAGGTAAGTGTAGTTTTACCAATTTTCTTCACCTCCTTCTTCTTTCCTTAAATTTTTAACCTCATTTCCTAACTCCTACATTTTTTGGTATTCCTTGACCTAGGGGCTGACCTAAGTCACTTTTCCTTCAAGAGTGATTTATTCCATCTTTCACCAACAAGTTCATTTTTAAGGTGGGTGGAAAAATCTTTCCAACTTCTAGGTGTTTTTACTTAAAATGCATGTAGTATTTTGATATTGAGCACTTGAGATATATATATATATATATATATGTTATGTATTGCATGTTTATTTCTTGTATCAAGTTGAAAATTTCTCAAGTATGGCTCAAAATGCTATTTGTTGAAAAATAGTTGCATACATGTACACTTTATTGTGATATTTGATGAATTCTTGTGTGAAATGGACTTGTATATGTATGACCCTTGAAAACCATGTTTTGTATGATTTATAATCTGGACAAGTCGAGCATAATTGATTAAATTTCAATTTTGGACTTAAAATGCGAAAATAGAAAGTTGGTGGACTTAATTGCAAGAAAATAAAACTTAAGGGACCCCTCTGTAATTTTCGAGTTTGGGACTGTACTCAAGTTAAAATGATGTTTGGACATTAATAAAGTTTTAAGAGTTTTTAGATAAATAAAATCAACCCTTAAAAGCCCAAGGACTAGATTGTAAAATTTTAGAAGTTTAAGGACTATATTGCAATTTTCGAAACTGTACCAGACCCTATTTTTAAAATTTGAAATTTTAACTATTAAGGGACTGTAAATATCATATTTTAAATGTATTCCAAAAATCCAAGTGTTTAGAGCTTAGAAAGTAATTTTATAAAAATTGAGGGACCAAATCGTAAAAGATTAAAATTGAGGACCAAAGTGAAATTTACAGGACTTATGCAGTCCATGCACCTGGAAATAATAATTTAACTATAGCATAATTATATTTTGGACCCAATGTTCAAATTTCATAACAATTGGACCCCTAAAAGCCTTAAAGGCGATTATTCAAAATAGGACAAAAATGAGATTTTCAAAAGTTAAGGGACCTATACTTACTTCTTTTAAAAACTGCTTTTGTCCTAATATCCCACTGATCTTAGTGACATTTTCCAACTGGAATCACATTAAAATCCCTTCCGGTTTGTGATTTCCAATTATTTTAAACTTAAGGCCGAAATGACAATTTTAACAAATTTGGGCCAATGCGAGAATTTTATAAAAACTCGACCTCAAAACTTTAAAAACCTGAATCTATGAACAATTTAGAGAATGTAGGAACTGACCTCAAAATATTTCAAGGTCGGGACATTTACTTATTCAATTTTTAACCCCAAAAATATTGGTTTTTACAAAATGGGGCTAATTGTAAATTTTCTTTTTACAAGGACCTAACTCAAATTATTTCTCTTTTAAAGAAACAGTCCTGGACCCTCTGACTTTTAATAATAATATAAAAAAATTATTTTCTTAAAACACCTTGGCTTATCGGATCGTCTTGACCAATCAATACGCGATCGCGGGCGACTTCCTCGTCTTGCGATTTCGAATCTATAAAGGGACTTATGTTCCACCTAATCTTTCAAGATATCAAAGATTTCTTATCCTCCCGATAAGCATGTTCATCCAAATAATTCCACCAACGCCATAATTGCCACTCGCGATTTTGAAAATTTTCTGAATCGCTTTCTTCCCTTAATCAATAATACTCATTGTATGCGGTTGACTACGAACGAACTTGTATTACTTTCTGTCTGAGTCAACTTGGTGTGTCGAGCTCACGGTCGGAATGGATAAGTCGGTGATGGGCAAGGCAGCTCGGCTGCTATTCCACTCTCGGCCCCATCGTCCTAATCCCGCATGATTGGGGACGGAGTTTGTCGAGGAATAGGGTCGTAGTATCTTGAGGTATAATCATGATTATGACAAATCCGAGCCTAGCTAGCTCCACTGTGGATTTTGTCTTTGCCTATGGAGCGATAAGGTGACAGTGGTCTTGGACCATTTTGCTCGGGGAGTTACAAGGAAGAACGAAGGAATCATTTGTATCGATCCACACGATTCTAGAGTTAATCGGACCCGTTTGGTTGGCGCTACAAACCGCACGCAATCGCCGCTTGTTTTGCATTGGTTGGCGCTACAAATCACGCAACCGCTACTTGTTTTGCATTGGTTGGCGCTACAAATCCGCACGCAACCGCTACTTGTCTTGCATAGATTGGCGCTACAAATCCGCACGCAATCCTCCTGTCTTGCTTGAATCACATAGTGCCTGTGTGACCACGAATTATTTTCTTAAAAGCGTATAAGTATATTACTTAAATATATTTCTCACGACGCTTGTGGGGTTTGTGGTGTGAAATCACGCATCATATCTCACGCATTTTTCATACGATCGCATCAAAATATATATCGCCACACTAGCAAACGATCACCCATCCACCGAGATTTTTGTCTCATTCCCTCATGTTTTCTAACCTTTAGATGGGGACGATGTTGAGGATGTCGACCACCGCCAGATTGTTGACCCTCGCCCGCTGTCGAACTTGTACCATTTTTCGATGATTGTACTTATTTCATGTACTTCTCGCGGATGTTGGACTCCTTTTTATCCTCGCTACTCTTTTCTCTCTTCGAATGTAATTTGAGGGTGTAGGACCCTTGACATTTAAGATTTGGATATGGTGTTCTTTACGCTTTAGTTTTGGCCCGTAAACTTATCCAGGTTATTATGTCGGATGTATTTGGATCTCGCTAGACTTTAAGTTGTAATTGTACTTATGTTATTTTATTTCATTGCTTTAGACTCTGTTTCACTTGGGATTGTTGTATCATTTGTCTAGATTGTTGGGATCATTTCTGTTTAAGTGGTTGATCATCGTCGCATCGCATTTGGGGCGTGACAAAGGTAAGAAGGTCGGAAATTTTGATTAAAAGGGGAACATGTTTATTTTTAATGAGAAAGTACTATTGTAAGTAATTAAGTTATTCTTAGTTAAAAAATGAAACAAACACGTTCTCATTTTTATGAATATTACAAAAATTGAAATTGGCCAAGAAAATGGCTCTAATTGGTCTTGAAATTGATTTAAATGTTTGGAATAAAATGAGCATAAAATTGACTTGAAAATAAAATTAAAAGACTGTTGGTTTAATAATATTAAGAACTCATCACTTATTTCTAACAAAGTCTCAATTAATCTTATATAATAATCTAATTCTAATAAATTCTAAAATTTTCGCTAAACTTGAGTCTAAATTAATAACAAAAATTTAATATAACTAAAACAATCAAAGAAACAAAATAGTCTATACCGTATGAAATTCTAAATTTGATATGTAGCAATAATAATAGAAATCTATTTGTTAATACATAACTTACGAATTTAAGACAAATAGTAAACTATAGTAACGTAAATCACACAATCAAATTAATCAATGCAATTTAATAAAGAAAATTGAAAATTCTCACAAAAAATATAATCGCCTCTAATTATTAATATCTACATAATTACAATATTATCCAAATACGAGTTCGCACATCAACGCTTTCATTTTAATTAAAGGGAAGAATTCAATTTTTATGACGTTTTCATTCTCTTCACCTAGGTTATTATGTAAATGCAACTATAAAATAAGCAACTTGCACGTCGTGCTAAACACATGGTTGCATTTTTCATGTGTGTGAAATTGCAAGCATGTACATTGCATGTTCAACATTTTTTATTAAAATTAAATGATATGACACAACAAAATATGTATTTGTTATGCCAAATGCTAAACATGATCGAAAAGCTTAGTGTCAAAGAAAAAAGCAAAAGCATGATCCCTTGTTCGGATTCACAATTGAGAATATCTAATTTAAGTAAATATTATTTTATTTAAAATTGCAATGCGTGAAATGAACTTATGTGAAAATGCAACGACTATGCAAGCAAATTAAAATATATGAGGTATGCATAGTACATATTTAGTAAATTGTATGAAATAACAAGTTTACTATATTATACTAAAGTTAATTGTGTTTTTATTCTCATATATTATTAAACACGTGATGATATAGTGCACATGAAAATTAAAGGGGCAATAATTTCTCGAAGGTTAGTAATGTAATGCGGATTAATGAATTAACAAAGATGGAAACAAATATATCTAAAAATATTAAGGAAATCAGACCAAAATGTTCATTTTTGTGATTGACGATTATGTCGACAAGGCTATACTTCTTTCAGGCGTCATTTTGGAAAAATCTTCTCAAAAGTGATTGAGTACTACAAATATCATCAACACTATGATAGTAATAGATGCTTTGTACAACAAGTTTTTCTAAATTGCTAATATATTGTAGATTAGTTATATCAATTAAAAAACACACAATGTAAAAGACTTCAAAAGAAATAAAATACATGTTAACGAATTAGAAGTATATAAATAATCCCATTCCATTTGTTTTTCAACGTAGTCCTTAAATATAGGAGGTAGGAATTTGATCAAGTTATAAAAACTTAAATAAAAATCAGCAATTGGATTATTTCATCAAAATAAAACGGCTATATCTACCACATAAATAATTTGATTCGAGTTGGTAGTTGGAATTAAGAGACATGCTCAACTCATGCACGAGATGGAGCTAATAAAGCTCATATGCAACACGTACACATATTGGGTTATATAGTAATGAATGAAGTAAGCTTACATCTAGATCGAAATAATTGAATATTAGTAAAGATCTAAAATAAATGAATTTGAAATACATTAGCTTAAAATTCACATAATTGAAATCATTTGTTTTGCTATATAAGTGGATTTACCAATATGATTCCAAATGGACAAATTTCATGACTAAAGCAAAAATTAATTAACATGACCGGAACTTTATTTGATATATCTTGATCACGAGGGGGATAGGACATCGCTCTCATTCATTGATGATATATGTTCACAAGACAATGAGTTTAAAGATCGGCAAGAGAAGCTTAACTGAATGAGAGATGTGATGGGGAGCTCGAAAGTATATCAAAGGCTATCCCATATGGTAATTGATCAAAGTAATCATCCTCCTCATTTAAGTGTTTCGTTTTCTTGGTTTCCATTCATTTTAGGAATTCATGGCTCATGATTTGCTCGGTGGCTTCTTGCCAAATTTTATATGTTGTTTCTGTGCGCTCATCCAAAAATGGAGGGAATATACTGCCACAGTTCAGCACGTGTTCACCACATGCGTGCATATTTTGGGTTAACCGGATATGCATAGTATAATTGCATTTGAATTGAAAATTTTGAATCTTACTAATGTTTTAAAATAAATGGATTTAAAATAACTTTGATTTGAAATCCTTATAATTGAAATAATTTGTTTTGATATATGTGATTTAGAAAAATAATTTCAAATCCATAAATTTCATGATTAAAACAAAAAGTCAATTTATATGACAAGAAGTTTCAAAATTAACAAGACTAAATCTTATGAATCTAAAATCAAAAAGTAGATAAGAATATTTTTTTGAAAATTTTATGACTGCAAAACCATAATTAATAAGTAAATGACATATTTTTCTTCTTCTTCTCTCTCTACTGTCTCTCTAGTTCTTCAAATATATATATGCATGTATATTCCTCATTCCTCCATTAGGGCGGATGAGGGAACTACCTAAATAGTTATTTTTTCTTTGGCTTTTTTTTATTTTACTAATCCACTTGTTGGACTTTCGTCTCCCTTTATGGAAGTTGTGTGTTTTCCTTTTTGTGGGATTTATTTTCACTTTTTGTTTAATTTTCTCTTCAAATCTCACCATTTCGGCAACAAATCTGGTCATTTTGACATCAAATCGAACAATTTGGTTACGATCGGCCAATTGTGGTTGATCGGTTGCAATTGGTGGTTCACACTGCCTATGATCAAAGATCCATGCATAATTAGGAAAAGATAAAAGAGTTTGTCATGAATTTTGAATCGCTGCTACAAATTCGAATTGGGAAATAAGAAACTTTACCTTCAAGCGCTTTGTTGCCGGGAGAAGGAATATTATTCTCATAGGAAGATTCATCTCATAGTTTTTTTGGCTTTTTAATTAGGTCGTCCAGGAAGAGGATTGTAAATATTACTTAATTGGATTTAGTGTATATGAGGAAAAGCCATCCAAGAATTATAGTTAATTGGGAATATGAAAGTTTAGAAGAAGATGTAATCGAGTAAATGGGATTGAAAAGCAATTAGGTAATCAAAGTACGTCGGAATTTTGGTTGAAAGGGAACATATTTATTTTTAATAAGAATGTGATATTGTAAGTAACTAAGTTATTTTTAGTTAAAAAATGAAACAATACATTTTCATTTTATGAATATTATAAAATTGAAATAGGCCAAAAAAATTGTTCGAATTGGTCTTGAAATTGATTTGAGATGTTTGGACTTAAATCGACTTAAAATTGACTTGAAAATAGCATGAATCTCGACTTAAGTCAAAAACTGTTGGTCGAATAATATTAAGAGCTCATCACTTATTTCTAACAAAGTCTAAATTAACCTTATCTAATAACTTAATTCTAATAAATTCAAAAATTTAGCTAAACTTGAGTCTAAATTAATAACAACAATTTAATATAACTAAAACAATCAAAGAAACAAAATATTCTATACCATATGAAATTCTAAAATTGATGTAGCAATAATAATAGAAATTTATTTATTAATACTTAACTTACTTAATTTAAGACAAATAGTAAACTATAGTAACTTAAAATCACATAATCAAATTAATCAATACAATTTAATAAGGAAAAATAAATCAAGCCGTTGAAAATTCGCACAAAGAAATATAATTGCCTCTAATTATTAATATCTATATAATTACAATATTATCGGAATACGGGTTCTCAAATCACTGCCTTTCATTTCAATTAGAGGAAAGAATTCAATTTTTGATGACGTTTTTCATTCTTTTTCACCTAGGTTTTTATGTAAATGTAACTATAAAATAAGCAACTTGCACATCGTGCTAAACACATGGGTGCATTTTCCATGTGTGTCAAATTAAATGATACGACACAACAAAATATGTATTTATCATGCCAAATGCTAGAAATGATCGAAAAGCTTAGTGTCAAAGAAACAAAAAAGCAAAAGCATGATCCCTTGTTCTAGATTCACAATCGAGAATATCTAATATGCATGTAATGAATTATGTGAAAATGCAACAACTATGCATGCAAATTAAAATATGAGGTATGTATAGTACATGTTTAGTAAATTGTACGAAATAACAAGTTTACTATATTGTACTAGGGTTAATTATGTTTTTATTCTCGTATATTATTAAACACGTGGAGATATAGTGCACATGAAAATTAAAGGGGCAATAATTTCTCGAAGGTTAGTATTGTAATCTTGATTAACTAAATTAACAAAGATGGAAACAAATATATCTAGATATATCAAGGAAATCAGACCAAATAGTTCATTTTTGTGATTGACGATTATGTCGACAAGGCTATCATTTTTTCAGGCGCGTTTGGAAAAATCTTCTCAAAAGTGATTGAGTCTCGCAAATATCATCAACACTTTGTGATAGTAATAGATGCTTTGTACAACAATTTCAACAAGTTTTTTCGAATTGCTAATATATTGTAGATTAGTTATATCAATTAAAAAACACACAATGTAAAAGACATCAAAAGAAATAAAATACATGTTAAGGAATTAGAAGTATATAAATAATCCTATTCCATTTGTTTTTCAATGATCCTTAAATATAGGAGGTAGGGATTTGATCAAGTTATAAAAACTTAAATAAAAATCAAGCAATTAGATTATTTCATCAAAATAAAACGGCTATATCTACCACATAAATAATTTGATTCGAGTTTGGTACGGAATTAAGAGACATGCTCAACTCATGCACGAGATGGAGATAATAAACCTCATATGCGGCTCGTGCACATTTTGGGTTATATGGTAATGTATGAACTAAGTTTGCATCCGGATCGAAACAATTGAATTTTAGTAAAGATTTAAAATAAATAAATTTGAAATACCTTTGATTTAAAATTCACATAATTGAAATCATTTGTTTTGCTATATAAGTGTATTTACCAATATGATTCCAAATTTACAAATTTCATGATTAAAACAAAAATTTAATTAACATTACAGAAATTTATTTGATATATCTTCATCACGGGGAGAGGGTGTATAAGACATTCACTCTCATTCATCAATGGTCTATGTTCACAAGACGGTGAGTTTAAAGATCGGCAAGAGAAGCTTAATGAATGATAGATCGATGGGGAGCCTCGAAAGTATATCAAAGGCTATCCCATATATTAATTGATCAAAGCAATCATCATCCTCATTTTGGTGCTCGTTTTCTTGATTTGCCATTCATTTTAGGAATTTATGGCTCACGATTCGCTCATTGGTTTCTTGCCAAATTTTATGTGTTATTTCGTGCGCTCATCCAAAATGGAGGGAATAGAGGTATGTGGTAGTGTTTATACAGCCATAGTTCAAGACGTGTGCAAAGACATGCGTGCATATCTTAGGTTAACAGATATGTATAGTAAAATTGCATTTGAATTGAAGAATTTGAATCTTACTAATGATTTAAAATAAATGGATTTTAAATAACTTTGATTTGAAATTCTTATTATTGAAATAATTTGTTTTGATATATGTAGATTAGAAAAATAATTTCAAATCCATAAATTTCATGATTAAAACAAAAAGTCAATTAATATGACAAGAAGTTTCAAGATTAACAAGACTAAATCCTATGAATCTAAAATCAAAAGATAGATAAGAATATTTTAGAAAGTTTTATGACCGCAAAACCATAATTAATAAGTAAATGGCATATCTCTCTTCGTCTTCTCTCTCTACTATCTCTTTAGTTCTTCAAATATATATATATATATATATATACACACATATATATTCCTCATTCCTCCATTAGGGCGGATGAGGAACTACCTAAATAGTTATTTTTCTTTGGCTTATTTTTTATTTTACTAATTTTTCACTTGTTGGACTTTGGTATCCCTTTATGAAAGTTGTGTGGTTTTCCCTTTTGTGGGATTTATTTTCACTTTTTGTTTTATTTTCTCTTGAGATCTCACCATTTTGGCAATAAATGCGGTCATTTGACATCAAATCGAACAATTTGGTTATAGTTCGGGCCGATTGTAGTTGATCGGTTGCAATAGGTGGTTTCACACGGGCCTATGATCAAAGATACATGCATAGGGGGAAGATGGAGAGTTTGTCACTTAATTTTGACTGCGACAAATTCGAAATGCAAAATAAGAAACTTTACCTTCAAGCGCTTTGTTGCCGAGAAGGAATTTTGTTCTCGTCGGAAGATTCATCTCATAGTTTTGTTTGGCTTTTTAATTAGGTCGTCCAGGAAGAGGATTGTAAATATTACTTAATTGGATTTAGTGTATACGAGGAAAAGCCATCCGTAATTATAGTTAATTGGGAATATGAAAGTTTAGAAGAAGTTGTAATCGAGTAAATGGGATTGAAAAGCAATTAGGTAATCAAAGTACGTCGGAATTTTGGTTGAAAGGGAATAGATTTATTTTTAATGAGAATGTGATATTGTAAGTAATTAAGTTATTTTCGAGTTTAAAAGATGAAACAGAATCGTTTTCATTTTTATGAATATTATAAATATTGAAATAAACCAAAAAAATGGCTCGAATTGGTCTTGAAATTGATTTGAGATGTTTGGACTTAAATCAACTTAAAATTGACTTGAAAATAGCAAGAATCTCGACTTAAGTCAAAAAGCTGTTGGTCGAATAATATTAAGAACTCATCACTTATTTCTAAAAAAGTCTAAATTAACCTTATCTAATAACTTAATTCTAATAAATTCCAAAAGTTTAGCTAAACTTGAGTATAAATTAATAACAAAAATTTAATATAACTAAAACAATCAAAGAAACAAAATAGTCTATACATTTGAAATTCTAAAATTGATGTAGCAATAATAATAGAAATTTATTTATTAATATATAACTTACGAATCTAAGACAAATAGTAAACTATAGTAACTTAAAAACACATAATCAATTAATCAATGCAATTTAATAAGAAAAAATAAATCAAGTCGTTGAAAATTCTCACATAGAAATATAATCGTCTCTAATTATTAATATCTACATAATTACAATATTATCGGAATACGGGTTCTCACATCACGCCTTTCATTTTAATTAGAGGAAATAATTCAATTTTTGATGACGTTTTTCATTCTTTGCACCTAGGTGTTTATGTAAATGCAACTATAAAATAAGCAACTTGCACGTCGTGCTAAACACATGGGTGCATTTTGCATGTGTGTGAAATTACAAGTATGTACATTGCATGTTCAACATTTTTCATTAAAATTAAATGATATGACACAAGAAAATATGTATTTGTCATGCCAAATGCTAAAAATGATCGAAAAGCTTAGTGTCAAAGAAACAAAATCAAAAGCATGATCCCTTGTTCGGATTCACAATCGAGAATATCTAATTTAAGTAAATATTTTTATTTAAAATTGCAATGCGTGTAATGAATTATGTGAAAATGCAACAACTATGCATGCAAATTAAAATATGAGGTATGTATAGTACATGTTTAGTAAATTGTACGAAATAACAAGTTTACTATATTGTACTAGGGTTAATTATGTTTTTATTCTCGTATATTATTAAACACGTGGAGATATAGTGCACATGAAAATTAAAGGGGCAATAATTTCTCGAAGGTTAGTATTGTAATGCGGATTAACTGAATTAACAAAGATGGAAACAAATATATCTAGATATATCAAGGAAATCGACCAAAGAGTTCATTTCTGTGATTGACGATTATGTCGACAAGGCTATAATTTTTTCGAGCGTCGTTTGGAAAAATCTTCTCAAAAGTGATTGAGTACGCAAATATCATCAACACTTTGTGATAGTAATAGATGCTTTGTACAACAAATTCAACAAGTTTTTTGAATTGCTAATATATTGTAGATTAGTTATATAGATTAAAAAACACAAAAAGTAAAAGACATCAAAAGAAGTAAAATACATGTTAAGGAATTAGAAGTACATAAATAATCCCATTCCATTTGTTTTTTAACATAGTTACAAAAACGTAAATAAACATCAGCAATTGGATTATTTCATCAAAATAAAACGGCTATATCTACCACATAAATAATTTGATTCTGAGTTGGTACCTGGAATTAAGAGACATGCTCAACTCATGCACGAGATGGAGATAATAAACCTCATAAGCAGCACGTGCACATTTTGGATTATATGGTAATGTATGAACTAAGTTTGCATCTGGATCGAAACAATTGAATTTTAGTAAAGATTTAAAATAAATGAATTTGAAATACCTTTGATTTAAAATTCACATAATTGAAATCATTTGTTTTTCTATATAAGTGTATTTACCAATATGATTCCAAATTTACAAATTTCATGATTAAAACAAAAAAACTAATTAACATTACCAGAAATTTATTTGATATATCTTCATCACGGGGAGGGGGGGATAAGACATTCACTCTCATTCATCAATGGTCTATGTTCACAAGACAATGAGTTTAAAGATCGGCAAGAGAAGCTTAACTTAATGAGAGATCTCGTGGGGAGCCTCGAAATTATATCAAAGGCTATCCCATATATTAATTGATCAAAGCAATCATCCTTCTCATTTTGGTGCTTCGTTTTCTTGATTTTCCATTCATTTTAGAAATTTATGGCTCATGATTTGCTCGATGGTTTCTTGCCAAATTTTATGTGTCGTTTCGCGCTCATCCAAAAATCGAGGAATAGAGGTATGTGGTAGTGTTTTATCGCCACGCGATTCAAAGACGTGTGCAAAGACATGCGTGCATATCTTGGGTTAATTGATATGTATAGTAATATTTTGAGTTGAAGAATTTGAATTTTACTAATGATTTAAAATAAATGGATTTAAAATAACTTTGATTTGAAATCCTTATAATTGAAATAATTTGTTTTGATATATGTGATTTAGAAAAATAATTTCAAATCCATAAATTTCATGATTAAAACAAAAAGTCAATTAATATGATAAGAAGTTTCAAGAGCAATGTTGTAAAAAGCGCAGGCGCTTTGGAAGGTGGAAGAGGCGGGGCTAGCGCCTGGCGGAGCCTGGCGGGACTGGGTGGAATTAGGCGGGCTAATCGGAAAACAAATCGTAGGCGGACAAGGAGGGCCTAGCGCTGGCGGGGATTAATCGGGGCTAAGGCGAGGATTTTTACAAAGAGTTCAAGAGTAACAAGACTAAATCCTATGAATCTAAAATCAAAAAGTAGATAAGAATATTTTTTGAAAATTTTATGACCGCAAAACCATAATTAATAGGTAAGTGGCATATATCTTTTCGTTTTCTCTCTCTCTGATCTCTCTAGTTCTTCAAATATATACATATATATTCCTCATTTCTCCATTAGGCGGATGAGAGAACTACCTAAATTATTATTTTTCTTTGGCTTCTTTTTTATTTTACTAATTTTCCGAGTTGTTGGACTTTGGTCTCTTTCCCTTTTATGGATTTATTTTTACTTTTTGTTTTATTTTCTCTTGAGATCTCAATAATTTTGGCAACAAATCTGGTCATTTTGACATCAAATCCGAACAATAGGTGGTTTCACACGGGCCTATGATAAAAGATCCATGCATAATGAGGAAAAGATGAAGAGTTTGTCACTTAATTTGAAACGCTACAAATTCAATTGCGAAATAAGAAACTTTACCTTCAAGCATTTTGTTGCTTAGGAGAAGGAATATTGTTCTCGCAGGAAGATCCATCTCATAGTTTTTTTTGGGTTTTTAATTAGGTTGTCCCAGGAAGAGGATTGAAAATATTACTTAATTGCATTCAATGTATATGAGGAAAAGTCATCCATTAATTATAGTTAATTGGGAATATAAAAGTTTAGAAGAAGATGTAATCGAGTAAATGGGATTGAAAAGCAATTAGATAATCAAAGTAATTTTGGTTGAAAGGGGAATATGTCACGCCCCAAACGGGACGCGACGAACGATCCACAACTTAAATACAATAACCAAATAGTCGCAGACAAATATCAACGAGAACCCAATGAGACAGAGTCTAAATAGCAAATGAAATAAATAACAAGTACACGTTACAACTTAAGTTCCAACAAAATCCAAATACATCCAACATAATAACTGAATAAGTTTACAGGCCGAAACTAAAACAAAATGTAAAGTACAATATCCAAATCTTAATCGTCAAGGGTCCTACGCCCTTAAATTACGATCAAAGAGAGAAAAGAGTAGCAGGATAAACGGGAGTCCAACATCAATAGAAGTACATGAAATAAGAATGATCTTGAGAAAAAGGTGCAAGATCGACAAAAAGGGCGAGGGTCATCAATCTGTGGGCGGTTCGAAATCTTCAATATAGTCCCCATCTAAAGGTTAGAAAACAAGTGGGGATGAGACAAATCTCGGTGGATGGGGTGATCGTGTGCAAGTGTGGCACAATATACGATTAATGCGAGAAAACAGATTATATGAAAACGCGTGAGTATGATGCATGAATTCACACTCGACCCACAAGCGTCGTGATAAATATGTTTAAGTAATATACGTATACGAGTTTGAGAAAACAGTTCATGGTCACATAGGCACTATGTGATTGATCAAACAGGTAGGATTAAATGCGGAAGTGTAACGCCAATCCCATGCAAGGCAAATAATGGTTGCGTGACGGAAATGTAACACCAACCAATGCAAAACAAGTAGCGATTTGCGTCACGGATTTGTAGCGCCAACCAAACGGGTCCGATAACTCGAATCGTGTGGATCGACAAGCGATTCCTTCGTTCTTCCTTGTAACTCCCGGTCAAGTATGGTCCAAGACCGACACCTTATCGCTCCGTAGGCAAAGACAAAATCCACAAAGGTGGAGCTTGCTGAGGCTCGGATCTGTCATAATCATGATTATACCTCAAGTACTACGACCCGCTTCCCTTGGACAAACTCCGTCCCTCGTTGCGGGATTAGGACGATGGGGCCGGGAGAGTGGGATAGCAGCCAGCTGCCGGTTCCATCCCCGACGTATCCATTCTCGAGATTTGTGAGCTCGGCAGCACGAAGTTGACTCAGCAGAAAGTAATTACATGTACAGCAACAACCAAGGCAATGAGTATTATTGATTGTGGGGAAGCGATTTTAGAAAGATTTTTGAAAAACGCGAGTGGCAATTATGGCTTTGGTGGAGTATTTGGATGAAGATGATCATCGTAAGGATAAGCAATCTTCGATATCTTGAAAGATTAGGTGGAACATAAGTCCCGTTATAGATTCAAAATCGCAAGGCGAGGAAGTCGTTCGCGCGATCGGGTATTAATCGGTCAAATTGATCCAATAAGTCAAGGGTTTTGAGAAAATAAAATACTTTAATTAAATCTCCAAGTCAGAGGGTCTAGGGCTATTTTAGTGTAGGTCCTTTAACTTTTGAAAATATCATTTTTGTCCCATTTTGAAATAATTGCCTTTAAAGGCTTTTAGGGTCCAATTGTTATGAAATTTGAACCTTGGGTCCAAAATATAATTAAGTTATAGTTAAGTTAGTATTTCCAGGTGCATGGGCTGCATAAGTCCTGGAAATTTCATTTGGGTCCTCAAGTTTAGTATTTTATACATTAGTCCCTCAATTTTTGTAAAATTACTTTCCAAGCCCTAACCACTTGGATTTTTGGAATACTTTTAAAATATGTCATTTCCAGTACCTTAAGAGTAAAAATTTCAAATTTTAAAATTAAGGTCTGGTACAGTTTCAAAATTTGCAAAGTAGCCCTTAAACTTTCAAAATTTTACAATCTAGTCCTTGGGCTTTTAAAGGTTGATTTTATTTATCTTAAAACTCTTAAAACTTTATTAAAATGTCCAAAAGTCATTTTTGAACCTGAGTACAGTCCCAAAATTCGAAATTTGCAGAGAGTTCCTTTAACTTTCATTTTCTTGCAATTTAGTCCACCAACTTTCTATTTTTGTATTTTTAAGTCCAAAATTGAAATTTAATCAATTATGCTCGACTTGTACAGGTTATAAGTCATCCAAAACATAGATTTTAAAGATCATACACATGCATGTCCAATACATACAAGAATTCATCAAATAGAACATTAAATTGCACCTAAAATTCAATAAATGGCAATTTTGAGCAACTCTTGAGAATTTTCATGATTTGATATATAAAATTGACATGCAATACATAGATTATACATCTCAAGGCTCATGATCAAAATTTCTACATGCATTTTAATAAAAACACCTAATAGTTGGAAAGTATTTTTCCACCCACCTTAAAATTGGAAAATTGTGAAATAAAAGGATAAATTTCACAATTTTTGGATGAGGTCACTTAGGTCAGCCCCTAAGTCAAGAAATATCAAAAATTTGGAGTTAGAAAAATGAGAGAAAAATTAAAGAGAAAAGAAGGAGATAAGGAAATTGGAAAGACTACACTTTACCTTGTGTAGTAGGTGATTTGAAACTAGTTGGAGCTTCAAATTTGGAGATTTTGGTTCAACTCCAAAATCACCTAAGGTCAGCCCCTATTTTTCAAGAATGAAAAAGGAGTGTTAAAATTTGAAAAAAATAGAAGGAGGAGGAAAGAAGGGTTAGTGTCCAATTCTTACCTTGTAGTCCAATTTTTCTACTAGTTCTTCTTCAAGTCTTCAAGTTTCACCACCATGCATGCATGTCTCCAAGTGGTCTTCTAAGTACCTCAAAATTCAAAATTCAAGCTTATATTAAAAAGAGAAGGTGAGGAGTAGTAAGAATTTAAGTTGAATTGAGGAGTGAAATTTCTTACCTTGAGATAGGGGTGTTCGAATTTTTAGTGTTTAAGTGGTAAGATTGTTTATTTTGGTTTAGATGTTTGAAGAAAGAAGTATGTTTGATGTTAGGAAGAAGATGTTCTTGAAGGTTTGAAGGTAGGCTTGAAGATGTGAAGAACTTGTGTTTGAATTTTTGAAGATGTGAAGAAGTGGTACTTGAAGATATGAAGAACTTATGTTTGAAGATTTGAAGATGTGAAGAGTTGGTGTTTGAAGGTTTGAAGATATGAATGAATTTTTGTTTGAAGATTTGAAGATGTGAAGGATTTTTTAGAGAGATATTAGAGAGAAGGATGAGAAAAGGTTTGAGAATTAAAATGTGTTGGATGAAAAATGAATTTTTGTGTAAAATTTGCCATTATGGCCGTCCACCACGGGGGGAGAGGAATTTTTGTTCAATTTTGTGTCTTGCAAATTGTCTCTTGCATGGGGACAAAAGGGTGGTCAAAGGTATGGGCAATGTATGGAATGAGAAGGAATGTTGGAAGACTTCCAACATGTTGGCAAAATTAATAATAAAGAATTAATATAAGAGATGATGTGTATAATGTTTGAATTAATGGTATAATTATACACAAGATGGCTAATATAAGGTGTAGGTGTACAAGAGTTGGATGATATTTTTACTCCAAAAATGTCATCATGGCGTCATCCATACTAGGGGCTTTATGGTAATTCCATATTTTTTTGTCCCAAATTTGATGATAATAGATGAAATATATCAATCTCCAAAATAATTAGTGATTTCCTTGATCACTTGTAAGTCTCATGATCACTTAATCTAAATCAAAATCTTAATTCTATAAGGTAAAAGTCTCTAAAATAAATAGTCTCTTAAAATTCTAAGGTGACTAATAAATACAAAAATAGTAATAATGATCAATGAAGTGATCATAAATGAGAATAGAATTAATGATGATCATGATCACAAGTAATTAAATAAAATGAAATAAAATACAAAATGTATATATTATTAATAATTACCCGTCAAAATAACGGTAAAATAGTCGATCAAAAGTATAAACGACAATAAAGATCAATTAATAGCTTTGGAAAAATCGGGGCTTCACTGAGAATAGATTTATTTTCAATGAGAATGTGATATTTTAAGTAATTAAGTTATTTTTAGTTAAAAAATGAAACAAATACGTTTTATTTTTATGAATCTTATAAAAATTGAAATGGGCCAAGAAAATGGCTCGAATTGGTCTTGAAATTGATTTGAAATGTTTGGACTTAAATCAGCTTAAAATTGACTTGAAAATAGCAAGAAACTCGACTTAAGTCAAAAACATTTTGTCTAATAATAGTAAGAACTCATCACGTATTTCTAACAAAGTCTTAATTAACCTTATGCAAGTAACTTAATTCTAATAAATTCCAAAAATTTTAGCTAAACTTGAGTCTAAATTAATAACAAAAATTTAATATAACTAAAACAATCAAACAAACAAAATAATCTATACCATATGAAATTCTAAAATTGATGTAGTAATAATAATAGAAATTCATTTAATAATACATAACTTACAAATTTAAGACAAATAGTAAACTATAGTAACTTAAAATCACATAATCAAATTAATCAATGCAATTTAATAAGGAAAAATAAATCAAGTTATTGAAAATTATCACAAAGAAATATAATCGCCTCTAATTATTACTATCTATATAATTACAATATTATCGGAATATGGGTTCTCACATCTTTGCGCTTTAATTTTAATTAGAGGGAAGAATTTATTTTTGATGATGTTTTTCATTCTTTTCACCTAGATTTTTTATAAATGCAACTATAAAATAAGCAACTTGCACGTCGTGCTAAACACATGGGTGCATTTTGCATGTGTGTGAAATTGCAAGTATGTACATTGCATGTTCAACATTTTTTATTAAAACTAAATGTTATGAAACAACAAAATATGTATTTGTCATGCCAAATGCTAAAAGCGATCGAAAAGCTTAGTGTCAAAGAAAAAAACAAAAACATGATCCTTTGTTCGGATTCACAATCGAGAATATCTAATTTAAGTAAATATTTTTAATTTAAAATTGCAATGTGTGTAATGAACTTATGTAAAAATGCAACAACTATGCATGCAAATTAAAATATGAGGTATGTATAGTACTTGTTTAGTAAATTGTACGAAATAACAAGTTTACTATATTGTATTAAGGTTGATTATGTTTTTATTCTCGTATATTATAAAACACATGGAGATATAGTGCACATGAAAATTAAAAGGGCAATAATTTCTCGAAGGTTAGTAATGTATTGCAAATTAATGAATTAACGAAGATGGAAACAAATATATCTAGAAGTATCAAGGAAATCGACTAAAGAGTTCGTTTTGTGTGATGATGATTATGTTGATAAGATTGTCCTTCTTTCAGACGTCACTGGAAAAATCTTCTCAAAAGTGATTGAGTGCTGCAAATATCATCAACACTGTGATAGTTATATATTGTAGATTAGTTATATCAATTAAAAAACACACATGGTAAAAGACATCAAAAGAAATAAAATACATGTTAATGAATTAGAAGTACATAAATAATCCCATTTCCTTTGTTTTTTTAACATAGTCATTAAATATAGGAGGTAGAAATTTGATCAAGTTACAAAAACTTAAATAAAAATCAGCAATTGGATTATTTCATCAAAATAAAATGGCTATATCTACCACATAAATAATTTGATTCTCGAGTTGGTACTGGAATTAAGAGACTTGCTCAACTCATGCACGAGATGCACGGATAATAAAGCTCATGTGCATCACATGCACATTTTGGATTATATGGTAATGTATGAACTAAGTTTACATCCGGATCGAAACAATCGGATTTTAGTAAGATTTAAAATAAATGAATTTGAAATACCTTTGGTTTAAAATTCACATAATTGAAATCATTTGTTTTGCTATATAAGTGGATTTACCAATATGATTCCAAATTTACAAATTACATGATTAAAACAAAAAATTAATTAACATGACAGAAATTTATTTGATATATCCCGATCACGGTGAAGGATAAGACATTCGCTCTCATTCATCGATGATCTATGTTCACAAGACAATGAGTCTAGAGATCGACAAGAGAAGCTTTATGAATGAGAGATGTGATGGGGAGCCTCGAAAGTATGAAAGGATATCCCATATGGTAATTGATCAAAGCAATCATCCTCCTCATTTTGGTGCTTTGCTTTCTTGATTTGCCATTCATTTTAGGAATTTATGGCTCATGATCCGCTCGATGGTTTCTTGCCAAATTTTATGTGTTGTTTCGTGCGCTCATCCAAAAATGGAGGGAATAGAGGTATGTTGTAGTGTTTATATCGCCACGATCAAAGACGTGTGCAAATGCGTGCATATTTTGAGTTCACCCGATATGTATAGTAAAATTGCATTTGAATTGAAGAATTTGAATCTTACTAATGATTTTAAGTAAATTGATTTAAAATAACTTGATTTGAAATCCTTATAATTGAAATAATTTTTTTGATATATGTGGTTTAGAAAATTAATTTCAAATCCATAAATTTCATGATTATAACAAAGCCAATTAATATGACAAGAAGTTTCAAGATTAACAAGACTAAATCCTATGAATCTAAAATCAAAAGTAGATAAGGATATTTTTGAAAATTAACTTATTTTTAGTTAAAAATCAAGCAAATATGTTTTCATTTTTATGAATATTATAAAGATTGAATGGGCCAAGAAAATGGCTCGAATCGGTCTTGAAATTGATTTGCGATGTTTAGACTTAAATCGCCTTAAAAATTGACTTGAAAGTAGCAAAAACTCGACTTAAGTCAAAAACTGTTGGTCTAATAATGTTAAGAACTAATCGCTTATTTCTAACAAAGTCCCAATTAAATTTATGTAATAATTTAAGTTTAGTAAATTCAAAATTTAATCTAAACTTGAGTTTAAATTAATACAAAAATTTAATATAATTAAAACAATCAAAGAAACAATAGTTTATACCAAATGAAATTCTCAAATTGATGTAGTAATAATAATATAAATATATTTATTTAAATAACTTACGAATTTAAGACAAGTAGTAAACTAGAGTAACTTAAATCACATAATCAAATTAATCAATGCAATTTAATAAGGAAAAATAAATCAAGTTCGTAGAAAATTCTCACAAATATATATAATCGCTCTAATTATTAATATTTATGCAATTACAATATTATCCGAAATCTTGGTTCTCACATCACCACCTTTCATTTTATTTAGGGAAGAAATACAATTCTTCATGACGTTATTCATTTTTTTTCACCTGTAAATGCAACTATAAAAACTTGCAATTTACATGTCGTGCTAAACATGTGGGTCATTTTGCATGTGCGTGAAATTACAAGTATATACATTGCATGTTCAATATTTTCCATTAAAATTAAATGATATGACACAACAAAATATATATTTGACATGCCAAATGCTAAAAATGATCGAAAAGCTTAGTGTCGTAAAAAAGAAGCAAAAGCATGATCCCCTGGTTTTGGATTCACAATATAGTATATCTTATTTAAATAAAGAATTTTTTATTTAAAATTTTATTGTGTGTATTGAACTTATGTGAAAAAGCAACGCGTATACATGAAAAATTAAAATATGAGGTATACATAAATATGCATGTCTAGTAAATTGTACGAAATAACAAGTTTACTAAATTGTAATAAGGTTGATTATGTTTTTTGTTCTCTTATATTATTAAACACGTAGAGATATAGTGCACATGAAAATAAAAGGGCAATAAATTCTCGATGGTTAGTAATGTAATGCGATTAAGTGAATTAACAAAGATGGAAACACATATATCTACATACCAAAGAGTTCATTTTTGTGATTGATGATTATGCCCATAAGGCTATCCTTCATTCAGGCGTCATTGGAAGAATCCTCTCAAAAGTGATTGAGTATTACGAGACATCAACAACATTGTGAGAGGAATAGATGCTTTTTACAACAAATCCAACAACTTTTTTCGAATTGCTAATATATTGTAGATTAGTTATATCAATTAAACAAAACACAACATAAAAGACATCAAAAGAAATATAATACATGTGAAGGAATTAGAAGTACATAAATGATCCCGTTACATTTGTTTTTCAACATAGTCATTAAATATAAGAAGTAGAAATCTAATCAAGTTACAAAAGATAACATAAATATTAGCAATTTTATTATTTCATTAAAATAAAATAGCTATGTCTACCACATAAATCATTTGATTCCGAGTTGGCACTTGGAATCAAGAGATATGCTCAACTAATGCACGAGATAGAGATATTTAATAATGCTAGTGTGCAACACATGCACGTTCTTGGGTTATATAGTAACGTATGAACTAAGGCGGGCGGCTACATTTGGATTGAAACAATTGAATTTTAGTAAAGAATTAAGATGAATGAACTTTAAGTATTTATGATTTGAAATTCGTTGAAATAATTTGTTTTGATATAAAAGTGGATTTACAAATAATGATTCCAAAATACATACTTCATGATTAAAAACAAAAAAATAATTAACATGATCGAGAAAATAATATGTTATATCTTGATCACCGTGGGTGATAAGACATTATCTTCCATTCATGGATGATTTGTGTTCACGAGACATTGAGTTTAAAGATCGAGAAAAAGCTTAATTGAATGAGAGATGTGATGGAGAGGAGCCTGGAAAGTATATCAATAGCTATTTCATATGGCAATTGATCAAAGAAATTAATATGGTCGTCCTCATTTTGGTTCTTTATTTTCTTGATTTGTCATTCATTTTAGGAATCCATGGCTCATAATTTGCTCGATGGTTTCTTGCCACACTTTATGTGTTGTTTTTGCGAACTAGTCCACAAATGGAGGGAAATAGAGATATGTGGTAGTGTTTATATTGTCATAGTGCAACAAGTGACCAACACACACGTGCACATTTTTGGTTTACTCAATATGTATAATAAGATTGCATTTGGATTGAAGAATTTGAAACTAAAGATATAAATTTGAATCGATTTAAAATAAATTTGATTTGAAATATTCATAATTGAAATCATTCGTTTTGATATACGTGGGTTTAGAAAAATAATTTCAATTCCACAAAACTTATTGACAGTTAATATGACAAGGAGTTCCAAGATTAACATGACTATATCTTAGGAATCTAAAATCAAAAAGTAGATAAGAATATTTTTTGAAACTTTTTTAACCGTATAGCCAAAATTAGCGGTTAAACGACACATCTCTCTTGTTCGTCTCTCTCCCGCCTTCTCTTTAGTTCTTGAAAAATATAATTTTCCTCAATCGCTCCTCTATTAGGAAGGATGGAGTAATCACCTAAATAGTTTTTTTTTCCTTTGGCTTCCTTTTTTCCCCTTGTGGGACTTTAGTCTTCCTTCATGGAAGTAGTGTGGTTTTTCTTTGTGGGAATTTTTATTATTATTTACTTCACATCTCACCATTTTGGCAACAAATTTGGTAATTTTGATGACAATTCGACTAATTTTGTTCTGAGATCTAACCAATTGTGGTTGATCGATTTGCAAGGGGTGGTTTCGAGATGGGCCTACGATCGAAGATTCGTGCATAATGAGGAAAAAATGAGTTGTTTGTCACAAAATTGGAACTCGCTTATAAATTCAAATTGCAAAAATATTTGTTTCTTGGGAGAAGGAATATTGTTCTCATTTGGAAGATTCATCTCATAGTTTCTTTTTCTTGATTTACTTAGGTCGTTTGAAAGAGGATTGTAAATGGTACTTAATTAGATTCATCGTATATGAGAAAAAGTCATATGCTAATTATAGTTAATTGAGAAGTAAGATGAAGGTTAGAAGAAAATGATGTAATCAAATTGAAACACGATTAGGTAATCAAAGTTGGTCGGTAGGAAATTGTCCGTCAATCAAATCCAATTCCAATACGTGATTGACCAAGTCTACAAAACCATCATTAGAAAAGGGGACCGAAAGGGTTTTTGGTGTACCCTGTGAAAATAACTTTTAAGAGTTATTTATAGGTTCATGTGATTAGGGTTTGACATGGATCAACCGACTCAACCCTAATCCGTTTCGCTATTAAATTGGGCTTAGCGCTTTTTGTAGGCCCCAAGTCTCTCGCGCCCATTAGTTCGGGATATGCATGGCCATTATGGGGAGGACAACCTTGCCCCTATTTCTTGGCTCACTATGCTTTCCAATCGGGATGGGCTCTTAGACCATAGCTCGACCCATAATTCAATAGACTTATCTCCTGGACTTGTTACTTTGGATCGGCCATCTCGGCCCACTAACCCATAACTTATTCGGATCCTTTAATAGATCGGCCTAATAAAGGCTTTGGGGTCCGTATTCACCATTCGGCCTTCCAATCATTCCTATCAGTCGAAGCTTCCTCGTAGTCCCGTAGGTCGGGAATTTTGGTGAAAAGAAAATGATGTTATTTTTAATGAGAATATACTATCATAAGTAACTAAGTTGTTTTTAGTTTAAAGAAATGAAACAAATTCGTTTTCATCTTCATGAATATTATAAATTGAAATGTATACAAGCGGCCGAGAAAAGCGCTCGAATTGATCTTGAAATTGAACAAAATGTTTTTTTGGCCTTAAATGAGCTTAAAATTGACTTGAAAATGGTAAGATCTTTGGAATTAAGTAAAAAATTATTGGTCTAATAATATTAAGAAATCATCACTTATTTCTAGCTAGCTAGCTAAATTTCAATAACCTTATGTAGTAACTTAATTCTAATAAATTCAAAATTTAATTTAAACTTGAGTCTAAATTAATAACACAAATTTAATATAACTAAAATAATCAAAGAAACAAAATAGTTTATGCCATACGAAATTCTCAAATTGATATAGCAATAATAATAGAATCTTTATTTATTAATACATAACTTACAAATTTAAAGACAAGTAGTAAACTAGAGTAATTCAAATATCACAATCAAATTAATCAATGCAATTTAATAAAGAAAAAAATAATTCACTCGTAGGAAATTCTCGCAAAATAATATATTTAATCGCCTCTAATTATTAATATCTACGTAATCAGATCAAGTTATAAAAAGTAAAATAAAATCATCAATTGGATTATTTCATCAAAATTAAATGGTAATATCCATCACATAAATCTTTCAAATGCGAATTAGCACTCAACTCATGCATGAGATGCTGATAATAAAGCTCGTGTGCAACACGTGCACATTTCGTGTTAGTGGGGTAGGTTAGTTGGGTAATGTATGAACTAAAGCTGCATTTGAATTGAAACATTTGAATCTTACTAAATAACTAAATTGGATAGATTTGAAATTCAATAGTTGAAACTCACATAATTGAAATCATTTGTTTTGATATATGTGGATTTAAAAATAATTTTAAATCGTTGTGTCTTCAAGATTTTTTTTTGATTGGTAAGTCTTAAGCTTTGACTTTATGACTTGGAAGTTTGTTGATGGAATCGATTTCTTTTATCTTCCGAAGGTGAATTTGCATTTCATAAAGTTAACTCGAGGGATTGACAACTTATCCGAATCAAACCTTAGGACTGAGTTGAATCCGCGATGAACGCCTTAAATATCACTTGAACATCGAAAATTTTGCCACCATCTTTCTTGTTTCAACTTCTTCCCCACCAAGTTGTGATTTAATTCATCGGAGAGTGACATCTATTTATACTTGTAGAAGATGAGATCTTGGATAAATAATGGGATGCAAATACTTGGTTTAATTTGCCCGTCAAGATTTGATATCTATCTATCTCTTTAATTAGAAGATATGATAACTATAAAAAGAGATAATGATCATTTCCATATTTTATCAATATAAGTCATAATCTCCAAAGATTTGAGAAAACTATCAATATAATCCTCGATTTCTAAAGATTGAGATTTGATACTTGACAATTGCCCATAAATTTTATGTCTAGCCCACTCTATTTTTATTTTTATTTGGAACAAAATACCCATATTTATGTTTTTTTCTTTATTTAATATTTCAAAACGTCAAAATTTCGCGAGTACCACAAAATCACTAAATCAGGGGTAAATTGGTCAAGCCATGAAATTGTGCTTTGGCATAACCAAAGATTGTCTGGCGATATCTCCAGTCAAAATGAAATAAAAAATAATAAATACCCACCTCATTTCCGTATAATCTCTAGAAAAGTCGGAAGGGCAACCCACCTCTCTCTCTCTCTCTCTCTCTGCACTCGTCTCGCTAACACAAATCCAGTCCCCAAATTCGAGACGATGTCGTCGTCCGCGGCGGAGAACGGGACCAAGAAGATAACTTTGAGGAGCTCCGATGGGGAGGTATTCGAGGTAGAAGAGGGGGTGGCTGTCGAGTCCCAGACTATCAAGCATATGATTGAGGACGACTGCGCCGACAACGTTATCCCTCTTCCTAACGTCACCGGGAAGATCCTCTCAAAAGTGATTGAGTACTGCAAGCGCCACGTAGACGCTGTCGCTTCCGCCACCAAGGCCGACGACAAGCTCTCCTCCACTGCGGCCGGCGATGACGACCTAAAGGCTTTCGACGCTGACTTTGTCAAAGTAGATCAGGCCACGCTGTTTGATCTTATTTTGGTATGCGTTTGAAAACAATTTCTAGTTATTTCGATTGATTGTGGGTGTTGGTGTTGATTTCTGGCCTGATTTAGTCGCGAATTGTGTGTTAGGTTTATATCAGATGCTAACGGTTGGGATTTATGTTTAGGGTTTTTTCTTTTTGTCTTATTCTTAACTCCCTTAACTGCTTTTGATATTGTTGTTGTGCATATGTTGCCTTCAATAGTGAAAATGTTTTCTTTTGTGATTCTTTATCTACCAACATGTCTAGATCCTTATCAGCAATAGTATTTGGTTGTTTATTTTAGTCTGATCTCTGATTTCTTAACATAACATATTGCGTTACTGTTGTTGGTGGTTTTGAATTTGTGTTTTCCGTCAGTCCCTACATCTAATTGTTTGATCATGATTATTATGAACTTTTGGTGCTCGGTTGTTATGGGTATTGTGGCTATCATATTTTGCTTGCTCTGCTGCTCCTACATTGTTCTTTTTTTTTTTTTTTTTTTTTGAGGGAGGGGGACTATGTTACAGGGGTTCTCAAGTGTTATGATCACCTTTTGTGGTGTTCTTTTCTAAACATGGAACTTTCGATTGGAGTGTTTCCACTTTGCCCCTGCTTCTGTGAATGTACATATTGTGTGGACTATTTCCAGTTTTCATTTGTGTTTCCTTAACATATTAATATATTATAAGGATAAACTATCAAGAGTTGATTGTTGATTTAGATGGGTTGATCATAGGATACCGATCTTATTGGTGTATATCTATCTTGTTGATGCTTTTACTCAGTGAAGCTAATCTAGGGAATTGGTGCCATAAAGCAAAACATGATGTTTAGATTTTGTGAAAAGCTTACTGCATCGTGTTCGGTAGTATTGGATATAGATTCTGTAAAATCGGAGTCACAGTGCATTATTTTTCATGGAGGAAGCCTGTTCAATTGGGGGTTTATTTTTTTACGAGGTTCTGGAGAATGTATTTCTATGAAAGTAAATCATTAATGGGTTGCTTGCACACAATATGGGGCAGTGAATTACTAAATGGGGCATTGAATTTGAAACTTTCCTTCAAATTCTAAAAAATACTATTTGGGGCATTAATTATATGAATTGCGTGCACAGTAATACAAAAGAAAATTGGGTCTTGAAGGTAGGCAGCCATTCAGTTAATGATGCTAAAAGCTTGCTTCTACTTAATTTCATCTCCTAACTTCTGAAGAGTGTATTAGTGAACAAGTATAGGATTTGTTGCATATGACATACCCCAATCTGATTTACTTATCTCTATTTGCTGATCAAAAATGAAGAGGAGTTAATGCATTCATATCAAGCAGGGATCTAGATTATGCTAGGAATTCGTTATTGTGATCATCATTTTTCTGCTACTCCAACATTAAATATGATCATCATTTTTCTTTGCAGGCTGCTAACTACCTGAATATCAAATCTCTTCTGGATCTGACTTGCCAGACTGTTGCTGACATGATCAAGGGAAAAACTCCAGAGGAGATTCGCAAGACATTCAATATCAAGAATGACTTCACACCCGAAGAGGAAGAGGAAGTTCGACGAGAGAACCAGTGGGCTTTTGAATAGAACATTTGAAAATGAATTATCTTTTGGTGTCAGTTAAGCTTTATTGGTGGCAAACAGATGTTCTCTGGCTCTGAATCATCTTATCCCTTGTATTATGAAGGATTGCTACTGGTTTTCTTGGGAAACTCATTTTCTCTTCTTTCTTTTCTCTTTTTTTTGGAATGATTATCCGTGTTATTATGACATTATTTCCCTATTAAATTGATGCTCCTCGTATGCCCTATTTACTTTATTTTGTTCTCCTTGGATGTGTCTCGTGTTATTCAAATTGTGCTTTCTAGTTAGCTAAAGAATAATGGGAGACTTGATATGAAAAAGCTTCTTAATGTAGAGTATATACAATACGTATACTGAGAAAAACATGGATGCTTACAGATTACAGTCAACTTACTGTATGTAAGAATAATTTTCCTTGTGTTGTTTTTAAGGATTACGCGCTCATGAAAATATTGTTTTCAGCCTTTTGAGTTTACAGCACAGCCCACAGAAACTGGAAATTTTCAACTTCGTAATACACTAGTTAATGCAAACTTATCTTGAGGCCTTTTCTCTTTATAAACCGAAGCTTAACTTCAAAATATATGTTCTCTTAAATTAAAACAATTTTTTGTATTTATGTATTATTTTGTAATTTTTGGTTATGTTCCATGATGTATATGTTGATTTTACAATATCAATCATGTAATGGAACATGACTAGAACAATTATCTCAACTCATTGCCGTCTCATTGTATTTTCTATGATGATGGTTGTGAGATTTCATTTCATTTTTCCTTTGTATGAAGGTTGCGTCGGGAAGCGCATCCGGCGTAAAACTGTCATTTTGCTTTTTGTGTGAATTTGTAGTGCTAACTAATTTTAGGCAATTAATTGAAACTATAAATTTACCATACATAGTGGTATAAGGTGCAATTGATGATGATGTATTATTTTGTCATATATCACATTATCCCTTTAAGAAAATCTTGCGTTTTAAAACTTTTGAAAGTATATTAAAAGAATAATATATTTTTCAAAAATAAAGTAAATGGGGAAAAATAAATATGTGATCAGAGTAAGGGTGATACATAGCATTATTCTACCAATCCTACTTTCACAAAATTCACTCGACATTTCTTAATATAATATATTGCTTTCACTGTTCTGTTTTGATGTTACAAGCTTTTCTAGTTACACATACTGCGTTATGATATCCCTTTCTACCAGCTTTATTTTCTTATGCATTGCTTACAACAAATGGACTCCTAACTTTATACTTCTCATTTGCCCATGTAACCGACCCAAACAAGTCTTCTTTAGAAGCGGCAGTAAGTTTAAACGTCACTTGAAAGCTCAATTTCTTAACACTCTTCGAAAATTGCAGCTTATTTGGCACCACTTCAACATGCAAACCAGCAGGAATCTCGACAGCGGCCGTGTAGGTCGAATCTTCGTCGCCGACATTAGTCACGGTCCTGTTCACCGTCTTGCTTTCGTTCGTCTTTAAGCTCGAAACGGCTATTGAAGGATAGTTCATGTTGGAGATCGAATCAGAGCCCGAGCTACTAGGGCAAGAAAAGTTGTTAGGAACAGCCAACGCGATGCTTTTAATCTTGTTTGCATCGTAGCCCATGTTGCAAAGAAAGTAGACGTAATCGATGGTTTCGGTTTCGTAGACGAGCCCTGGCTGCAGTGGGCCCGTTAGGCTTATTTCCCCTGCTCCGATGTCGTAAGGGGTGGCTATCGATCCTGTGTTTGTCGTGATCGGGGCGTGTAAGTTGTTCGTCTGGATTGCTGCAAATGAGATGAAACGGATTCTCTTAGTGAATTTTGTGAACGTAGAATGGTAACAAAACACAGGTTCTTTTAAAATTGCAGATACCCCTTGACATTCTTTTAAAATTGCAGATACCCCTTGACATTCTTTTAAAATTGCAGATACCCCTTGACATTTGTTTTTATCTTAAGAGGTCTATTTGTGTCAAAAAAAGAGGTCTATTTGTAGTTTTGAAAGATAACTTGAGGTTTTGTAATTAGGCTAAACTTGAGGGATAGTTTTTATAATTATCCCTCCAAATTATATCCAACCTGTTGTCATTATGGCTGATCGGATAGAGGAGGCACTCCAAGTGGGATGCTGAGACTTGACTGTTGCAGCTAGCCCAGAAACATGAGGGCAAGCCATGGATGTGCCTGAGAGTACGTCGAAGAGCGGTGGATCCCTCTCGGGTAGAGCCTCTTTTTTGTCGTTCGAGGGCCATGCTGCAAGAATGGCTACTCCTGGTGCTGCAATATCAGGCTGCACAACCAACCAAAAACGCATTTTTTAGTCTTTCGTTTCGTAGATGCCCAACAACCACAAAATGAAAAAACGAGACAGAAATTCTTTTACCTTGAGAAGGTTCTTAATGCCGAATGTGGGACCTCTCGACGAAAAATATCCAATAGCAGGGGCTGGCTTGTAATTCTGTATCATAACAGTGGGCAGAATTGTTGCCACCGGATTGCTTTCAATGTAAAAAAGGATGCAATTAGCTCTATATCAATTTTGCAATGTGAAGAGCAATAGTATAAAGTGGTTATATATGCATTGAGTTACCTTGTTGAGTTGATATACGATAGTATTGTAGCTCCGTCCTCTTCAGTGACAGCAGCGATCGGAAAAGTTCCGTATTTTGAGGGCACTTGCCTTTCGTCATTGTCGATCACTATCATCCCAATCGCGCCTTGGTTCTTCAGTATGTCAAACTTGTCGTTTGGTTCGTAATTTTCATCCGTGCTTTCGCATATAACGATTTTTCCCTTTACTTTGCCGTCATCTAATGAACCTGGGACGCAGTTTCTGAAATGACACCGTGTCATTTCGACACATGAATCCAATATCACTCGATAAGGATAAGAATGGACATAGGATTTTTAAGTCTATAATATACCTTGCATCAGCTTCATCGTGTTGGTTGGAGGTGGACTGTGCTGACCGTCCATCTATTAAAGGATGAACGGTTGATCTATTCAGACCAGAAAAGTTGATGCCTCCACCCTGCAATCACAAATAACAATAATAACACAATCAGAGAATGACTTGTGTGGGGCAATCTTACAGATAAATATAGTTATGTTTTTGGTGTTTTTCTTATTACCTTAATCACTTTGTTTCCTCCTAACACAATGTCCGCCTCAAAATCACGATCGATAGTGGTGGCAGCAACGGTTAGGATCCAAGGGGCAACGTTCACAACTGATGAAGAAATAGGGCCACTGTTTCCAGCAGAGCATACCACAATGATGCCCTTCTCTACTGCATGGAACGCTCCAATGGCAATAGGATCGGTGGCAAAATCTGGCTCTCCTGGTGACGAACCTAACGATAGGGACAATACATCGACACCATCAGCAATTGCATCGTCAAACGCTTTGAGGATAGCAGACCCCAGGCATCCCCGCCGGCTACACAAACACGGTACATTGCGATTCTTGAACCTGGCGATCCCCTTCTGCGGTCCCGTTAGCTAGTCCATAGTACGATGCACCGGAAACCGCCGCCCAGCCGCAGTCGATGCGACGTGTGTGCCGTGCCCACTCTCGTCCCTGGGCGTGCCGAAGCAGAAATTGTTCCCGACTCTAGATCATCGTAATACCTTGCTCCAATCACTTTCCTATTGCACATTGTTTTGAAAAATAATAATCATAAAAGTTTCAACTATATTTTTTTCAATTATTGATTCTGTGGTTACTTCCCAAGGATAAACTATTGTAACAAAAATATTCTTAAGGAAACATTACCACAAAAAAAAAATCCTGAGGTTCGGCATTATTACAAAACAATCCATGAGATTTTTGAAAATTACAAAATAACCACTTGAGGTTTGATTCCGTGTTACATTTTCCACTTGATAAGCAGAAAATATTTCAAAAATTCCCCTCGCATTTATAGAGATATTACAGTTACCCTTAAATTAAGTTACCCCCTAAATTGAAAGAATCAAACCAGAGGGGTATTTTTTACTTTTGAAACATCTCTAAATTTTTTCGTAATTACCCAAACCTTAGGAGGGTATTTGTACGTATCCCCAATCTTAATTTGCAAGTTTTTTTTACCTGTTGCAAGTGGAGGAATTGAAATTTTCGCCTTTCATGCATACTCCCTTCCAGTGTGATGGGATTGGGCCCATATCCTCATCAATGAAACTCTCAGCTTCAGGCCAAATTCCTGAAATGGTATTTCAATTTACAACTATGAGCAATCCCATTAAATTTAAACAAACAAAATAATACTTGGAAATCATGCTACATCAAATCTGAAATTTTTACTTCAAAATATTGTAGTCACATTATTTTCTTATAATTGCTATTTAATAGTCAGATTCATACATGAACATCTTTTCTTAACTATAGTAGCTATATATAATTAAACATCATGAAGGGGAAAAAGATGGAAAAACATTTTCACCTGTATCTAAGATACCAATAATAGTGTCTGCTCCAGTTGAAGAAGAGGCAAAAGGGGAACTTGGAGTGGAATCAGTTTTTAAAGCAGTTTGGTACTTCAAGAAATCCCAAGAACGAGTAGTGTGAAGTTGTAAAACCGGGTCTCGAAAAACCGACACCACTCCGGGTCTTTGCGCTATTGATTTTGCTTCTTCTTCAGATAAACGAGCAGCAAATCCCAAGAAACCATTGCTATAGGTTTCTACTACGGAATTCTTCTTCCTGAAAGTAAAAACCTTATAAGCAGTGTTGTAAAAATCAAGATAAACGGCCTATGTCCTAATTGGCTGAAAATCGTCCCAGCCAAATAGGGTCTAGGTGGCCAAAAATAAATTAAAGTTCAATAAAAAAATAAAAGAATAGTACTATTTCTTGGAGGCGCATACGTGTTAGGCTGCCGCCTTAATGATTTATGAAACTTTGATTTTAAGTGAAGGAAAATTTCATAATATATAAACTTAGGTGCTCCTCTGAAACATTAAAACATAAGGAAATATTTTAAATTGCTGAAAGATGAAATGCTTTTAAGATGCTTTTGAAGTTCTGTACTGGAAAGATGAAATAGGTAGACACCGCACGTGATGAAACTATGTGAAACAAGTACACCATTTGTATTGCAGTGCAAAATATGGTCTATTTAGCGTATTATGCATACTTGTTACATCATAATTTGATGGTCAAGATTGCAAAATTTGTCGGTAGCAAAAAGGTCTATAGTACAGTCTCGATTTTGGTCCTACAAAATGCATTGTTTGAAAAATAGTCTTCTAACTATATGAAAAATCCAAATTTTGACACTATTTTCATTGGATTTTAATCACGTGGTGCAGTTCTTAATTTCCGGTCAAATTAGAACCAAAATTGAGATTTTCGTTTAGTAACAACCATGCAATTTGCAAGACCATAATTAAAGTGTTTATATAGTTATAAGATTTTTTTGCCAAACATAATTTCTAATGGAACTTTTGCTCTGTCCTATACTTACATGACTATTTTTGCAATATTGCCTAAATGTAAGTAAATGGCAAGAATGATACAGATAGTAACAAAAAGTGTACAAACCTTTTCAAGAGCACACTGAGAAGGTGATCATGATCACTTCTTGGGGCACCATTGGGCAAACGTGAGGCTCCCATGTACACAATATAAACTCCATTATTATCTTCCTTAGCTGCATTAGCTTCTCCCAGAAACCAAACAAGCAAAAGAAAACTGAAAAAAAGATAAAAACCTCTCATGATTAATGTTCCTAGAAATAAAATTTGCTAAATCCACACTTCCACAACCTCAAAGTGAACCTCTCTTTATATAGCGTTTAGCACTAGTAAAAAAAAGGTTAATTTGGTTTGATATTAGGCAATGGAAAAAAACTTGGTGGTGTAAATCTTTAAGCTAATGGATTCATACGTGTTAGTGTTAGCACTGCACGTATGTATATTTATTTCAAATCAATATTAGTGCTTTTGTATCCACACAATGTGTTTTCCACTCTAGAAATGGTTTGTGAAATTGGAAATGGTGGAGATTGGTAAAAAGATTTTATTTTTTAGTATTTTTTGGTGTTTGTAAGAGGATATTATAGTGATTGTGTTTAGTGCAGAAGGTAAAGGAATTTAGGTAAGTTGGCTAAACAGGGCAGGCCAGTCAGATGGGTAGTCTTGTGGTTGCAAAAGAAAAGTGCCTAAGTTTTAATTATATGATTGAAGCTTTTTGAGTTTTTGCAGTCTTTTCTTACTTGAAGCTTTTTGACCATTACAGTTCCACAATATAAGGGTGTCTTTTGGGCATGACTTTTGAAATGAATATCACACTCTTGGGTTCTTTAGAGGGATGTGTAAACTTCTTACAAATGTATTCGTACACGTATGAACAATGGCGGATGTAGGGTTTGAGACTTGGGGACGAAATTATAAGATTTTTTTTCCTCTAAGATTTTGGGGGTCAAATGTATTTATTCTCTTATACATAAATATAGACTAATTGGCTAATATCACTAAATTAGAAAGAAGGGAAAATTTGGAAAATTTGGGGGGCAAGTGGGCAGTAGCCCCCACTTGTTCCCCTGTTCCGTCAGTGCGTATGTGAGTTTGAGGTACACATGCATATATACACGTGGAGATTTGCTCATAAATGTGTCAATGCTCCAAAAGATGCCCATAACAAAGAACTAAACTTTAAAATTGCATTTGGATGGAAGAATTTGATTTTAACGAAAATAATGATTTCAAGTCAAAATAGTTCAAGAATTTGAAATCTATTATATTATAAAATTATCTAAACAAGCTACAAAATTTATTCTTATGGATTTGAAATTCTTAGATTCACGTTTCAATTCCATCAATCCAAGAAAATTAAAGGTATTAACTCAAGTGACTTTTGAATGGGTTCCAAGAGTGTGAGGCAGCAACTTTACTTGTCATTGGTTTAAAAGAAAAAAAAAAGAAAAACTTTACTTGTCATTAGAAGAATTTCACAGATATGGGCAATAAAAGTTTTATCCTGCTTTAAGTTATCAACAAGCTAGTGCTCCACTGTATTCTATCAACCGTTTGTATTGCTTCTTATGGTATTGGGGGGCTTGCTAAGATTGTGATCCTTTATTTAAATATTGGCCCACCAAGAAATTTCTAAGTGCCCACTTAGTATCTAATTCAGATGGACTTAAATTTGGCTTCTCCTCCTACATTAGTGGGATTTGACTATATGCTGCTATTATAATTAAGCAGCCAATGGGAAAGAGAAAATGTCCTAACACTCAGATATTAAAATCACTAATTGAGATATATTTTTCCTGTACAAAGCACAAGTGATGGGCAGTAACTGCCCATCACTTCAAGCATGTGTCGATATTGGCTATGAATGGGGTGCAAGTACTGCTTCAAATGTAACTGTTGATACCAATCTCAGCTTATGTTAATGGCATTACTAAAGTATAAACTGAATATTTCATAAATCTCATCATCCATCCACTATTAGAGCTAACAAAATTGGCCCGGAGCGATGAATTGGCCCAACCAGCCCACATATATAGGAATGATCAAGGTTGTGCTTCATTTTTAGAGGCCCAAAAAGAACCGAACCTACTTTGGCCTGGCCCGAATCCAGACATGCTCGAATGGCGGACCAGAAATACACAATTTGGGCTCAGCCACAAGAAATGAGGCCCGATGAAATTCGTGCGGCCCAATCCAACCAGGTTTTTGGCTTGGCCAGTTGGGCTTGGCCGGGCTGACCGGTCCCAGCCTATTGTTAGCTCTATCCACGGGTCTCTTCAAATGTCCTCCTTACCATTATATGCTATTGATCAAACGAATAAGCCACGAATCATTAGCATTCCAAGTAACAGAAAATTTGAACAACCAAATTGGAGCATCAAGAAAGCTTCATACATGTTATATGTTATTATCATCCACTGACTAATAGACAAAAGCATATAACTCCAATTCATCAAACCACCTCACACTTATCATATTATATCATCAAAAGAGAAAAACATAAGCTCTCCTTAAAGGAAATATCCAATTTAAAAGCACGGCAAAAATGGTTAACTAAGTTGAACCTATTCTTGCAGTGGTTTTCATTTTCTCTATCAAATTAGCTTCCATCAATCTGCTAACGTTCTCTCTTTGCTTCAGCTAGTCGTTCAATCTTTACGCACTTTCCTTTAATTTTGGTCATTATCTCCTTCCTTTTGGGATCATATGGCCCAATCTGTTCCAGACAAGCTTAATGGCAGTTCCTGAGAGGCCGAGATTGCTTGAGAGGCCGAGATTGTTTCCCGATGACTAGTCATATTGGAACATGGAACTTTGGTATCAAAAAAGAAAGAAAAAAAGGTCTCAAAACCTGAACTTTGCCAACTTTACTGGTACGCCCTACAAGAGAACTTATCTTTAGCAAGAAAAAAATTCACGGCAAACCTACTAAAAGTTTGTGGCAGATGACACTTTGCGATGAAATATTTTAGTTGCCATGAATCATCGCTGTACGAGTGTTGCGTACATTCTAGAAATGTAAATACACATTGATCAGTTGATGAAAAACATTGTCGTCGCCCTCACAATATCGTTGCGAAAATGTCATTTTGATTGTTTTTATGATCAATTTTAGCAAGAAATTTTGAAAAAACATGTACCAAAGTTTAAATTCTTTGACGAACTGACATGAAAATTGGTTGCCAATTTGTCTCTTTGCACCGGATTACTTGTAAGTTGTAAATCTTATAACAAAGCAATTGAAAAAAATGTAGTAGTCTTAATAAGAAAGTTTACGATGGATTTACAGAGGATCGCTGCTAATTAAATTATAGGTCCGCGATGAATTAATTCCAAAATTTTGACAATCATAGACTTTAATAAATCAATTTGTGACGTAAAATGTAGCAGTCTAACTTAATTTAAATTTGTTATATGACACTGGTCACACAAAACTGTCAGTCAACACATCCACACTGGCAACAATTTGTTGTATGTATCTCTGTTATGACTCTGATTATTTTTGTCAAATTAGTCTTGTACTATTATAATATGCCCCATGAGCCACATGAGGTGGACTTAAATATTCACAAGATTGGCTCATGAGGTGCATGAAGTGGACTTTAGCATTAGAAAATTCACAAAAGTACAAAAGGAGATCACATGTGTAATATCATGATTTGTGTATAAATATATGGAAATGAAATGAGATGAAAGACACAACTTTCATTTGCAAGAAACACAATTATCTTGTTTTCTTACTTTTGCATAATATCATATCATTATATATAAGTATACGTATTATAAAATATTAGATACAAAATAGAGATAAATTATAACACGTTATCAACACGAGTTATTGCTCGAGAAAAGGTTTGTGTATTTCAAGTTTGAATTTATGTGTACTAATTTATCGTATTTCTTTTGTAGAAAAATGGTCAGTATCGAAAAACAAAAATTCCGGATCCTTGATACCACCTTTGGTGATAACTATTTATCATGGTGTCGGATATTAAATTGCACCTCCGGGGGTTTAGAAGTAATTTGAAACATTGAAGCTTATAAAAATCGAAGAGTAGTTGTAAAAGATGAGGCGAACGCAATGATATTTATTCGCCATCATCTATCGATGATTTAAAAAATGAATATATACAAATTGAAAGGCCTTCGAGCTCGGCAAAAGCTCGAGGAAAGATTTGATCACACGGAATCGTGATACTCCGCAAGCACAATATGACCGCAACAACCGAGATTGCAGGACTTCAAGTCATTGCGACTATAAATCGGCATTATTCAAAATTGAGTCCCGTGGCTCTTTGCGGGACAAAATTATCCAGTATGATAAATTGGAGAAAATATTCTCTACTTGCATAAATCGAATATTGTGCTCCAACAAAGAATATCGACAACGGCGATTTAAAATATATTATGAATTAATCTCGGTTCTTCTCACGGCGAGAGAAAACCAATGAATTCTTTGTTGAGAAATCACGATTTGAGACCTTACGGGTCTAATGCGATGCCTGAAGCACATGCTAACTCCGGTAGAGGAAGGGGCCGATTTAGAGGCCGTGAGTATAAACCGGGCGTGGTGGCGCAGGGCGTGGCGTGGTGGTCCACATCAAAATACTCATAGATATGACCGCGGTGGTCGTAATTACTATAATCGGGATTATTATCATTATTCTCGCCAAAATGATTATACGGTCAAACACGGGCATCCAAATCGGCCAAATCATGATAAGGGAAAAATGCCAATGGAACGAACTGGTGGTGATCTTTGCAATGGATGTGGGATGACAGGACGTTGGACCAAAACATGTCGAATCGCTTCAAAGACTGGTAAACCTATACCAGGAATCAAAGAAAAATAAAGGCAAAAGTGTTCAAACACATGCCATGAGGCGATGGAGCCACCTACTCCGGTAGAGGAAGGGGCCGATTTAGAGCGTGAGTATAAACCCGGGCGTGGTAGCGCAGGGTCGTGGCCGTGGCGGGCCACATCAAAATACTCATAGATATGACCGTGGTGGTCGTAATTACTATAATCGGGATAATTACCATTATTCTCGCCAAAATAATTATACGGTCAAACACGGGCATCCAAATCGGCCAAATCGTGATAAGGGAAAAATGCTAATGGAGCAAACCGGTGGTGATCTTTGCAACGGATGTGGGATGACAGGACATTGGGCCAAAACATGTCGAATCGCTTCAAAGACTGGTAAACCTATACCAGGAATCAAAGAAAAATAAAGGCAAAAGTGTTCAAACACATGCCATCGAGGTAGTGGAGCCACCTACTACCAATGAGGCCTACACATCCGAAATTATACACGATCAAAATCATGTCCGGATCGAAAACCACTCGATATATCCGATTTTCTTGAGAATCGTGAGGCACAAGGCGAGTCCGATTGGATAGATTAAAAATAGACTCAATGTTTGTGTGTTATTTCTCTCGGATGATGTATTCCGAGATTAAGTTTTTGTACCATGTTTGTACTTGTCTCGGATGATACATTCCGGTTTTAAGCTTTTAGTATGAAATAATAAATCTATTCGTGTTTAATGTTTCGATCATAAAATATCAAGTAAATTTCTACCAAATCATTCACAAATTTTACATTCAAATTTTTCACATTAATTTTCTCTCCTCCAGCTACATTAAATGGCTATGAACAAATTAACTTTTATCTATAAATATACCAACATTTTATTCAACAAATTCACACATACTCTCTCATCTTTCTAAAAATTCTCATCTCTTTTATTAAAAAAAGGAGAAGAAAAAAATGGTTAACTTAGTCGTGGCATATCTCATCACAATAGTCTTCTTTGTACACTATCCTAGTTTTTGTTGGAGAATATCCGCAGAGCATTTTTGGCTTTTGGTTAATTTTCTTGTCTTCATGATTTGCCCCTTGTTAGCGTGGGCAATTATTTTTAACATGTAATAGTTAGAAGATTATGTAAGCCTATGTTATCGAATAAAATCATTTATATTTAAACTTTTGTTGCACATTAATGTTGTTATTTAGTTGTTTTACATTTCAATAAAAGAATTTTTTTTTGATAATCGTATAATATTAATTTAATAATAATTCAAACAGGTACACATGGGAAACACTGAGAAAAGAGACTATTGTCTACTTGATAGTGCAACAACGCACTCAATAATAACAAATAAAGTATATTTTTCGAGTGTGAAATTGTGCAATGCACAAGTTACAACTATATTTGGTCCCGTTGAGATTATTGATGGCTCAAGGGAAGGGAACGCAACAGTGGTGTTGCCTGGTACAATATTGAATATTGAAAATGCATTGTTATCTAGTAGATCAAAAAGAAATCTACTGAGTTTTAAGGATGTGCGTGATAATGGCTATCACTTGGAGACACTAAATGAAAATAATAAAGAGTGTCTATGTATCACATCCTATAAAATGGGAAAAAGAATTGCCCATGAGAAATTTGAAGCAACAACTTCGGATCGTATTGTGTCCAAATTAAAGCTTTTGAATCCTACGCCACCATGCCTTAGAAGTCGATGAATCCTGGTATATTTGGGTTATGGAATGATCGCCTTGGACACCCAGGAACAACTACGATGCGTATGATTGTTGAACACACTAATGGGCATCCATTGAAAAGCACGAAGATGCTAATGTCCAAAGATTATTTACGTGAATCGTGTTCACAAGGAAAATTTATTACTAAACCTTCCATGGAAAATGTTGGTTATGAATCACCATCATTTTTACAACGTATTCATGGTGATATTTGTGGACAATACATCCCTGCAAGTAGACCATTTAGATATTTCATGGTCTTAATAGATGCATCGTGTAGATGGTCACACGTATGCCTATTATCTACTAGAAATGTGGCATTTGCTCGATTATTAGCGCAAATTATTAAACTCGAGCTCATTTCCCGATTATCCCATCAAGAATATAAGGATGGATAATCTTGGGAGAATTTACATCAAAAAGTTTTGATGAATATTGTGCGACATCGGGAATAAATGTTGAACACCAAGAGTAGACATGTTCATACTCAAAATGGATTGGCAATCCCTAATTAAACGAGTTCAAATAATTGCTCGTACATTATTAATGAGATCAAAGCTCACTAGTGAAACATGGGGTCATGCAGTATTACATGCATCAACACTTATTAGATTACGCCCCACTGCTTATCATATGCACTCACCAATGCAATTAACTCTTGGTTTTGAGCCAAATATTTCGCACCTACGCACTTTCGGGTGTGCTGTCCATGTGCCTATTCCACCTCCACAAAGGACAAAAATGGGTCCACAACGCAGATTAGGTATTTACGTTGGATTTAATTCTCCATCAATTATTCGGTATTTAGAACCAATGACGGAGATTTATTTACCGCTAGATTTGCGGATTGTCACTTTGACGAGACAACATTTCCATCAATGGGAAGGGATAAAGATATTTTAGATAAACAAAAACCAGTTGAGAATATCTCCTGGAATGAACAAAGCTTATCCCATTTAGATCCACGTCTTCTTTGAATGTGAAAGTGAGGTGAATAAAATCATTCATTTCTGAGAATATTGCGAATAGACTTCGATGCATTTAATGATGCTAGTAAAGTCACGAAGTCTCATATTCGGTTGCAAATGCTCGGCCAGGATTATTGTTCCGCATTTAAAATAAGAAAATGAATGATGATATCCCACGACAAAACGTGGTAGGCTATTGGCTCAAAAGATATTGTTCCTCGAAAAAGAAAGGGAGAATTGATACTAATGAGCATGCTCCAGGACGGATCTGTAGAGCCTAATATCTCGGAAAATATACAATTAAAAATTCGAAAGAGAACCCCATGAGTTATAGTAATGAAATATGGGATCGAAATGAAATAATTATTGATGATAATTTTGCATTCTCGGTTGCTCAAGAAATTTTAAATGATGATTATGATTGTGAACCACGTTCTATCATGGAATGTCGTCAAAGACTGATTGGCCTATGTGGGAGGAAGCAATAAAATCGAATTAGCTTCCTAGAAAAGCAGAATGTATTTGAACAAATTACTCGAACTCCAAACAATGTAAAACCTATTGGATACAAGTGGGTATTTGTTCGAAAGAGAAATGAGAAAAACGAAGTCGTGAGATATAAAGCCCCGGTGGTGGCTCAAGGATTCTCCCGAGAGACCTAGGATAGATTATGATGAAACATATTCTGTGATGGATACAATCACGTTTCGTTTTACGATCGGTATGGTTGTCCACGAGAATTTAGACATGCGTCTAATTAACGTAGTGTGACGGCATATCTATATGGTTCATTAGATTTTGATATTTATATGAAAATTCCGGATGGATATAAAATGCCAAAATCGGATACTCCCCGTGAACTATACTCGATCAAATTACAAAGATCGTTATATGGATTAAAGCAATCCGTCGCATGTGATATCATAGACTTAATGAATACCTTTCGAAAGAAGGTTATAAAAATAATACCATTTGCCCATGTGTTTTTATTAAAAGGTCGAATCGGATTTGCTATCATTGCAGATATGTCGATGACATGAATTTGATTGGCACCCCGAAGAATTATCCAATTTCTTTGAATATCTAAAAAAAGAGTTTGAGGTGAAAGACTTGGAAAAACTAACTTTGTCTTGGTCTTGAGTTGGACCATAAAGATAATGGGATACTTGTCCACCAATCGCTTACACTAGAGCGGATACTCAAACGATTTAATATGGACAAAGCTCATCCCTTGAGTACCCCTATGGTTGTACTCGGTTTAGATCTGAGAAAGATCCATTCCGACCAAAGGAATCGATGAAGAGATTTTAGGTCTGAAGTGCCTTACCTTAACGCTATTGGAGCATTAATGTATCTAGCACAATGTACTCGACCGATATTTCCTTTGCGATAGAAATCTACTTGCACGATACGATTACGAGCCAACTCAAGACACTTTGAAATGGTATTAAACACATCTTTCGATATCTCGGTGGTACTATAGATTCGGGGTTATTCTACTCCAAGGAATCCACTAACTCTGGGTTAGTTGGTTATCTTTGATCTTTGGATGTAAATCGATCCGCACAAAGCCCGATCACAAACAAGGTTACTTATTTTGCTATAACGGTACAACTATATCATGACGATCTACCAAACAAACATTAGTCGATACTTCTTCCAATCACTCGAAATCATTGCTCTTCATGAAGTCGCAAAGAGTGCGTTTGGTTAAGATCGATTATAGCTCATATACGAAATGCTTGTCGATTGAAACCGATTCTGAGACACTCCTACTATTATTTATGAGGATAATGCGGCATGCATAGCACAAGTGAGAGGTGGTTACATAAAAGGTGATAGGACCAAGCATATTTCACCAAAGTTTTTCTACACACATGAACTTGAGAAAAATAGAGGTAGATATTGACAGATTCGATCATGTCACAATCTTGCCGATTTGTTTACAAAATACTTACCAACGTCTACATTTGAGAAGTTGGTTCACGGCATCGGAATGAGAAGAGTCCATACGAAGCAAGATTGATGGATCAATTATGCGGCTAATATTCTTAATTCGGGGGCGAATATATTGTGCGTTGTACTCTTTTTCCTTCATGCCTGGTTTTTATCCCGGGTTTTCTAGCTTAAGGTTTTTAACGAGGCAGCTTATGCACAAGATCGGATTTGAGAATGTACTTTTTTCCCTTATGTCCGATTTTTCCCACGGGGTTTTGCGGCTTGAGGTTTTTAATGAGGTATACTCATCCAACATACAACAATGCTACGTCCAGGGGAGTATTATAATATGCCCCATGAGCCACATGAGGTGGACTTAAATATTCACAAGATTGGCTCATGAGGTGCATGAAGTGGAATTTAGCATTTGAAAATTCACAAAAGTACAAAAGGAGATCACATGTGTAATATCATGATTTGTGTATAAATATATGGAAATGAAATGAGATGAAAGACACAACTTTCATTTGCAAGAACACAATTATCTTGTTTACTTACTTTTGCATAATATCATATCATTATATATAAGTATACGTATTATAAAATATTAGATACAAAATAGAGATAAATTATAACATGTACAAATTTTAGAGTCAAGTTGGGATTTTTCATCCCACCAAAACAAGGTTTTAGACTAAGATGTAATATATCCAACCTAATCAAACAAGGGGGAATTTTTTAAACTACAACTATGGATAGTGGGTATTCTTTTGTACCCACCAATTTAAAAAAAAAACTTTTTTACCCATTTTGACCAAATTGCCCTTCCTTTAATTTGGGGATTTGAAGCGATGTAATTATTGTTTTCCTTAAAAATCGTGTACACTCCAACCCAAATACACACACCCCTATGATATGATATATATTGTGTCATATTGTGCATATCGCCAACCCCTATGTCCATGTACATATACATATCATGATATATATCGTGCCAATATCATGCACATATCGTGAGCATATCGTGCCAACCCCCAATTATGTGAAAAATCTGAAATTTGTCTATTAATTTTAAAAATTATTTCAATAAAATTTAAAATTATTTGCAATTTATTAAAAAACGTTAAAAACTTCACAAAATTATTTTAAAATCTAAATATTAAAATATAAAAGAACGATAATTTTTAAAAAAACAATCAAAAAATAACAAAAAATTAAATATGAAACTTAAAAAAAAACTATATACTTTTTTTTAAACATTAGCGATTTATTTAAAATATAGAAATTTGTTTAAAAATCTGAAAAATGGATTAAAAATGAAACTTATTGAAGACTTTGAAAATTTTTACCAAAAAAACAGATTTTTATAAAATCCAAAAAGAGTAGTAGAGAGAAAGTTTAAAGAAATAGGATATCACCTCTTTTTGCTTTTGTATTCAAGTGTAAGGAATATTTGGGTGTAAAACCATAAAAGTGGGTAGAAAAAATAGTTTTTATATCACATGTTAAAAAAGTTTTTGTTCTATCCATAATGGGTACTTTGAACAATTTGCTCATCAAACAAAGTAAAGAGTTTTTAGTATAGAGAAAATGGTCAGTTTACCCTTTTTGAGATAGGAGAACACTTTTTTACCCAACTTTCATAAAAACCATTTTTTTACCCACTTTTTTTCAATGAAAGGTCATAAATGACCTTATTCTCTCTCTCTCTCTCTCTCTCTCTCTCTCTCTCTCTCTCTCTCTCTTGGTTTAAAATACATAAAAAAATAATTAAAATATAAAATATTTATGTTTTAGACAAAATAGTAACATCGTGTCGGGTTCGTGTTCGGGTTTCTTGTATTTGTGTTTGGGTTTCTCTCGGTAATTTGGTAGGGTTGGTATCGGGTTATCGTGTAGTGTCGGGATTGTCACCCCTACTCAAAATGAGTTGCCACGTGTTCACTAAATATTAAATAAATACAAAATGCTCTAAATTTAAATTATTTTTAAAATTATTTTTCTTTTTGTTTCATATTTCTTTGTTTAACTTTTTTTTTTCGTTCTAAAAACTTTTAAGGATTTGATCTTTTAAGGTTTATTTAATTTTCATTTTCTAGTTTCTTTTTATAATATGCCATTTTTTATGACACGTTTATATTTTTGACCAATTAATGCTTTGTCCAATAAGATAATTTGTACAATAATATTCTACTGAAATTTAATAGAATTTGAAGTTTCCCACATTGGGTTGATGATTTAGATAAAATATCCATAATCAATTGCACAAAATTATTCAGTATATTATATTGTTTTGAGTACAATGTGAGATAAAAAAAGGAAAGGAAAGACACACACTCATGTGGGATCGAACTCGAATTAATCGCTCTAATAGTACAAATTTCTACTTGAAGCACAAGGTTGAAAAAAGACTTGCATCACACCTCTAGTAAGATTCATACGAATTCTCCGGCCTACAAATTCTATGATTATTTATGCAACAAAGATGATTAAATAATAAATACTATTATTCAATATTAATTAATATTATCTCAACTATGTATTTATTATCAGTGCCTAGATAGCTATTCTTTTCAAACCAAAATATTATTTAGCTATATTTTTAAACACTTTATTTTTAGCCATTTTGACACATGAAATTCAAAATTGCCCTTAAACCAGATTACACTCTTTCGAATCACACACACCCTCATAACTCGACAATCAAAACTTGGAAACAAAATTCTATTCGGTGACTTGCAAAAATAGATTCTATAGTGATGTATCACTTCATTCAATTCCTCAATTTCATATTTTTGTTGATTTAATTAGTTTATAGTTGTTTAGATTAGGATTGTTGTTAGATTTGTAGAATTTATAGGTTTAGACAATTTAGATTTAGTTTGAAAAGCGTGATGTTTTGTTAATGGTGGTTGTGGGTGAATGATGAAGACGAAGAGGGATTACATTTGCTTAACTTGATATCGAATTACATAACTCGATATCGAGTTGTGCTTAAGATCCGTACGAGTTACATGTCAAGTTAAATGTTAGGGCGATTATTTTCGGCTAAGTAATTTCCTAAAATAAAAGATTGGATTTTGATTTGTTTTGCCTTTCTAGACTTATGGTAAGATTGAGTTGTTAATAGATTAGGAAAGATTTCATATTGATATGGTATAGATATATTAGGACTCTTTGATATTTATCTTGTTTCCTAACATAAGTGATATACTTGTCATATATTTGTATATATCTTCTTTCCATGTTTATTAGGACTCTTTGGAAGGTCTTGACGCCTATAAAAGAGAAGGACGTCCATAATCTTTACACAAGAAAGATACCGGTGATACAAGAGTCTTGAGAGAGTTAAGAGTCATTCAAGCACAAGGAGTCTTTCGCCTGGATGTGATCTCGAATGTGACTACATCTGAGATCACATTCAGCCCTGCAGTTGTGTTTGTTAGGTTTTTCATCCATTGTTTTTTTGTATTGTGATTAACGAAGTCCACACATGTCTATTGTTGGATGAGTTGAATTACACAGATCTGATATACTCTAGATAGGAGTTTTTCGTTGAGTTTCTACTAGTTGGTTTTAGTATTTTTGTATACGGAATCAATCGATTTGTACTAGTGGAAAGTTTCACCATATTGGCACTTCTACAAGCTAGTTGGCTTGTAGATAAATTTTATATCTTGTGTCTTATTTGTTTTTCGAAATTCATTTGCATGTGATTGTGAATGTGACCACATCCGCAATCACATCCTCACTCGTGAAACTTTTGGTAAATATCCATGTTATAATTCTTTCAATTGGCATCAAGAGCCTACACTTGATTACACTAAGTGTTGATCCTGTATGTTTGTTAGCATGGAAATTCCTAGTGTCCCTACTTTTCGTCCCTCGGTTGAAAATCGAGAAAAAGTTTGATAAAAAAGCTCTTGATTCATTAGATGTATGGCTTGTTCTAGATATGGTCATTATGTTGAAAAGTGTGCAAATATTTTTGTGAAAAAGGGAATGAGTTTGAGTGTCACCTTAAGTGACAATAAATCGACAATGAGTATTTGTCGGAAAAGAAGATCACAAGGTTGGACCACTTTGGTGAAAGATCGAAAGTCTCTCCAAATAAATCCTTCGGTGTTGCAGGTGTGGCCGAGATGTGATCACACATTCTCCGATCACATCCGAGGTCACATCGAAGAAAATGATTTCTTTATCTGTCTCTAATCTTTTTGTTTCAATTCTACCTCGTGTCCCCCGATGATTTTGAACAGGATGATGAATCACGATGGTGAAAGCCTGGAAGACACGTACATGAACTCGTATAAGGATTGGTCAAGAGGATTAAAGTGAATGAAATGCTCAAAAAGGAGAATGATCGACTCAAGAAGGAGAATGATGATCAAAGGGAAGTAACTATCGGGTTAGAGGCCTCCTCACCAAGAAAGAATTTGACTTTGAAAAGGTAAATTCTAAACTTGAAGAGTCTCTTGAAACCATGAAGAAGTTTAGTGCGGGAAAGCAAAACTAGATGATATACTTTCCTTGGGTAGTGATGATAAAAGCTGGCCTTGGTTATAAAACTCGGTTTTTGTTAAAGCAAAAGAACAAGGAGAATCCTCGATTCTTCCAACAATAAAATGAATTTTTCCTTAAGTCTAAACCACGGAAGCGCCACTTTATTTGTCACTATTGTCATGCTCCTGGACACATTAGGCCATTTTGTTACAAAATGAAATCGATTTGGCGAACAAAAATTATGCATATCGGATATCATCCGAAATGTTACGACATCCTCGTAATCACATTTCAAAATTTTCCAAATCTGTTTGGGTTAAGAAATCGATGTTAAATGTCATGTTATCTATACTTCTTTGAGATCTAACATTGCGGGATCTTGGTACTTTGATAAGCGGGTGTTCAAGACACATGACAGTACTTTGGAGTATTTGTTGACTATGAGAAGCATGATGGTGGTAATGTGACTTATGGAGGCGGAGGTAAAGGAAAAATTGTTGGAAAGGGAACTTTGAATGTTGATGGCCTACCTAGGCTAAGGAATGTATTGCATGTGGATGGTCTAAATGCTAATCTCTTTAGTATTAGTCAATTGTGTGATGATAGTCTCTATGTTAAATTCAACAAAAAATCTTGTGAGGTTTTTAATGAATCTAACACGTGTATTCTTCTTTGGTTTAAGATCATCGATAAGCGCTTATCGGTTTGTTAATAAAAAAATGTGTCACACTGCGCACACACAGATGAACGACCTATGGCACCAAAAATTAAGTCATCTAAGTTTTACGAAAATGAGGGATCTTGTAAAATTTGAGGTCGTTTCGTGGTTTCCGAGATTTTGCATGAAGAATGCTAATGTGTGTGGAAGTTGTCAAAAGAGTAAACAAGGAAGAGTGTCACACCAAATGTTATCTCATTTCAATACCACACGGTATTTTGAATTGCTTCATATAGACATTATGGGTCCCATTGAAGTTGAAAGTATTGGTGGAAAGAAATATTTTTTTGTGATTGTTGATGATTTTTCACGTTTTACTTGGATCTATTTTTACGTGAGAAATCAAATATTTGAAGTATTTAGGCGCGATTGGATGTACTTTCATTTTGAAAATTTTTATCTTGCTAGAAAATAGTGAAATAAAATTTTTGAGAAGGTAATTGTAAAATTTTGAGAGTGTGAATGGATATGTAATGATGGCATTTGATGTGATGGTTTTTTTTAGGGAAAATTGTAATTGGATATGAAATATTTTTTTGGGTTTGGATGTGATGTTTGTATTTAAATATTGTAGAAAAATGTATTGTTGAATCCAATGCCATTATAATGGTATGATTATGTCATATCAATAAAATAGTTACAGCAATAAACATTAAGAATACGATAAAATAATATTAAATCTAAAATAATGTAAAAAAAATAATAGGAAATTTATAGTTGCATAATTACTTTAAATTTCATAATTCTTGTCGATTTTATTTATATTTCAAATTACACTTGTTATTTTATATTCTATAATTCCTAATTTAAATAACTTGGAATAAGTGATCAACCTTCGCCTAATGTGGTTGAGACTTGTGTTGAAGGCGAATGAGCCTCGGTGGCGGATCCAAATATAAAAATGGGGTACAATAAATATTAAAAAAAACATGCACATAAACATTGTTTAAAATTTTATTAAAATAAAAGGTATAATTGCAACTTGTTAAAGTATAATTATACGAGACCCGTGCAATGACATGTGTATGTGTATTTTCCTAATATACAGATTATATAAATTTTATCTCCATATATTGTAGTAAGTTTTAAAATATAATATCAAATTATTAAGTGGAAAATACTATTTAATAATTTTACCATATTTTTATTTATTCATGTTGTTAAGTTAAATTTTATTTTTGGAAATTTATTTGTGGGAATTTGTATTGTATTATTTGGATTTTCTAATTATTTCTGTAAAAATAGGGGTACAAAACTATTTTATTACTTTTTTAACTAAATATTATTATTGAATTTTTACAAAATTGGGGGTACAGTTGTACACCCATTGCCCTTAATAGATCCGCCACCGATGAGGCTGGTTTGATACATACAGTATGTGTGGACCCTCCTCAAATTTCCGCCATTGTATTCAATGAAAAACAAAAATTTGGACTAAATAAGTATCATTAAATATAATATTAAATATAAAAGTTTTATAATTTTTTTAACAATTGTGAAATATTAATAAAAAAAATTATATTATGGAATATTGCAGCACAGTACGAGAGAGTGGTGGTAATGGTTTGATATACTACCATACTTTGAACATACAATATTTTAAACAAAAGTCCAGGCCACATACAGTACAAACTTAAAACATTTAAAAAGGGTAGTAATCAAAAAGTTGTGAAAAGACAAGTCACTGTCACAAACACCTATGTGTCAGAAAAGAAGGAGGGTTTCAAAATTGAAACAATGTTATCTAAAGAGGAATACAGTGCACATCTCCCCCAAAAAACTCTGTTCGTCCACATCCAATCTCCTCCTCATGCCATTTTCGTCCAACTAGCGGAAAGTTCTCATTTTTTACCCACATCCAATCGCGGCCTTAGAAGTTGGCATAGAAGAGTTGTTAATCTGTATAGGCTAACAGTTGTTAGAATTAGGTCGGACCATGGTAAAGAATTTGCGAACTCTTCTTTCTCGTCTTTTTGTGATAGAAAGAGGATTTCTCATGAATTTTTCGTACCTAAAACTCCACAACATAATGGAGTGGCAGAGAGAAAAAATCGTACATTGCATGAGACATCCCGTGTCATGTTGAGTTCTAAAAGACTTTCAAAAGGTTTTTGGGCAGAAGCTCTAAATACTGCATGTCATATTGCCAATCGTGTATATTTGAGGCCTGGAAGTTTGATGACCCCTTATGAAATACTTTTGGGAAAGAAGCCAAACCTCAAATATTTTCATGTCTTTGGTTGTATTTGCTATGTCTTGAATGATCGAGATAACATTGCTCAATTTGGCTCAAAGGGTGACAAAAGTCTTTTCTTAGGCTACTCTTCAAATAGCCATGCATATCGAGTTTATAATCTACGGACAAAGACAAGAGTGGAATTTGTAAATATTGTATTCGATGATCTTTCTAGTCTTGCAGATAAGAGTGAAGAAGACAATGTTGGAGATCTGCTCGAATTTGTTGAGGCTGCACTGTGATGGATGTAAGCACAAATGTACTCGAGAATGTGATCAAGCCCCATCCACGGCTCTCAAATGTAGAACCAAATGTGACGGCATCTCGAGCCCACATCCGTGTCTGCTGCGGCTAGTGTGTTTGTCTTCTACTTGTTCAATGGTAAGAACTTCTTGTTGTGTCACTTGTTCCGAGCCTAAAAATGTGTTTGATGCTTTGAAAGATGATTTTTGAATATATATACTTATTTTCAAGTTTAAATTTTAAAATTTGAATTTGGGGCATTTTTGAGCAAAATAGGAATTATCATTAAAACTAGGGATAATTACAAAAAGTACCCTGAGGTTTTACAAAAACCCACTAACTTTAAAACTTACAATGAGGTTTGAAATATATTTCAAAATCTCCTTCATATTTGTAAAATTATTGCATTACCCCTTAATTTTAACACTAAATCAAACTTGAGTCTTTTTGTAAGTTTTAAAGTTAATTTGGATTTTTTTTGAAACCTCAGGGTACTTTTTGTAATTATCCCTTAAAACTAAGGAGGAGCTCCTCCTCAGGAACCAAGTGCATGAGTTCTGGTGGGAAAGAACCAGAATACAAACCACTACAAGAATTTAAAAAAGCGAAACTAGCTAAATGATGGGCATTAGCTGTTCTAGGAATAAACTGAATGGAACACGACGAAAAAGCTTCACTCAATGAACAAATATCATCAATCGCACTACCAAGGTATGTGAGGTTTGTCTCTTGACGATGAAAAGCCTGTACCATGTGTTTGCAATCCGATTCAATCATTACTGTATTAAACTGGAGCTCCTCGATAAGAAAAGGCCTTCTCGACATGCAATTGCTTCCGCAACTTCAACTGTAAACTCTTGGGTGAATTTTTTGGATAATGTATGAATAATTTCACCATCATGAGCTCGTAAAATTACTTCAATACCAGTTCCATCCGTCTTAGCAATTGAGACATCCGTATTGATCTTGATAGTATCTTCAGGGGGACGTTGCTAAGAAGAGCACGGAGCTGCAGAATGCTTCACACTTTTGAATTTGGGGCTTTATTAGTATTGTATTTTGTGTTTAAATTTGAAGTTGATATTTAAATTTCTCTCTGTTTAAGCTTAAATTTTTATTTGATTATTTAAATTTTGAACTTTGCTAAATATATTTTTAATTGTTTGATTTTTATTATATAAGTTATATTAAGTATGCAAGACAAATTTACTCACTTTATCCAAATTTTAAAACATTGTCAACGATGAGGCCAAAGCAAGGTTGATCGGTTGACTTGACTATGTTTTCTAGTAAAGATTGGCTTCAAATGCAATCAAGACGAAGCTAAAAAAGAAATTTCATGCTTCTTTTATGGTTGCTTGGATAATGGAAGATTGTGTTATCCAAAATAGTAATATTTTTGTATATATCCTGAAAATTGAATGAGTGCATCATGCTTTCTTGACACTTTTATATGGATATAGTACTTCATGAATTTATTATATTATCTCTTCATAATTCAATAAGGAGTAATATCTATGAATGAATGTCTTAGATGTTCATAACTATATAGGCATGACAGTTTTAGGGTGACATTGTATATATATATATATATATATATGTGTGTGTGTGTTTATGCAAAATGAACTGCAGGTATAATAGCCAAACATTGTGAAATTATTGTTCAATCCCTTTTCTGGTCGGGTGTGGTTGGTAATACATTTATATGAATACTCTTTGTTCGAAAATGATATTCTAATAGTTGACGGTTCTCTTAACTCGTGTGTCGACTATATATTTTCGGATGAGATCTTTTGTTTCAATATTGTGTTCCATCTTCTATTACATGGTGCCTTCTTGCTACATGTATGAAAATTACCATATTAAATAATATTTGATCTATTTGTATTAAAATATATATATTAATGAATTAGTATACTATTTATAATGTGAATATGCACCAACAATTTGAATGATGTTGGTATTTTCACACTAAGAATTAAAAATGAATTTGTGGTAAATTTCATGTGGATTTCTATGCACCCCTATTGGCTCCATATTAAAATGTCCTCCACATAATATATTTATTGAAAGAAACAAAAAAAAAAAAAAAAAAAGAAAACCAGAACCACGAGAAAATGCAGTAAAATGGTTGGCAGTGGCCTGGGATATGGTTCTGGGCTGAGACCTAGGGACTGATTGGCGTTGAGTTGTGGGTACTGGGCCTTCTGGGCTTACAAAATATATATATATATATATGTATATATTGGAGGGATGGGGAGCCCACCCCAACCAGGTCCTGAATTGGTCCTGGGCCGAGCACCCAAGCCAATTCTTGTTGCGGTCATAAGCTCTGAATAATAATTTAAGGGCCCAACAGGATCCAAAGTTTTAAGTATAAACCGGCCGGAATACAAGCATCAAAAATTGAAAAAGAGCCTTTTATTTGGTTTTGGCTTTAAAAGGCATTTTACTCAATCAGGTTTTTCAACTTCGATTTTTTGCGCTTCTGTCTCTGTGGCTTAGAGCTGGAATACAAATTCAATGAACATCAATCATAGCATAGTGTCTCGGTGGGAATCGGATAGTAATCAAATGTTAAGACTCTTAAAATTTAATGTTCGATTCTCATCACCTTCCTCTCTCATGATGTGTACTAAAAAACATAGTGCCTCAAGTTGGATTAAAGAGTGAGTCTAGCTGAAACATCTTGTATAATCACAAAAGGTTTATCTGAATTTGGGAGTATTTACCCTAGAATTATACCACAGTTCAAACTCTGCAAAATCCTAATCAGAATTCGATTATGAGTAGGTTTTGGAGGGCATGTTTGCCAAAATATGAGATACATCTCTTCAAGACTCCGCACTCGTAATTGAAACCTAAATAAACCTATTGAATTAGACCTATGATGAAATAAAAGAATCCTCTTATTTCACTCTTAAATCACATAATTTTAAGGTGCAATTTTGTAAAACAAAACAACTACTAAAAATATGTTAACTCACAAATTTAGATGTGTCTTCTTAATTTCTGTTTCACTTTCCTTATTCCACTATATCGGATGAATGACATGTGTGCGCATGATGATGCCGCGTGATGTCACAATTGTACATGTGTCATTCATCCCGTGTATGGAATAGAGAGTGGAATAAGGAAAGTGGAATAGAGATCTCATCCCTTTTGATAAGGAGTCGACACTACAAGAAAACAACGAAATTCCAACGGAAAAATCTATTGGAATTTGTCCAATTACCATTGGAATTATCGATTCCAATGGAAATTCCAAAGAAAATACATCATTGGTAAAATGGCCATTGAAATGGCAAAATTCTAATGAAAATTCCAATGGAAAAATATTCCAACGACACTTCCAACGGTATTTATCCATTGGAATATACAACCGATTGGAAAAAAATCCAACATTTTTCCAACTAATTCCAACAGAGTTATACCATTAGAATTTAGTCCAACGGTATATCCATTGGAATATATATAATTGTTTTGCATGTTTTTGTGTGCGAATTTTGTGTGATTTCTATTTTTCTATGAGTGAGTGTGCGTATTTTTGTGTCTTTTCACCCCATTTTATGTTGTCATATGTTACGTATGGTATTTTTGGTTGTTTAGTAGGTTTTCGTAAAAAGAGAACTTAAAAACGGACTAAAATGGTCGAAAAACGGACATTATGGGCTATTGACGGTTGGGAAGTGAAGATTGTCGCGGCGCGCGCAACGCCAAGATTGACGTAAATGCGCCCTGGTGCCACAAGAATGGCGCGTCGCCAGACGCGCACTTAGTCAAGACAAGACGACGACCTTGCGCACAAGACACCGCATGGCGCGCGCGCGCAAGACGGCGTCGAGCACCGCGCAAGGCATGCGGGCGGGCAAGCAGCCTTGGCCGCGCAAACAATGCGCGCAGTTAATGCACGACGCGCAGAACTCCCAGCATGACGCGCACTGGAGATGTTTCTAGAATTTTAAATCCGATTTTCCTTTTCCTTTTTGGATTCTTCCACCTTGTATAGACTCAGAGGCTTATAAATAGCACTTGGGGATCCATAATTTTGTACACTCTCATTCATAGACTTCTATACTTTAGTTTTTTGGTATTTTTCTCTTGCTTTCAACATTGGGATTGCTTGGGTTCTTCCCCTTGAAGTTATTTTGCTTCTTAATCAAAGAGTAAGATTTTTTCATCTCTTTGTCCGATTTCAATTGTTGGGTGATTATTATTGTTGCATGATTATGTTTAATTATGATTATTTTCTTTCCTTCAATTGAGATTATGATCCCATCCTCAAGCATGAACTAATTTCCTTGTTCTAGGATTATGATGATTTGATTCAAACAAACAAGCATGAATATTGATTAATTAATCGCTTTCTGAATAAATTGCTTTATCCGATAAATTGATTATCCGATCAACTTTTGATTGTTATGGGGGAATAATTGAGATCGAGAGAAGATATTATTCCTGGACTAAATTTATTCAGGGGGTTAGATATGAATCGAGATGTATTATCTAACCCACAGGTTTAATGAAAATAGCAAATTATTGGGATAGCCCTAACTGTGAATACGAAAGTTATCGATCTGACCTAGTCTTTACATGTTTGCTATATTTGTTAACCGCATGATCAATTAATTGATATTCGCTTGCAAGTTTGATGAGATGAATCCATAATCCACAGACTTTCTTCCATATCCTTTTCTCCAAGTTTAATCTTGCTTAGTTTTAATTTGTCCTTTTAATTATTTTCTTTTAGTTTAAATAAAACCAACAAATCGGTTAGAGTGTTTAGGATTTATTTTTGCGTCTATTGTGATACATAATAATTATTTGCCGGCTAAGTCTTCCTTGAGACGACTTGTGGTCAACTTGCTACCCTACGATTGATCTCGTTCTCTTGCGAGGATTGTTAGACTTTTATAGGTGTTTAGCGGTCGAACAATAATCGTTGGAAAAAACTCAACGGTTATTCCAACGGAGTTATACCATTGGAATTTAGTCCAATTGTAATTCCAATGTTATATATCGGTTGGAATATTCAATCATTTTATCTCATTATCTCATATCTTTAACTTCTCGAGGGTCAGTCATCATCAATTTATCCCAAGTCAAGCACGTTTAACTATGTAGTTGTAGTTTCAATTTGTCCCAAGTCAAGCACATTTAACCATGTTGTTTTAATATTATGACTCGTAGGAAGAGAATATATATTTTATTGATATGGATATACTATCAAATCTTTTAACCCTATTGAAATTTTCCAACGGTATTGGAATTTCCAATGGAATTTTTCAACAACTTGTTGTACCATTGGAATTTCCGTTGGAATTTTAAAAACTCAACAAAAATTCCAACAATTAATTCCAACATTTTGTTTACCATTGGAATTTTTGTTGGAATTTTCCAATGGTATGTTTTAGCGATGGAATTTCTTTGGAATTTTTAAAATTCCAATGTATTTCCAATGGTTTATTCCAACGATTTTATTTCATGTTGGAATTTTCCAATGATATGTTTTAGCGATAGAATTTCTGTTGGAATTTTTAAAATTCCAATAGTATTTCAATGGTTTATTCCAACGATTTTATTATGTTGGAATTTTCTAATGGTATGTTTTAGCGATAGATTTTCATTTGGAATTTTTAAAATTCTAATAGTATTTACAATGGTTTATTCCAACAATTTTATTATTGTTGGAATTATTGTTGAAATTTCCAATGATTTGTTGTGGTGTTAGAATTTCCGTTGGAATTTTAAATTCCAACGGAATTCCAACAGTTTATATCAATGATTTTGTTTATCGTTGGAATTTTCATTGGAATTTTCCAACGGTGTAATGTAGCATTGGAATTTCGTTGGAATTTTAAAAATTCCAATAATTTTCTATTTTATTGGAATTTAATTATTTTCTTGTAGTGTCACTCAAAGATAATTCGTGTAGTTCACACCAATTATTATATTATCAATAGAGTTCTATTAAAATCTAATGCAAAATTCAATCTTCAATAATTGTTAGACATAGGTGTGCATTATAATATTTGTTACACAAAGTAAAGCATTTCAAACTTACTTGTTAGACATAGGTGTATATTATAATACCAAAATAATTGATAAAGAACATGAATTCGAAAGTTGAGCCATGATAAAATAAAGAGATAATTACAAAAAGTACCCTGAAGTTTAGTCTAATTACAAAAAAACCTAGAAAAGCTTAGAAACTACCAAAACTACCCTTGAGGTTTGTTCCGTCTAACATCTTAGGTCCTTCGTTAGTTGACCTAACGAGAAAATGATGACGTCATCAAAAAAAATGTATGGAAATCCAAGAATGCCCTTGAGGTACTATTCATTAATTATGAGTAGACAAAAATACCCTTTGGGACTATTTTGTAATATTTTTAAAAGTTGAGGAGTATAATTGTAACTTTTAGTAATGAGCTTTTGATGACCTTTTTTTTTTTTGTATGAGGGTGTAATTTTAACAAATTATTGGTTGTATTTTTACCTTTGTGCATTGTTGAATTAGGCTTTCACATGGGGTGGAGTTGATTATTTTTACACATGGTATAGTTACAACTTTATTATGTCTTATATATATACTTACGGAAAAACAAAAGTACTAAAAACAACAAATTAAGGCATCATAAACCAAAAAGCATCATACAACTATAATGTAAGTAACAAATATGTCATAGAACAAAAGGCATCATCTTGTTTTACTGACTTAAAAAGGTGCGTTCGGCAGCAAAGAACCCAAATGCCTAATATATTACCAAAATAATATTACCAAATACCCACCGATAATTGGTTTCCCTTACATAAACCACCCCGATTTTACCATAAACTACAAAAAAATGCCCTGAAATAGTTCCAAAGAGGGCATCCAAAACATACCAATTGTTCAAATATTCTAACAATCATGCTTGAATTCAACAATAGTATCAAACATTTTCATTTTCTCACAATTTGCAACATATAAACTTTGATCATCCAAAATATTACAAATAACCCCTTGTGTTTACGAAGAAGAAACAATTTGGACCCTTTGGTTTCCAATATTGGAAGGGTATTTTTGTCCAGTTACACTTTTTTATTTTTCCTTCAATTTTTCTTTTTTTTTTTTAAATTTGTCAAGGGCAAAATTGACTTTTCTCGCTTTAGTTAGGGTTTTGTAATTACCGAAAACCTCAAGGGTAGTTTTTGTAATATTTAAACTTTTTGGGTTTTTTTGTAATTAGACTAAACCTCGTGGGTACTTTTTGTACTTACCCCTAAAATAAATATAAATAAGTAGGCGCAGCTGACTCTTGATTGACCGGGTATTTTGCATGTATTTTGGGCTTAATATTGGCTAGAATGTGGGGATATGCATACGTTATATGAGTAAATTGGGTAATATTCTTGTTTTGTGGAATGGATTACGCTTTGCTCGTTTTGTAGGAATTTATCTATATTTGTGGCATAGTGGCAATAATTCGAGCATCGCAACCGCCAATACTTGACACAAGTGACGAAGTTTGGAGTCAAGTCGAGAAGAAGTTGGACGAACCGGGCGAGAAACGGAAGAAAATAGTCTATGGGCATATTGTTCCAGGTGAGCACGGGCAGGGCGTGCTCCTCTAGCACAGCCCGTGCTCAACCCAAACAGGATGACTCAAGGTGCGGCCTGGGGCACGGCGCAGCCCGTGCCATATTGGCACGCCGTGCTCCTCTCAAGAAAGATTACAAATGGTTCGGCACCAAAGACGGGTCTGGCGTGTGCCAAAAGGTTGGGAAAAATAGAGTTTATCTAATTTCAACTAGGTTTCGACCCGAACGAAGTACAAATAGACCCGGGGCGGCCACAAACGAGGACACGCTGATTTTTACCCTAGAAACCAGAGAAAAGAGCAGTTTTCCACGGGAAACTTGGAGAGATCGATCAAGACCGCAACCACACCTTCGAGGATTGAAAATAGATCGAGAGATCGTCATCATCCCCGAGTCACTCATTCCATCGTATCGTATTTCAATTAGTTAGATTTTGATTATGGATAATTTGTCTATGAATTGTTTATTTTCAATGTCCGGCTAAAACACTTGTGATTCGGGTTTGGGAGTAGATTAATAAACACTTTTATGTGATGATTAAGGATAATTGAAGTTAATGTTTTCTTTCTCTATTCAAGTACTTTGATTTAATTCTTGTTTTATCAAAAGGCCTTTGATCTAAACTTGTTTGATGTATTAATCCATAATTCTAACCGATGAGTTTCAATACTAGATCTTGAGTACTTGGCACAAATAGATTGCATGATTGAGAAGTCGTGAATATTTGTGAGATCTTTTAATCTTTTGAACTTTTGGGAGTTGGATATCTCATGTTGAGTAGAGATGCTAACATAGATATTCCAATCAACGCTTTTACATACATCTCGAGAGAGGGGTAAATTACTTTGGTGATTGGTCTATAGAGAAGAATATGTTTAACTTGGTTTGCTTAACCTGAGCATAAAAGTGGGATATTAATTGAAACCATAACCCAGGAATCCATCCATTCATACTTGATCTTTTAATCACTCTTTACTTTGTTATTTTAGGATTAATTTCGCTTTAGTAGTAATAAAACCAAACCTTCAAATTTCGATAGTTTAGATAAAAATAGGACTATTATAATCCAATACTTAGTACATTAATTTATTAATCCCTATGGATTCGACCTTGCAAACCCTATTCTATAAATCGATCCGTACACTTTTGCGGTGAAGCTAAGAAAATAGGCGAACAAGTTTTTGGCGCCGTTCGGGATTAATTAAATTTTTAGTACTAATATTGCGATAAAATAGAACTATTCTTAATCTAGACGTTCTTTCTTTTTTTTTTTTATTTGTTCGATTTTACTTTATTGTGGTTAACTTGTTTTCTTTAGTTGGTTCGGGTAGTGCATGATCACTCGCTCAAAGCAAGAAGAATTAACACCGTTCATACCGGAGGTTGAAGCTTTTGCTAGGCGAAATAGTGCGGCTACTAAACGGGCGTAAAGACAACAGACCAAACCATGGCAGAGTTGAAGACAACAACAGAGGCAATAACGGGGTAACAACCAGGCTAACAGAGTCAATGTTGAGTTACCAATACAGAGGTTCCAGTGGCTCGGCTCAACAAAGAAGCGTCTACGCGATTACTTTTCGCCCAATCAATCGCAACTATGGTGGCATTGCCAATGTCCCGATCAATGCGAATAATTTTGAGCTAAAGCCGGGCCGATCTCGATGGTACAAAGAGAACCAGTTTGGGGGCTTCCCGTCCCAAGATCCCAACTCTCATCTTGCGAATTTCATACAAATCGCAATACTATCAAGATGAATGGGGTGACGATGATGCTTTATACGTCTTCGCCTATTCCCTTTCTCTTTAAGGGATAAAGTGCTAGAATCACAGCACCCTAACTCGGGAGTGTGAACAACTGGGATGAGCTAAGTCGAGGTTTCGTTTAAATACTTCCCACCAAGTAAGACACTACACTCAAAAGCGAGATCACTCGATTCAGCGTTTGACTCAACCTTTGTACGAGGCCTGGGAGAGATTAGGGATTTGTTGAGAGGTGCCCGCAACATGGATTTCCAAGACGTTGAGCTCTCGCTTTTTCTACAACGGGTTGATGGGACAGACGAGATCATTTGTAGATGTCGCGGTGGGCGGTGCTCTACTCGCGAGATTTCCGGAAGATGCATTCAACTTGTTAGAGGAGATGGCCATGAATGCTATCGGTGGCCCTCCGAGAGGACTAATGTGAAAAGGGTAGTCGAAGTTTGATTCGGACCGATTAAAGAGTTGACAACCCGGATGGCGTTTTGACCAATCAATGAGTACATTGACAAAGGCAAATGAGGTAAACGCGGTGCAAGTAGCGGGGAGTTTCTCTAGATCCGATAGAGGAAGCAAATTACGTGAATAACCGAATTTCAACAATTTCCGGAATAATCAAAATCCCACTCATTATCATCCGGGCCCTAAGGAACCACGAAAATTTCTCATATGCGAACACAAAGAACGTGATGCAACCACCAGGGTTTAATGTGACTAATGGAGTTATTATGCAGATCCTAAACCAACCATGGAAGACATGTTCACCTCGTTTATGAACGAGACAAGGAACATGTTCAACAAGGATGAGGCAAAGATGGATAAAATTGAAAACCATGTCACCCAATTGGGGTCCCAGGATGAAGAATCTTGAGACCCAAATTGGTCAAATAGCTACAATTATTGGTGGGCGGCATCAAAAGGCCGGTTCCGAGCAACACCGAGGTAAACCAAAAGAACAGTGTAAAGCCATTCGTCCGAGGAGTGGAACGGAATACGAGGGGGAGGAAATACCAGAAAATTCTAAAGAATCGCAGACGGCACGGCCCGTGCGCCACCGCAAGACGGCCAGCCCGTGCGCGCCTTGCCGACACGACAATCGATGCGGCGACGCGGAAACCGAGGCAAATGGCGAGGTTGAGGCCAAGGAAGAAAGGCGAGGAACATCGTCTTTGAACAAAAAAGGTGAGAAGCTTAAATCCTCCTCTAACCCCGATATTTCTAAACTTAATGTTCCCCTTCCTTTTCCCCAACGTTTTCAAAAGAAAAAGTTAGACGCACAATTTGCTAAGTTTTTAGATATTTTTAAAAAACTGCATATTAACATTCCTTTTGCAGATGCATTGGAGCAGATGCCCAATTACGCTAAGTTCTTGAAGGATGTTATGTCAAAGAAAAGGAAGCTGACTAGTTTCGAGAATCTAATGTCAGAGGAGTGCAGTGCAATAATCCAAAGGAAACTACCACATAAGTTAAAAGATCCCGGGAGTTTCACTATCCCTAGTGCTATTGGTGATGTTTTCTTTAAGAAAGCACTTTGTGACTTAGGAGCGAGTATTAACTTAATGCCCTTGTCTATTTTCAGGCAACTTGGATTGGGAGAGGTGAAGCCATCTACGGTCACCTTACAACTCGCAGACCGATCACTCACGTATCCAAAGGGAATCATCGAGGATGTACTTGTCAAAGTTGATAAATTCATATTCCCTGTGGATTTCTTAGTGCTGGACATGGAGGAAGATAAAGACGTTCCCTTGATACTTGGGCGTCCATTCCTAGCGACGGGGAAGGCCTTAATAGATGTGCAAAAGGGAGAGCTCACGTTACGGGTTAATGATGAGCATGTTCTATTTACGATATATAAGGCACTTCAATTTCATGATGGTGTGGAGACTTGTAAATTCATAGACGTAGTTGAATCCTGCATTGATGAGTATGCGGATCATACATTGTTTCGGGATACTTTGGAGTTTGGTTTGACACATTCGTGTTCAACATCGAACTTGACTATTGATATTGATAACCAAGACTTGTAGGATTGTGTTTGTGCTTTGGATAATATGCGGGGAACTACCAAGGAGCGCAAGAGGCACACACACGCTGAAAAACGTACGGGAATCAGTTCTACAGGGACGCACGACCCGTGCCCTTGAGCACGCCCAGGTCGTGCGTATGGCCGACGAAAAAATTGAAGAAAACGACGACGGCACGGCCCGTGCCAAATGGCACGGGCAGCCCGTGCCTAAGGTCGAAGGAAATCTTGAAGGAGCTTAAGATGGCACGGCCGTGCTCACCGAAGACGGCAGCCCGTGCGCCCTTCCGAAGAGGCCAAATCGAACCTTAACTCAAACCCTTGCCCGAGCATCTCAAATATGCATTCCTTGGAGCGAATAACACGAGTCCGTAATCGTATCATCACTTTTAACTTCAGTTCAACTCGATAAATTGCTTAGGGTGTTACGAAAACATAAGTCGGCGATAGGTTGGTCAATTTTGTAATTTAAAAGGCATTAGTCCATCGATTGTGATGCATAAAATTAGAATGGAAGATGTCTACAAACCTTCGGTGCAAAATCAAAGAAGATTAAACCCTATAATGCAAGAAGTCGTTAGAAAAGAAGTTTTAAAATGGTTAGATGATGGAATTATTTATGCTATTTCGATAGCTCTTGGGTAAGTCCCCGGTACAAGTGGTGCCAGAAGAAAGGGGGATGACGGTAGTAAGAAACGAGAGTGATGAGCTAATAGCGACTAGAGTAGTAACTGGATGGAGAATTTGTATTGATTATAGGAAGTTGAATGATGCTACTCGCAAAGATCACTTTCCTCCCCTTTATTGATATGATGCTTGATCGTTTGGCGGGATATGACTATTATTGTTTTCTCGATGGTTATTAGGGTATAATCAGATCATGATTGCCCCGGTAAGACCAAGAAAAGACGACCTTTACATGCCCCTATGGTACCTTTGCATTTCGCAGATGCCATTCGGCCTTTGTAATGCACCCGCTACTTTTCAAAGATGCATGATGGCTATATTCCATGATTTCATTGAGAAAATAATGGAGGTTTTCATGGATAATTTTTCGTGTTTGGAGATTCATATGATCATTGCTTGGATAACCTTTCTCTAGTTTTGCAGAGATGCGAGGAGACTAACCTTGTTTTAAATTGGGAAAAGTGCCACTTCATGGTACGAGATGGCATTGTTTTAGGCCACCGAGTCTCTTCCGCAGTTTGGAAGTTGATAGAGCGAAAGTTGTGGCAATCGAGAAACTCCCACCTCCAACAAACGAGAAAGCCATTCAAGTTTTTTAGGACACGGATTCTCTGAAGGTTTATCCGTAACTTTTCTAAAATCACTAAACCTTTAAGTCGCTTATTAGAAAAAGATATCGCTTTCAATTTTTCCAATGATTGTTTGCGAGGCTTTTGAAATTCTCGAAGAAGGCTTTGGTGACAACACCCATTCTAGTAGTTCCGGATTGAGTCAGCCCTTCGAACTAATGTGTGATGCCAGCGACTTTGCGGTTGGGGCTGTTTTGGGTCGAAACGAGACAAGATGTTGAGCCATCTACTACGCGAGGTAACCTTAGGCGATTGCCCAAAGAAACTACACTACCACCGAGAAGGAAATGCTAGCAATCGTGTTTGCATTCGACAAGTTTCGATCTTACTTGATTGGGACTAAGACGATCGTCCACACCGACCACGCGGCAATTAAATATCTGTTTGACAAGAAGGATGCCAAACCGAGATCGATTCGGTGGATCCTCTTGCTACAAGAATTCGATGTGGAGATTCGAGATAGAAAGGGTCGCGAGAATGTAGTAGCCAATCACTTGTCCCACTAGAATACAAGAAGGAGGAGAAAGAAATCACGGAGGTAATTAAGGAGGAATTCCCGATGAGCAACTTTCGATGCTACAAGCTAAATTCCCATGGTATGCCGATTTTGTTAATTATTTGGTCATGGGTTTTGCCTCCGGATTTATCATCCTATCAAAAGAAGAAGTTCCTCCATGATGTCAAGTTTTACATGTGGGACGATCCCCCGCTCTTTAAGAGGTGCGCCGACACCATCATTCGACGATGTGTACCTCAAGAAGAGTGGGAGGAGTTCTACAAAGAAGTGCCATTCTTCACCTTCCGGAGGACATTTTGGTCCCAGCGACGGCGGCTAAGGTATTACAAAGTGGATTATCTTGGCCTACATTATCTAACGATTGTTATCTATTCGTACAAAGTTGTGATAGGTGCGGCGGATGGGAAACATCTCGAGACGACATGAGATGCCAATGACCAATGTGATGGAAGTTGAACTCTTCGATGTGTGGGGATCGACTTCACGGGCCCCTTCCCATCTTCGTCCAGGCTATCAATACATTCTACTTGCGGTGGAATACGTATCTCGATGGGTTGAAGCTATTTGGCTGCAGACAATGATGCGCGAGTAGTGCTCAAATTCCCTGAAGAAAAATATATTCACTCGGTTTGGAACCCCGAGAGCTTTGATTAGTGACGGGGGTCACACTTTGTGAATAAATTAATGAGCACTCTACTTGCTAAGCGGGGTTAAGCACAAGGTAGCATTAGCATATCATCCGCAAGCAAACGGGCAAGCAGAGGTAGCCAATCGTGAGATTAAGCGATTTTAGAGAAAACAAAGTGAACATAAATCGCAAAGATTGGGCCATGAAGCTAGATGACGACTATGGGCATATCGGATCGCATACAAGATACCCTTGGGCACATCTCCGTATCGTTAGTCTTCAGAAATCGTGTCACTTGCCCGTCGAATTAGAGCATAAGGCGTTTTGGGCTGTAAAGAAGTTGAATTTTGACTTCCAAGCAAATGCGGGTGAAAAGAGGCTCTTGACCTAAATGAGATGGAGGAATTCGGGATGAAGCCTATGAAAATTCGGATTTACAAGGAGCGAACCAAACGATGGCACGATCGAATGATAAAGAAGAGAGAGTTTTTAGGGTGAACAAGTCATTTTGTTTAACTCGCGTCTTAAACTCTTTAAGGAAAGCTTAAGTCTTCAGATGGTCGGGGCCGTTTGTGATAAAGAAAGTGTTAAATCCTCCGGGAATAGTGGAGCTATTGAGCCGAGATGGGGAGACATTCATGGTGAATGGCCGAGAGAATCAAGCATTACTTGAGTAGGGAGCAAAAGGAGGAAGTGACACGCCTCACATTGCTAGAGCCATGATCAATTAAACAGGCGTCAAGCTATAGGCGTTAAATTTAGCGCTTGTTGGGAGGCAACCCAATGGTTTTGTTGTTTTATTTCTTCCCATGTTTCTTAATTTGTTTCATTTCCTTTTCTAAGTTAGGATTTTATTGCTTTCATAGATTAAAAAAAAACTCGAACACAAGGTTCGGACCAAAGACGGAAACCCGTGCCATATGGCACGTCCGTGCCCTTTCGCACTAAGGGCTCAAAAGTTCGGGCCCTAGACGGCCACCCGTGCCGTTTGCACGCCCCGTGCGCGCCAGATTTTGGGGAGCAATCTTTCGGCCCAAAAAAGACGGCGGCCCGTGCCGAATGAGCACGCCCGTGCTCATGCCCGCCGAGTGCTTAAAACCGACGGCGGGGCCTTATTTTCTTCACAAAGTCTTCCCCTCCACGCACGAACGAACAAGAAAAACCTCCTCCAATTTTTTTCGAAAATTTCTTCCAGATATCATCACTACTCACCTCCCACACTACTCTAAACACGAATTACATGTGTGAATTTGCTTGGAAGCAAGGATTTGGGGTAGATAGCACCTAGGGTTTCAAAATCCAACTCTCTTCTAATTTCGAAAATTAAGGTATGAATTGAAATTTTTTATGTCAAATTTCTTGAGAGTTATGAACTAGGGTTGATATATAATGCTTGTGTGATACTTTAGCCATGTTTTTAATTGGAATTTTCTATGGGGCTTTTTATCGAACACTTTGTGGGTTGTTGAATTGTGATGAATTTAGTTGATTGTTTGATGGATTATACTTGTGTTAGATTGTTTAGGAAGCTAGGAGCTAGGATTCTCGGCAATTGTATTGGTATGTGAATTGAACGCTTGATTATAGATCGAATTGTTGAAGATGAGCTACTATACTTCTAGTGAAATTGTTGTATTAATTCATTGTTTGTTTTTACTTGGCAAGTATGGATTCTCACGATTGTTTTGCCGGATACTAAATTGAAACATACCGAACCACGCATCAACCGAGGAACACGAGGTTGGGAGCCGCGCCGCTCGAAAGCGCCACCACACCCGGACAGCCTTTGGCTTACGGGCTCACTATTGATGAAAATGAAATATCGGATAAATGGAACCGCTCATCCATCGTTCATTCGCACCTACACGCTATACCGACGATGAATGTACCGAGCTCTCGGGATACACGGGAGGTGTGGCAAATGTTTGATCGAGTTGGATGGACCGCATTTATGCAAGGGCGGTGGCCAACCTACAAGACACTCGCACTAGAGTTCTTAAGCACTTTGTTCAGTGTCACGGCAACACGACCACGGAGTGAGCCTCGGAAATCCATTCAAGTTGGGCAACGCATGGAGAACCGTCACTATTGCCGAACTTAATCAAATTTTTGGGGTACCATCGACGCCCCATACCGAACGGCCGCAAATTACGACTCGCGTGCTTTTTGGCGATTGTTGACTGAAACTCCCGACACAGGGCTCATGCAATACGCAGCACGCACCTCCAAGGCCTCCTCACTCCGCAATCCCATATTCCGATACATTCAAAAAGTAACGGCCCATTCTGTGTTCGCCCGGTACAACAATGGGGGTATGCAAGCGAGAGAGCTATACCTACTTTGGTGTATGCTCAATCGCACCCCTTATAACATGGCGGCATACTTTGTGGAACACGCCGTCTACGTACAAACAAAGATGACGTGGGAAAATACTAATTGGGGAATGATAACCCCAATCGCACAACATTTTGGGGTTGACATAAGCCGCATGGAACCATTAGCGGGCAACAAGCATTAACATGAGCGCCCTTCTCACCATGAAGATCATCAGTAATGAGGAGAATATCCTATGTTTTCAACAAAAAGTCGGGTCTTCGTTTCCCCTTCCTAACCCGCAGCTCACAGCAGTAATTGATAACCAAATCAACTGGCTTATGTACTCCGAGGAGCATATCAGAGCCATGCAGGGTTTGGCGGCGCGAAAGAGGCGAAGGATAGCCGGGTTGCCCGATGAAGAAGACTTGGTCATGGAGGCACAGGAGTATGATAGGCGAGGAGAGAGGGGTTTGAGCAAGGCTTCCAACGGGGAAGCTTGATCGAGCGGCCCACAGGGACAGCCTGATATTCCAGAGAGCTCTCGCCAAGGCGAGGAACGTGGGGGCCAGTATGATCACGACAGGTTCTGTGCATTTGAGGAAAGCTTGCGACAGCATAGGAGTGATTTCCGTGCTTACCAAGAAGTCCAAGATCAAAGGTACCATATGCAGAGCTTGTGGAACCAAGCACACGAGCAAATGGAGTCGGAGATATTGCGCAAGATCTACGAATCGAGAATTGGCATATCTCCCGGGCCACTACCCGCCGCCACCCCCACAAAGTGATCCAGGTCCTTTCCACACTTTTCATTGAAATTCTACCTTCTCTTGCATAAGCTATAATTTCATTCAAGTTTGGGGGGGAGAGGTAGTATATTTTTTGATGGGTGTGGCGTTTGCATTCATTTAGTTGCATGTAGAGCATATAGGTTGCATTGCATTAGATGTTTTTCGATTAATTTTTTTTTATGATTTTAGCATGTTTATGGCTTTCCTAGTAGTTAGGGAGTGAGTTGACCGCTATTGTGTGTTTGTTGTGTTTTGATTGAGATCTTGGGAGCATTTGCGGATTAGTTCGTGTTGTTTTGAATTGGATGTTGAGTGTGAATTGATCGGGTTGAGAATAATTAATATGGAGTATGTGCTTGTGGGGATCATGGTTAAAATGCTTTGAATTATGCACTTACAAGCCTGTGAGCTTTTGAGCCTTTACTGCTTTCATCATATGCAGTCTTGTTTGCGATTGAGTGTGTCATTCATGTTGATTTAAATTCTAGAACTTGCTCTGGTATCTCCGTCAAAGCCACATGTGGTATGCATTCATGAAAATGATTTTAGGCCATTTTTGTTAAGCCTTTCAAGCCTTTTTGCCTACCTTATGATATTTGATGTCCCTAGTTAGCCAACTGAGCCTATTGCCTGATTTTTTGATAGCCACATTTTAAGCCTTAGAACTTAAATTGATATATCTGTTATCCTAAACTTGAGCGTATAGCATTGAGTAAAGGATAGAATAAATGATTGAATGAAGGGATATCGAGAAATTAGAAAATAGTTTGTATGATTGGTGATTGGGAATAAAAGAAGAAAAGGGGAAAAATGAGGATACTCACAAAATAGTCGGAAAAAAAACGATCAAAACAAGTGAGTCGGCATGTACTAGAAATAAGGCCGAAATTGTGATGTAAGGCGAAAGAGATTGATGTAAAAAAAAAAAAAAGGAGAAATAGAGAGGTGATAAGATATAAGGCGAATGGGAGTACATAGTTGGTTGGTATTAAGCTAATCGTTAGAGAAAAACGACGTGCTTACTAATCTATACGCTTAAGTTGAGTCACTTTATCCATATTTCCCTACCCAACCAAAGAGCCTTCATTACAACCATAAACAAAGTCCTTTTCGATTTGTGAACGCATACAAACGAGTGGCGGAGATGTGAGACAATTTGCAAGCATATGGTAATTTTTCAACATTGATATGATTTGAGCGAATACACGTCCCTTATTATTCTAGTGAGTAGAGTTTACACTTTATCCCCGAGAGGCGTGATTTGAAGTGTTTTACCATGATTTTAATAGACTTGTGCTCCGTGTTAGCTATTTGAAACTTGGCTAGTTTATGCTTGATGTCTATGGATACATGACATGAATTGTGATGCGGTGTTCTTGAGTTGCTCTTTCTTTACCCCATTTGTGTTGTCTTGTTTATAAAGTGTTGACCGACCGTCAACAATTTAAGTTAGGGGTTTGATTGACTGGTATTTTGCATGTATTTTGGGCTTAATATTGGCTAGAATGTGGGGATATGCATGCGTTATATGAGTAAATTGGGTAATATTCTTGTTTTGTGGAATCGATTACGCTTTGCTCGTTTTGTAGGAATTTATCTATATTTGTGGCATAGTGGCAACAATTCGAGCATCGCAACCGCCAATACTTGACACAAGTGACGAAGTTTGGAGTCAAGTCGAGAAGAAGTTGACGAACCGGGCGAGAAACGGAAGAAAATAGTCTATGGACATATTGTTCCGGTGAGCACGGGCGGGCGTGCTCTCTAGCACGGACCCGTGCTCAACCCAAAGGATGACTCGAGTGCGGCTGGGCACGGGCAGCCCGTGCCATATTGGCACGCCCGTGCTCCTACGAAGAAAGATTACAAATGGTTCGGCACCCAAAGACGGTCAAGTGCCAAAAAAGGGCACGGCCGTGTGCCGTCTTTGCGGAAAACAGAGTTTATCCAATTTCAACTAGGTTTCGACCGAACGAAGTACAAATAGACCCGAGGCGGCCACAAACGAGGACACGCTGATTTTTACCCTAGAAACCAGGAGAAAAGAGCGAGTTTTCCACGGGAAACTTGGAGAGATCGATCAAGACCGCAACCACACCTTCGAGGATTGAAGATAGATCGAGAGATCGTCATCATCCCGAGTCACTCATTCCATCGTATCGTATTTCAATTAGTTAGATTTTGATTATGGATAATTTGTCTATGAATTGTTTATTTTCAATGTCCGGCTAAAACACTTGTGATTCCGGGTTTGGGAGTAGATTAATAAACACTTTTATGTGATGATTAAGGATAATTGAAGTTAATGTTTTTTTTCTCTATTCAAGTACTTTGCTTTAATTCTTGTTTTATCAAAAGGCCTTTGATCTAAACTTGTTTGATGTATTGATCCATAATTCTAACCGATGAGTTTCAATACTAGATCTTGAGTACTTGGCACAAATAGATTGCATGATTGAGAAGTCGTGAATATTTGTGAGATCTTTTAATCTTTTGAACTTTTGGGAGTTGGATATCTCATGTTGAGTAGAGATGCTAACATAGATATTCCAATCAACACTTTTACATACATCTCGAGAGAGAGGGGTAAATTACTTTGGTGATTGGTCTATAGAGAAGAATACGTTTAACCTGGTTTGCTTAACACGAGCATAAAAGTGGGATATTAATTGAAACCATAACCCAGGAATCCATCCATTCATACTTGATCTTTTAATCACTCTTTACTTTGTTATTTTAGGATTAATTTCGCTTTAGTAGTAATAAAACCAAACCTTCAAATTTCGATAGTTTAGATAAAAATAGGACTATTATAATCCAATACTTAGTACATTAATTTATTAATCCCTGTGGATTCGACCTTGCAAACCCTATTCTATAAACCGATCCGTACACTTGCGGTGAAGCTAAGAAAATAGGCGAATGACTCTTAACAGGCCACTCAAAGTCAAAGCACTTTGGATCTAAAAAGTCCGCATATTTACCATTTATAGCCCATTCTCATGGCCCATGGGCTTACCTCTAGTCTGCATATGAATAATCTATATTTATATATATATATAATAAGAGACTATTCTTAGAATAGTAACTCTTATTTTTCCCGCTCATTTTTAGTTTCCAAAAATAATATTTTTTTATTTTTTGGATTTATCTAATAAAATGAGATTTTATTATTTTTGGTGGTCAACTTTCTTTAAATAAATCACTTTTAGAATTTATATAAAAGATAGAGTTCTTTCCAAATCGTGTGTGTCTTCGCATTAATTATTTATATTTGTCTTTTCCTTTTTATTTTAAACTTTAATAATTTTTTCCATTTTATAATTGTTTTTTACGTATAATATATCCAATTAATCATCTTTTTACGATCTACGGTTTTGACACCTATATTGCATATATAAAATAAAAAAAAATAAACATAATAAGTAAAAGAAAATATATGATATATTTACTCATTATTTTATAATGGACTTTAAAAATTATGTATTTGAGCTATTCTACATCAATTTATATATTCATGTATTTTGACTATCTATAATACATGTATAGTTGATATTTGAGTTTATCTCATTTTTTCATAATTATATAGAATTGTATTTAAGTTGATTAAATTCAATCAAAAATATTTATTTTAATTGAACAAAATATCTCAAAATATGTATCCAAATATTATTTATATATTATATATATCCATACATAGCATTATAATTATATATATTCATGTAAGAACAAACAAAATTTTTATTTAATATGAAATTATATTCATAATGTATATATGAAATTACTTCTTATATTTATTAACATACTTTTCATGTTAATATATATTTTTAATATTTATCAGTGTATTTTGATATTCAACTTTTAAAGTTGTACATTTTGACTATTAAATATGAAGTTGTTTATTTGATATATTTTTATATATGTACATATATAAAAATAGAATAGTTTTTCTTTTTTGAAATATTTCATTTTCCCTAAAATTATGTTGCTAAATATGAACAAGATTTTTGTTTAATTTCTTCCATAAGTCTAACAATTATTTAATTTTTTAAAACCCTAAAAATATTGGAATTTGAAATGACTTTATTTGTTGATTGTACTGAAAATATAATACATTAATATTTAGCATTGCGAAATTGTATTTGTTTTTTTCAAATTGTTACTTTCTTATAGATTATAAACATGTTCAATAAATAGATACAATTCACATTCACGATATTTATTATCAACCAAATTTATTATCCTTAAAGAAGGTTTCTAATATAATAACTTATTTTTTATATTGTTTAGTTGTATGATTTATATTCAAATTAATTAAGTTTCTATTTCAATTATTTATTGAATTTCTAAAAAAAATGCAATCACTAAAAATTAATTTTGTACAAATACAATTTGTGCATCGCCCATCTGAAAAATACCAAATATGACAACTCGGATAGAATATAATACATAGAAAATCCAAATAGTACAATAGGAATCTCCACAACTAAATTTCAAAAAAAATAAAAATTGACTCAATAACATGAATAAATAAAATACATGGTAAAATCGGCAAAAATGAAAAACATCTCCAAAAATAAATTTAATAAAAACAATAATGTTGTCAAAACTATGTTTTGTTGACCACCATTTCATTAATTATTGTACTTAGTTCTCTAATTATCTTATATACACGTGTTAACTTTTCATTTATTTTACAATGAGCTTTTGCAAAAAGTTTTGCCACTAATTTACACATTCAAAAACTTTGGAAAATAAATTTTCATCTGAATTTACTACTATAACCTTGAAAAAAGTGTGACACCAATTTTCACATTTATTAAAAATCTAGACATGACTAAAACGAAAAATATGCGATGTAGGTACGCTGTGCGGTTCTATGAAAAATCATTTTTGAAGATGGAAACAAATACACAGCCTTGAATGTATTATTTATAATTATAAAGTATGATACTTTTTTCTTTTTTGACTTCATCAATAAAAAACATTAAATAATATTTCATGTCTATTGTTTGATGCTATATCAAAGTTATTATAATGCAAGAGCTATAATCATATAATTATTAGGAAAATGCACATATCACAAGACAAAATGAAGGCTCGATATAGCGTGCATCGCACGGTAAGATACTAGTATATATAATAACCAAGTCAATTAAAAATAGTAAAAAAAACTTTTTCCCGCCTAAACGAGTCTTTCACAATTAGTAAAAAAAAATCCAATTTCGACATTAAAATTGGTGTGAAATCGAATAAAATCCGTCTCCCATCGATTTCGGTGTTATAAATATAGATTAATCAATATCATTAGTTGTATTACTGGAAAAATCTCTTATGTATTAATATCATTAGTTAATTATAATTATTCAGGGAAACAAATCAGCCGTTTTTTTGTTGCATGGGAAACGTATTAAATTAAAGTCCGGTTATAATTGCATGGGAAACGTTAAATTTAGTATTAAAAATCCGCTTAATTTGGAAGGTTTGAAATTCTAAATATTAATAACATTTGCATTGATTACAATGCCTTTATTTATATCAAGATTGTTCACTTATTTACGAGAGTTGACAACGATTGAAATATTAATGTAAAGTCATTATTTATTTTTGACAAGTAATCAATATGATTGATTTCGATCACATTTCGAACTGAAAATATAATCACAAATTGAAAAAAATTGTAAATCGAATTATTATATTAAGAAAAAAAGGAGAAAAGTAATTATTGATAAAAAGAAAAAAAGGAGAAAAGTAATTATTTATATCTTACAAAAAAATTTTTGGATTCAATCAAATCATTTGAATAATTGGGCAAACAATCATATAGCGATTGTAATATATGAGTGCAAATCCTATTACAATATTCATGCATAGTTAATATATATACTTTCTTTAATTATTCACCACCATAACACCTATAAATACCGAGTTCAACTTGCATTCAACAATCAAATTTCTTCAAATTATCTTCGCGAAAAAATTCTTTGTTGTTGCTTTGCTCATCATCTACAAGAAAAAAGTGGCACCAATTCTTTCCTTATCAAAGATCTCAATATGAGCAAATCAACTTGGGCTATGAAGATTTAAAGATATGGAGATTTAAAAATGGCACCATTGTTCGTGTTGGGGTTGGTTTAAATATTTAAAGATATGGAGATTGTTTTTTTGTCATGCGAGGGTCCATCATGCTTGAAGATCTCCACAAAATTTCACCAATCGGATGATGTCGACAATTTATTCAACGAGTTATCAAACATAAAAAAATTGTTATTTGTTAGGAAATAAATGTTTTGCTATAGAAGTACATTTCGAGATTTTGACGTTCTTTGGAACCTCGTTTGCTTTGTTTGGACCTCGGGTGTTGTGGTTTACTTTTATTCAATAACATGGGGGACACCGAGCCTTCCAAAGATTCTTTTGGTGGCAAAAGACACATTCATTAGAGGTGTCCTCGAATTCAACCGATTGAGATTATTATTAATCGGCTTTTGTGGTGCAGCAAAAACCGGTGTAGTAGATGTTGAAATGATCCCCTTATCGGCGTGAGTCCAAGTCGAATCTCTTGACTAAAAGTTCATTGACCACTTTGAATCTACAGAAAGTAATGGGCTTCGATGCAAAAATACTACCATGCAACACCTCAAAATCGACGAAGAGCCATCAAAAATTGCACCAATCGTTGTTCTTCTCGACATGTAATTATGGCGAAAAAGCTCGCAAATCGGCCAGATTCAATAAGCGATAATTGATCCCATAAATCGACATAACTGAATAAAACTCCCGAATACTCATATCCTTGTTTCAAAGCGCGAATATTAGCCTCCAATTGATCTTGTTTGGCAAAGTCGGTTTGTGTATACAATCGTGCGGATGGTCCCAAACTTCCTTCGCAGATCTCATACTTTACCAATCGAGCCCCTATAGATTGTGAAACCGAATGTTAATCTATGTAATAATCTTTGAATTATCCTCTTCCCAATCCTCCAATGGTTCTCGCACCATCCGAATCGGTTTTTCGTAGGTTTAACCTTTTTCCCAAAGTAGCATAACCCCACATAGATTTACCTCGCAATTTTTTTCATGACATAACTCAATACGAATAATTTTTTCCATCCAATTGCACACTAATTCCCTCAAGAGAGTCATCCTTACGAGCAACCATGATGAACAAAAAGATCACCAAAACGTGACCCAAAAATAAATAAAAACTAACCAAATCAGAACCCAAAACTAGCGATAACAAAAACAAAACAGAACCAAAAAACGAATAGAAAAAAAAAAACGAATGAGAAAAATGATACGCTAAAGTTGTGGCAAAGATTTAAAATTTGGGTCTTGATACCATATTAAAATAAAAGAATCCATAAAGTATTGAGAGAGAAAATAAAGACTTATATTCTCACTATGCAAAACCAAAAGTGCATTACAAAATAAACAAAGAGAGCCTTATATGGCGACTAGAAAACCTAACCCTAAAAGAACTAAAATCCCGTAAGTCAAGCGGCTACGATAATCTAGAGGGGGTGAATAGATTATCTCTATTTTCTCGACACGCCCCTATTTTTGAATCAAACAAGCCAAGACAATAATAAAGGTGCGGGAAGTAAATAACACGCGTCGATTTATAGAGGTTCAACCCACCTAGGGCCTAATCCTCTACCACCCCAAGATATCTCCAGGGATGGATTTCAAAAAGAAAAAAAGATTTTATTAATTACCACAATTAATACAACAACACCTTACAACACCTCTTTTGAGATTACCACAATCTCACTTGAAGATTACCACAATCTTCAACGGCACCTTGTGAAGATTACCACAATCTTTCTTGCACCTATCACCTAGATCATCCAAGTGTGTTCTCACCACAAGAACACTCACAATGATATCTTGTGTTGAATGATAACCCAAAAATTTAAGATTATAACTCGATAATGAATAATACAAATTTGAGTGCAAGTGTAATCAAGAAATAAGCTAGACCTCAAGATGTGAAAGTGAAAGACCTTAGGCTATTACAACAAGAATAATAACAATGAAGAACAAATTGTAAGTCCAGCGCTACGATAATCTAGAGGGGGTGAATAGATTATCTCCATCTTTTCGATTTCGCCTCTTTTTTATAACCGAAAGCTCAAACACAATAATAAAGGTGCGGAATGTAAACAACACACGTCGATTTAAAGAGGTTCAACCCACTAGGGCCTAATCCTCTACCACCCCAAAGATATCCAGGGATGGATTTCGAAAAGAAAAAGAATTTTATTAATTACCAAAATTAATACAAATTCAACTTACAACAACTTGAAAAGCACCACACTCTTTCTTCAACACCACCTTTGGAGATTACCACAATCTCCCTTTGAAGATTACCACAATCTTCCTTCAACGGCACCTTGTGAAGATTACCACAATCTTCAACCTTGAAGAATACCAAATTCTTCAACACCTCAATAAGAAGATTACCACAATCTTCTTCACCTATCACCTAGATCATCCAAGTGTGTTCTTACCACAAGAACACTCACAAGGATATCTTGTGTTTGAATGATAACCAAAAATCAAGATTACAACTCAATAATGAATAATACAATTTGAGTGCAAAGTGTAATCAAGAAAGGCCTAGACCTCAAAGATGTGAAAGTGATAAGCTAGGCAAATTTTACAACAAGAATAATAACAATGAAAGACCAAATGTTTGCTTGAAGTGTATCTTGTTGTGTTGTATCACAATTGTTGTATTGGTTGCTCCAAAACTTCCTCTATTTATAGGAGATGATTGATCAAGCATAGGCTCCTCTTGGGGATTGAAAATCTACAGAAAAATACAATTAAAATCAAGAATATAGTCATGTTAGAAATCAATCCCACAATTTAAGGAAATGTGTCTCATTTGTCAAACGGTCCGAAATTTGTCATTCAAAAGATAGAGCGGCGACGGTCGTCGCACGTAAATAGACGTTAGAAGAATACACAAAGCAAAATAACACAGGCGGCGCCGGCCGACGATACCTCGGCGGTCGACCATCACCCCAACGGTCCCCTCATGGATTTTGCAAAGATCAAGTGTTCTGTTTGAGAGATACGCCAGTGTACCGGTCGACAGGGGTCGACTGGCCGACGCCACCGGTCGACGCGCTGCACAGTGCGACCGGTCGACCCGGGTCGATTTCTACCGTCTCATTTTCTGTTCCAAAAAAACATCTTCAGTACGGGTTGCCTATAGAAGGCCGGCCGACCACGAGATTTAAATGTTGTCCAATTTTTATCGAAAATAAAACTCAAGAAATACTCCGAAAAATATAGTAAAAACATTTTAAACCGATCGAGAGTATTTAGACAACATTTAGGGACCTGTTGTAGGAGTAAAAACTCATTGATATAAAATCAATAAAAGTGTTGTCCATTATTAACAAAAATAAACTTGAGGAAATACTAGGAAAATATTGAAACCATTTTAAATCATTTAGGAGTATTTGGACAACCTTTAAAAACATTGTTTTGGTGATAAAATAAAATCATCAAAATTAAGATAAAAACATGTATCAAACAATCTCCCCCTTTTTGATGATTACAAACCAAAACAATTTTTACACAAACTAAGAGAGCAATTTTAGAAATGATTTTCCGGTAAAAACATTTGACCGTTTGGAAGCAACTAAAATTTCCAAAAAAATTAAAGCAACCAAGTAGGAGTAAATATTTTCAATAATAAGCACAAGCTCCCCTATCAACAAGCATATCAAGAATAATGTAAAAGCAATTTTCCATAAGCTAAAAGCTTTTAGCTTTTACAATTTGTTCAAGAGCTTATAAGCTCCCCTGTCACAAAACATCATTCAACACTTTTGTAAGTCCATCAAGCAATAATTGGTGAAAATAAATCACAACTTATGGCTTTTATGAGCCATAGCTTATAGCTTTTATGACAAGCTTTTATTAGCTTCTTTGAGCTAATGAGCCAATATCTTTTTCTCCCCTTTGGAATCATCAAAAAAATGTTAGGATGGTGAAAACACCATATAATAATATCAAAGCGCGCCAAAGGGACGGTTTAATAACCGTTGAGCTATTAAAGCATAGTAATCCAAGGAAAATTGGAGAATAGAAACATAAAAGATCCATAAGCTCATTAGAATGCTAAAAACATGATTTCAAAAAGATTTTACGACATTATGAAGCAAGAGAATCATGTAGAAGTTGAAAGTTTCATTGCGATATTTCAACAAACACTTTGTGTGCGTTAAAAATAGAAGAGGTTGTATATAACCTTTGTAAATGGTTTAAGCCAAAAATTTTCATATCATCAATCAACCTCATTCCAAAACAAAAAAAAAAAATCATATGCAACAAATGCAACAATAGTTCATCAAGTAAGGAGCTCAAAATAGATTCTCAAGGGTTTAACCCAATTGAGATAAGCTAAGAATGATCAAGGCATTACAAATGCCAAAAATTAGAACATCTACCAAGTAATAAGTCATGCCTTAAACAATACATGTATCAAATGTTCCAACATAACCAACTAAGCATAATGATCAAAGCATTAAGAGAAGCACTTTTACCATCAAGTACTTCATACCGATTTTTAACCCATGCCATATAAGAGTATCTTTACCATCAAATACTCCATCAAAATCATGATCATCCACAAGTCATTATCAACTTGCAATATTAACCCTTTTAAGAAAAACAAGCAAATATCATTAAGACGGATGAGTTTTACAAAAATTCATCAAAATACAAAGCAACATTAATGAAAATGCTAGAAAGTAAAGGGGTGGGGTAACATCATTCCTCATCCAGGAGAAGCAAGATCCGGAATTAAGTCCTTGATGAATTTCTTTAACTTGCCGATAGACTTTTTGCATTTTGGAGGTCTTTTGCTCCAAAGCCTCATACCTCGTCTCATGAAAAGCCCTCATCTCATCAAACTCGGCTTGAGTATACCTCTAGGCGGTTGAGTACGGTATTACCCTCCCGGATTGCTCGGTTCGCCCCTCTTCCGCTAATCTTGCGGCCTCGATGTCATCAAAGAAGTCATTAGGATCGGAGACTCTTGACCTCTTCCTCTCGCCATTTTGGTTGGTCGGATTTCCATGTTCTTGCGCATAGTGACCATTTGGGCGATGTTATCAATGTCAAAGTCGTTTTGAAATACCTCGAGTTACACTCCGACGAAGGTAGTCCCGATTGAATAAGAAGTTTACAAATCCAATTTCCCATAACCAACTTCTTATTACCTCGAGTAATGGACTCGATTAGACATTGAATAAGTATGGCACCAAAGTTAAGTGGTTCCCTCCTAGCAATCTTATAAGTCAAAAATAATCCATATTGCTAGGCATCTTTCCCGACTTACCACAAATGCAATATGCGACAATGACCGATAAAATACGATGTTCAAGTGTCATTGCCAACAAAGAATACTTTGGCCATACTCCCAAACACGTCTTAACTTCTTTCATCGACACCCCAACATTTCATCATTCCAAGTCCCACAAGAGAAATAATCCCAACCACCTTCTCTAACATGTAAAAGCCGGCAAATATCATTGGGAGTCCATCTAAAATGACGACCCTTTATAAGCGAATTAACGGCAATCGGCTTTCTATCATTATCATATTCGACCCACATATTGGCATAAAAGAGTTGGATAATATCATCATCATACAACACATAAGCATGCTCCCATAAATACATCCAACCTTGCTCCTCAAAAAATCCTCTTATAGTAGGATACTCATTTGTAAATGAACTAAAACGACACATTTTAGTCCGAGCAATAGATTTACCTCCCATCCCCGAATCCTCATAGTACCATTCCGCATACTTATTGATGAAATTAAGAGCATTGCGAGAATTTGGAGCTTGAGTAACAAGAGATTTTTTACCTTTCGCCCAACGGCAATTTTCGAGCGAAATTGTTCCATGAAGCTCGTAATTTGGGCCCGAGAGAGAATGGAATTTTGAACATCATCACCTTCTTGAGCCACGTTTCTTTGAGCGGCTCGAATGTCCCTTTGTTCGGCGTCGTCTCGCCGATTTCTCAAGTACCCTCTCCTCCGCCCTTTCTTCTCTTAGAAATGGGATTTTGATCGGTGGAATTTCTTGGAGGAGCCATATATGTAAGATTCTAGTGAAAATAAGAAGATTAGCAACAAGAATCGTGAAAAATGATGAAGAATTGAAGATTCTAGAGAAAAGGGGATGATATACGCGCAGCAAGGGTTTGGGGGATTTTCTTCTTCGTTACGAAGTGAAGAATGTTAACGTTTAAAACCTGAAAAATTGGCCTGGGCGGTCGAGGTATGGGGGCGGCCGGCCGATGTGCTGGCGACCGTCGCCCGCTTTGACCGACCCCAGGTGATTTTTCTTTCTCCTGCAGTTTTCCAAAATTCGATTTTTCACCCCAAAAGTTTTAAAACTTTGCAAAAATGTAAGTTTGGACTATATCCAACAAATATGGGTTTTTGGGAAAACATATAAACGATAAAATCGAGACTAAACATGTAGTGCCTTTTAAAAGAAAATATTTGCAAGATCAATTTGGGGCACTTAAGGGATCAAAATGAAATATCTTGAAAGATATAAGCATAAAATCGAGTTTAAAGAAAAATACGAGTAGACATACCTCGATGGTTTAAGAAACTTGATGACGTAATAGCCAATGAGTATGAAATATGTATCCTACACAATTCTTAGACAACATTTGCATAGAAAATACAAGTGTAGGCAAGTAATATGAGATATCAAAAGAGCTTATGCTATATGATTTCATAAGAGATAATAAGCCACATAAGTCTAATAAAATGCTCAAGAGTTTTAGAAAAACATGCAAGGTCTCTTTTTTAAAAAAATTGAAACTCATAAATATATAAGAGACCTATATTAAAAATAAATACTTGAAGATTCATTTTGCAATTAACACACAATTGAAAGTATGCATAGATTTAAAAATAAAATGCATATACAAATGGGAGATACGGTTTACCAATTACGCCGTTTCCATGGGTTGTGTCTTTCCCATTGTTGATGATATCTTCCCATTGAGAAGTCACTTTGTTGATGATGACTTCTCCGATTACTCCATCTCCAAGGTTGGTTACCTTCCCATTGTTGATGGTTTTTCTTCTTTGAAAATCATCTTGTTGATGATGTCTTTGCCGCTTTCAAGGATTGTGTTCTTCCCATTTTTGATCATATGTTCTTCTTGGAAATTGGCTTTGTTGAGAGTAGTTTCTCATTCTTTGATCAAATGAAACGTTCATTTGATGTTTTCTTGGTGGCATGAATTTACTCCGATTTTTGCTTTGCGGGTACCTAATAGCACATTGTTTTGTGGTACCCTCATGTGTTTGGGTCCTTTAAGATTAGCTTTGAGACTTTTAGGTCTCCAACAATATTTAGAGCTATTTCTAGCCCGACAAGAATTAGCCGTATGACCTTTTTGCCACAATAAAAACAAGTAATAATTCTAGGAGCATAATGACCAATATGCATAGTGACTTGATCCTTTTTCATATGATTAACAACATTAGGCTTATGATCAAGTCCTTTATCACAATTATGAATATCAACAATATTGGACATTTTATTGGTACTCAAGTTGGATTTTAATAAATCCTTTTTCATGCAATCAATATTCTCAACAAGAGTACTATTTTCTTTTTCAAGGTTTCTAACCTTGTCAAGTGTGGTGGTGTGAGCACATGATAGTGATTCATAAGAAGTAAATAAACTATCCTTATCATTTTTCAAAATATTGAATTCCTTTTTCAAATTTTTGTATCTAACAAGTAAGCTTTGGAATTCATTTTGAAGTTCATCATAATCATTTTGTAAATCACTATAATCATTTTGAATGACAATATCATAGGAAGTAGAGGTTTAAGACATACCTCATTTTCTTCATCGATGCCCATAAAACAATATTCAACTTCTTCATAATTGGAAGTTGTAGGAGGCTTATTCCTTAGATTTGAGCTTGTATGATCTTGAGAAGTAGATGCTTTTGTTTGACTCCTTTCATTTGCAAATACTCCATAGATGGATTCTAATTTTTCCATACTTCATGTGCCGACTTTATTCCTACAATATGTTCATATTCTAAATTAGTAAATGAACAATACAAAATATTTAAAGCCCCTTACCGTTTAAGGAGATGATTTTATTTTCTTCATCATTGAGCTTTTTGAAGCATTTTGAGGAGTATGGTGTATCTTTTCGGAATGGATTCTCCATTAATGACGGTGTTCCAAATGTCGAACCCGCAACCTTGTAGATAGCATTCCATTCTTTCTTTCCAAAAATTAAAATTCTTGGAATCAAATAGTGGTGGCTTGGTGGTGGAGGTGCGGATAGATGAGCTTCGTTCGTCAGCCGTCGATCGTTTCTCTTCACTCGCGATGTGAAACGAGCTTGCCAAAGAGTTTGGCTTTGATACCACTTGTAAGTCCAAGCGGCTACGATAATCTAGAGGGGGTGAATAGATTATCTCCATCTTTTCGATTTCGCCCTCTTTTTATAACCGAAAGCTCAAACACAATAATAAAGGTGCGGAATGTAAAAACAACACACGTCGATTTAAAGAGGTTCAACCCACCTAGGGCCTAATCCTCTACCACCCCAAAGATATCAGGGATGGATTTGAAAAGAAAAGAATTTTATTAATTACCAAAATTAATACAAATTCAACTTACAACAACTGAAGAAGAGCACCACACTCTTCTTCAACACCACCTTTGGAGATTACCACAATCTCCTTTGAAGATTACAACAATCTTCCTTCAACGGCACCTTGTGAAGATTACCACAATCTTCAACCTTGAAGAATACCAAATTCTTCAACACCTCAATAAGAAGATTACCACAATCTTCTTCACCTATCACCTAGATCATCCAAGTGTGTTCTTACCACAAGAACACTCACAAGGATATCTTGTGTTTGAATGATAACCAAAAATCAAGATTACAACTCAATAATGAATAATACAATTTGAGTGCAAAGTGTAATCAAGAAAGGCCTAGACCTCAAAGATGTGAAAGTGATAAGCTAGGCAAATTTTACAACAAGAATAATAACAATGAAAGACCAAATGTTTGCTTGAAGTGTATCTTGTTGTGTTGTATCACAATTGTTGTATTGGTTGCTCCAAAACTTCCTCTATTTATAGGAGATGATTGATCAAGCATAGGCTCCTCTTGGGGATTGAAAATCTACAGAAAAATACAATTAAAATCAAGAATATAGCTGTTAGAAATCAATCCCACAATTTAAGGAAATGTGTCTGCTGTCAAACGGTCAGAAATTTGCTGTCAAAAGATAGGGCGACCGGTCGCACAGAAATAGACGTTAGAAGAATACACAGCAAAATAACACAGGGCGACCGGTCGACGTATACCTCGACCGGTCGACCATCACCCCAACCGGTCCCCCTCATGGATTTTGCAAAGATCAAGTGTTCTGTTTCAGAGATACGCCCAGGTACCGGTCGACAGGGGGTCGACCGGTCGACGTCGCCGATCGGCCGACGCCCGGTCGACCGGCCGACCTGTCAGATTTCTCTCCACCGTCTCATTTCTGTTCAAAAAAACATCTTCAGTACGGGTTGCCCTATAGGGCGACCGGTCGACCACGAGGAGTAAATGTTGTCCAATTTTTATCGAAAATAAAACTCAAGAAATACTCCGAAAATATAGTAAAAACATTTTAAACCGATCGAGAGTATTTAGACAACATTTAGGGACCTGTTATAGGAGTAAAAACTCATTGATATAAAATCAATAAAAGTGTTGTCCATTATTAACAAAAATAAACTTGAGGAAATACTCCGGAAAATATTGAAACCATTTTAAATCATTTAGGAGTATTTGGACAACCTTTAAAAACATTGTTTTGGTGATAAAATCACCAAAAATTTAAGATTATAACTCGATAATGAATAATACAAATTTGAGTGCAAGTGTAATCAAGAAATAAGCCTAGACCTCAAGATGTGAAAGTGAAAGACCTTAGGCTATTACAACAAGAATAATAACAATGAAGAACAAATATGTTTGCTTGAATGTATCTTGTTGTGTTGTAGTTTTCTCTCTTGTTGTGTTGCTTCAAATCTTCATCTATTTATAGGAGATGATTGATCATTGATAGCTCCTCTTGGGAACTCGATTTTCTCTAAAACATTGCAATTAAAATCAAGATTATATTGTTAGAAATCAATCCCACAAATTAAGGAAAAGTTGTCTGCCGCACAATGCTTAGAATTTTGTTGTCAAACCATAGGGCGACCGGTCACGCAGAAATAGACATTTGAAAATAAGAACATATCTTTACAGCGGCGGCCGACGGGGTCCACCAATCGACCCGTGCTCAAACCGGTCCGCCTTTGATTGATTTTGCAATACGAAAGGTTTAGCTAAATAAATTCTTCCTGACCTTGGTCGTCGGCCGACGGCCGACGCCGTCGACACCTGGTCAACCGGTCCGACAAGACGGTTGACACAAAGGTTGACACACAAAGTTGCTCTCCCTCAACATGTTCTCTGTTTTCAAGTTTAAAACGCGTTCAGTGCGGGTTGCCCTCACAGGCGTCGGTTGACCTCAAAACAGAGGAGTTGTCCGATTTTAATCAAAAATAAACTTCAAGAAATACTCCGAAAAATAGTAAAAATATATTAGACCAATCGGGAGTATTTGGACAATATTTATAAATGTTGTTTTGGTGTAAAAATACATTAACAAAAAATCATCAAAAGTGTTGTCCAATTTTTGTCGAAAATTAACTTGAAGAAATACTCAGAAAAATTAGTAAAAATATTTTAAATCATTTAGGAGTATTTGGACAACATTTAAAAACATTGTTTTGGTATAAAAACAAAATCATCAAAATCATGATAAAATCATTTATCAAACAATCTCCCCTTTTTGATGATTACAAACCAAAACAATTTTACGAGGTCGATTTTGAAAACAAAACAATTTCACCGGGTAAAAATGAACTATCCGTTGTGAGCGACAACATTCCACGCAACATAATCACAAGGATGGGAGTATAGATTTTCAAAAATATTTTTGCAAAAGCTCCCCTATCAACATGCAAACGGGAGTAATATAGAAGCAATCAACCAAAAGCTAAAAGCTCGGATTCTACAAATTGAGCTTAAGTATCAAGAGCTTATAAGCTCCCCTGTCAACAAAACATCATTAGACATGAATATGAGTCCATAATACATCAAATGGACTAAGTATGATCCACAACATTTGACTTTTAATAGCCACAACTTATAGTTTCTTCCTCGAGCTTATTTTAGCTTCTATGAGCTAATAAGCTTATAACCTGTTTCTCCCCTCTAGAATCATCAAAAAGAATGTTAGCACGATAAAAACATCATATATTCATATCAAAGTGCGCAACTAAACCGATTTATCGAGCTATTTGAACATTGAAGCTTATAAACTAAATAGAAGGGAAACGTCGATCATATGACTTGTAGAAGCTTATGAAAACTCATTTGATTTGCAAAACATGATCTCTATAAATATATAAAACATTTGAACACAAGAGAATCATGTAGGTGATGAATTTTTCATTGAAACGTTTTATCGAACATTTCGCGAAAGCGTCAAAAAAAAGAAGATATATATAGCCCTTGTAAATGTAATCAAGCCAAGTTTTTCATCACCAAAAGCAATTTTACAAGCATAATCCATCCATAATCATCATACAACACAATTATATACGAATTTCAATCAAAAATCAATACATAAGCATTTTCTCAAGGGTTCCACCCAATTGAGATAAAGGAGTAGAATTCTTACCATTTAATCGGTGAGGATATGTAATAATGATGATATACAAGCAATATAATACCCAAAATATGTAATTTATACAACAAAACTCATTTGAAGTGAATTGTGTGTGAAATTTGCAAAGGGGACGAAAGTTGAGTGAAATGAGCCAAAATGGCAGAGTATGAGAACAGAGATGATTTTAACCAAAATCTAGCGGTGGGCGAATGGTCGGGGTGTGGGCGATTGATCGAGGTGATGTTCGACCGGTTGGCCTCACCCGATCAAACCCCACTGGTTCATTCTGCTTTTCCAAAATTTGAAGTTTGAACCAAAAATCCGATTTTTCCCTAAGTTTTAAAAACGTGCAAAATGCAAACGTAGACCTCATTCAATATACATTATGTCATAATCAAGCTCGAAATGAGGTAAAAGACTCGGCGGTAAATGGTTGAAAATAAATGTCCGCGAGTTATCTTTGAGACGAAATTAAGCACATCTCAAATTTCATTTTTAGAAACGCAATCCCTTAGAAAAAGATATCGAATCTCAATATGTTTAGTTCGATTATGACGAACCATATTTTGAGAAATTATAATCATCGGACTTGTTATCCCGAAAAATATGAACGTTTTAAAATTTTGGATATATAAGCCATAAGAAGATGTGCCTTTCAAATATTTGAAAATTTCTTTTAACTAAGCACTTTAATGAGATTCGTTGGGATTGTTTTTGATGTCGAGCATATAGGCGTAAGGCATAAAAAATGTTGAGTCTATCGGAATAAGAAAAGTTAATGAACATACCTCGAATATGTTAGTCAATCAATATGCCTTCCTCAACCTTTGTCAATCTATCCATTGGTAGCCATAGAGGTTGAGATGGTTCTTCCTTCTTCAATGCCTAACTTCTTCAAATGTTCTATTGTATACTATGATTGTGAAATATAACCACCTTCTTGGCATTATCTAACTTGAAGTTTAATGAAGAAATTTTGGTTCCCCATCATGCTCATTTCAAATTCACCTTGCATCAACTTATAAAATTTCTTGCACAAGGATTCATTAGTAGCACCAAAAATAATATCATCAACATAAATTTGCACAAGTAAACAATCTTGCCCTTTTTCAAAAACAAAGAGAGTAGTATCAACTTTACCTTTTGTAAAATTATTTTGCAAAAGAAAATAGCTAAGTCTATCATACCATACATGGGGTGCATGTTTTAAACAAACAAGGCCTTTTATAAAAATCATTTGGCCTAGAAAAATTTTCAAACCCGGTTGTTTTATATAGACTACTCCTTGAATAAAACCATTTAGAAAAGTGGATTTAACATCCATTTAGTAAAGCTTGAAATTTTCTTAAAACAAGAATAGGCAAGTAAAATGTGAATTGCTTCTAAATGTGCTATGGGAGCAAATGTATCATCAAAATCGACCTTCTTCATGACAATACCTTTGAACTATAACCTTGCCTTGGTCATTAAGCTTGTTCCACAATATCAAAAATTTCGCAAAATCTTAACAAGATATCTTGCACAAGAGCATAGTAATATCGAATGATAGAAACACTATAATAAGCAACACATACTATGCTTAAAAACAAATCATCAAGAGTTTCATAAAATATGTAAGTTCAAATAAGCTTATAGAAAGCTATATAAGGTCTCTTTTGAAATATGAAAACCCGAGAGCATATAGTTGAGACCTCATTTAAGAGAAGCATTTGAACAAGAGTTTAGACAAGAATGAATATGAGCAATCAAATTCATAACATTGAGAGAAGGATGAAAATCAAATGTTTTATCAAAACAAAATATAATCCTTTACAAGTCTCGGATAAAATAAGCTTTATCGAATAGTGCCCTTTTAAAAAATTGAAAAATCCTCTTAATGGCCCTTATGTAAAATACTATGAAATGTCTTGAAAATCAAGCACATAGGCATATGGCAAAAAAATATATCGAGTCTATAAGATGAATACCAATGATGAGCGTGCCTCGATAGTTTAAACGTCTCTTGATGAAGATGAAGATATATATATATATATCCTACACAATTCTCAAATAATTCTTGCACAAAACGAGTATGATACAAGTGTAGACTAAAAGCAATAAGATATATCACAAGTATGCTTATGCCATAAAAATCCATAGATAATAAAACATTATGGTTTAAACAAATGCACAAGAGCATCATACAAGGTCTCCTTTTTCAAAATATTTTAAAAACACAAATATATATTGAAGACCTTAATTTTGAAATAGATATTTGAAAACTCATTTTACAATTACGACACAAATAAAAACATGCATAATAACACAATAAAATGCATATTTAAATAGGGAGATACGGTTTACCAATTACGCCATTTCCATGGGTTATGTCTTTCCGTTGTTGATGGTATCTTCCTTTGAAAATCATCTTGTAGATGATAGCTTCTCCAATTGCTCCATTTCCAAGGATTATGTCCTTCCCATTGTTGATAATGTCTTTCTCTTGAAATTCATTGTGGTGATGTCTTCTCATTTGATCAAATGAGACGGTCATCCGATGTCTTCTAGGCGGTATGAATTTTCCTTGATTTTTATTCAGGGTACCTAATATGACATCGTTTTGTGGTACCCTCAAGTGTTTGGGTCCTTTGGGATTAGCTTTGAGACTTTTAGGTCTCCAACAATAATTAGAGATATTTCTAGCCCGACAAGTATTTACCGTATGACCTTTTTTACCACAAAGTAGAAGCATGTAATAATTCTTGGAGCATAATGGCCAACATGCATATGAACTTGATTTCTTTTCACATAATTAACAACACTAAGCTTATGATCAAGTCCTTGTTTCAATTTATCACAATTATGAATATCAACAATATCGGTCATTTTATCGGTACTCAAGTTGAATTTTGATAAATCCTTTTTCATGCAATTAATATCCTCAACAAGAGTACTATTTTCTTTCTCAAGGTTTCTAACCTTATCAAGTGTGGTGTTGTAAGCACATGATAGTGATTCACAGGAAGTAAATAAATTATCCTTATCAATTTTCAAAACATTGAATTCCTTTTTCAAATTTTTGTATTTTACAAGTAAGCTTTGGAATTCATTTTGAAGTTCATCATAATCATTTTGCAAATCACTATATTCATTATCATAGGAAGTAGAAGGTTTAGAACTTACCTCGTTTTCTTGAAGCCCATAAGACATCGTTCGTTTTCATCGTCGGAAGTTGTAAGATGCCCATCCCATGTTGTATTCAATTGAGAAGTAGATGCTTTTGATTGACTCCTTTCATTTGCATATACTTCTTCCGATTTTCTCCATACTTCATGTACCGGTTTAATTCCTACAATATGATCATATTCCAAAATGGTAAGTGAACAATAAATAACATTAAGAGCTTTACCATTTAAGGAGATGATTTTCTTCTCTTCATCATTGAGCTCCTTGAGGACTTTGGAAGTGTGTGGTGTATCTTTTATCGGAATAGATTCTCCATTAATGACCGTGTTACAAATATCGAGCCCGCAACCTTGTAGATAGCATTCCATTCTTTCTTTCCAAAATGTATAAATTTTGGAATCAAATATGTGGCTTGGTGGTGGAGGCGCCGGTAAGATAGACTTCATTCGTAGCCGATGATCGTTCCTCTTTACTCGCGATGTGGAACGAGCTTGCCAAAGAGTTTGGCTCGATACCACTTGTAAGTCCAAGCGGCTACGATAATCTAGAGGGGGTGAATAGATTATCTCTATTTTCTCGATTACGCCATCTTTTTCGAATCAAACAAGCCAAGACAATAATAAAGGTGCGGGAAGTAAATAACACGCGTCGATTTATAGAGGTTCAACCCACCTAGGACCTAATCCTCTACCACCCCAAAGATCTCAGGGATGGATTTCAAAAAGAAAAAAATATTTTATTAATTACCACAGTTAATACAACAATACCTTACAACACCTCTTTTGAGATTACCACAACCTCACTTGAAGATTACCAAAATCTTTAACGGCACCTTGTGAAGATTACCACAATTTTCTTGCACCTATCACCTAGATCATCCAAGTGTGTTCTCACCACAAGAACACTCACAAGGATATCTTGTGTTGAATGATAACTCAAAAATTCAAGATTACAACTCGATAATGAATAATACAAATTTGAGTGCAAGTGTAATCAAGAAATAAGCCTAGACCTCAAGATGTGAAAGTGAAAGACCTTAGGCTATTACAACAAGAATAATAACAATGAAGAACAAATATGTTTGCTTGAATGTATCTTGTCGTGTTGTAGTTTTCTCTCTTGTTGTGTTGCTTCAAATCTTCCTCTATTTATAAGAGATGATTGATTATTGATAGCTCCTCTTGAGAACTCGATTTCTACAAAAATATTGTCATTAAAATCAAGATTATATTTTGTTAGAAATCAATCCCACAAATTAAGGAAAAGTTGTCTGCCGCACAACGGTTAGAATTTTTTGTCAAACCATAAGGGCGACAGTGTCGCGAGAAATATACGTTTGAAAATAAGAACATATCTTTAGGCACAGGCGATCGGTCGGGACGGGAGTCCGGCCGTCGACCATGTGCCCCGGCCGTCCGCCCTGATTAATTTTGCAATACGAGAAAGGTTTAGCGAAATAAATTCTTCCCACACCAGTCGACCCGACCAGATCTTGGTTGACACATAAAGGTTGACACACATGTTGCCCTCCTCAAAGATGTTCATTTGTTTTCAAGTTTAAAACGCGTTTAAATACGGGTTGCCCTCTAGGGCGACCGGTTGACCTCAAAAAAGAGGAGTTGTCCGATTTTAGTCAAAAATAAACTTCAAGAAATACTCAGAAAAAAATAGTAAAAATATATTAGACCAATCGGGAGTATTTGGACAATATTTAGAAACATTGTTTTGGTGTAAAAACACATTAACAAAAAATCATCAAAAATGTTGTCCAATTTTTGTCGAAAATAAACTTGAAGAAATACTCAGAAAAATTAGTAAAAACATTTTAAATCATTTAGGAGTATTTGGACAACATTTAAAAACATTGTTTTGGTATAAAAACAAAATCATCAAAATCATGATAAAACCATTTATCAAACAAATCCTAACCATAAAAGGATTAAAACTAAGTAAGGAAACTAAATATATTTTATATTTTAACACTTTGGGCATATCAAATCGTAACCCGGATTCGTCCCAATCGCCAACTTTCTCGAATGGTTTATAAATTGAAACATAAGAGGTTTCCATATTATAAATAAAAACTCAAGTGAGATGGTCTAACAAACCAAAACTTGTTACACGGATCCCAAAAATTGACCTGGTGATATTTTTATTTTATTAGCGAGACCGATATTAGCGATCCATCATCCGAAAAGTATTAGTATGTAGTTCATTTGAAAGTATTAGCTTTTGTAATATTAGGCAGGTGATATAATATCACGAAAGCGAAAAATATTAGGTTTTCATTTGAAAAGTATTAGTAGTCTTTCACGAAAAGTATTATTACGTAGTTCGTATTAGTTTTTTCCGTCAAAAGTATTAGTAGTCCCCTGTGAAATGTATTTGCGGTTCCCTGAAAAATTATTAGTTTTTCCATTAAATGTTTTTTAATTTCTGAAAAGTATTAGTAGCTCTATAAAAAGTATTAGTATTTATTTGGTCATTTGAAATTCGGGTCTTTGGGTCCGCGGGTCGGATAGATCCATATATTTTGGATTCATCTAACCATTAAACCGTCGACATGAGACTACCTCTTCTTATATATATGTAAAAATGTCGTATGGAGATCGGATCTCCTATTCACATTCATGTTTCACTCCTTATTCCATTGCGGTGGATGAATGACATGCATCATTCATCCACTACAATTAGGGATGGCAATTCGAGTCGTGTTCGGGTTCGTGGGTCGTGTTGAGACATGATAATTACACAAATTTGGCCAACCCGAACACGACCCGTTTAATACACAGTAACCCAAACACGACCGAAATGACCTGTATATTTTTTTAACCTTGAATAAACCTTCTATTTATTATGATAAAATAGGAATTTTGTGTTATTTATGTATATAATATTAAAAAATATTAAAAATAAAGCTGATTTTTTTTTCCAAATGGGTTAAAAAGAGTTTAGTGGGTCATTTGGTCAACCCAAAATTGACCCATTTATTATTTGGGTTAATTGGGTTTGACACGATTATGACCGAATAATAAATGGGTCAACCCTAACCCGCTTATATCGTGTTAGGTTCAAGTCGTGTTTTTAGCAGACGTCGTGTCGGGAGATTGCCACCCTTGAGTCTACAATGAAATAGGAAATGGAGCAAAAATGCGGAGCATTAAATCTAAAAATTTAGAGCAAAATTAAAGTACTTAAATTTGAGTTTTTTTTCTTCATATAAAGTATTGTGTGCAGGTATTTGGCACGCAAGGAAGAGGAAATGAGGAACTTCATAAATTTTAATCTAGAAAAAGTAGTAGCTAGGAACAGGACATTTCCTCGTAGTTTTTTCCTCGTATATTATGTTGTTTCGAAAAGATGAAGAAACACAGGCGAATAAATGATGAAAAACATCGGCTTTGATTGCTTGAATCGTCTCTCGTTTTTGAGTATTATTATTAGGATGAAAAAGTCTTGTCTGTAGTTCGCGTATTTGCTTACAGATATTTAATTATCAATAAATGCAATAAATATTACGTCTTTCTTTTTTTAATGGATATAAAAATATTAGGAGTACATCTTAAATTTCCATGTAATAATAATACAGAAAAGACATAAAAATTTGTTTCTTCTGGTTGTAATATATTAGTCGACATAATATATTCTTAATTAGTGGCCGACGCCCTATCCTAGTTGTTTAGTGTAGCTCTCTGGGGAGAAAGAACCTATAATTACAAAAACACCCATGAGGTTTGGGTTAATTATAAAAAAACCCAGAAATGTTTCAAAATTTCAAAAACCCCTCATGTTTCGTTTTGTCTTAATCTTAGGGGGTAATTGTAATGTTTTTGTAAATGTCAGGTTATTTTTTGAAATGATTTTAAAAATGGGGAAAAATGTAAGATTGAATCAAACCTCAAGGGTTTTTTTGTTAATTTTCAAACAACTCTGAGTTTTTTTGTAATTAGCCCAAACCTCGGGGGTGTTTTTGTAATTATCCCTTAAAATATCTTGAAATAAAATAAGAGAGCGAGAATTTCATTAGTGAAATGATCAATAAACATTTAGAGGGTGTTTGGTTAAGCTTATTTAAAACATCTTATAAGCTCCTACATCCGATAAAATTTGTTTAGGAGCTTATAAGATGTTAGATCTTATTTTAAAAATAAGTACATCGGGTGTTTGGATAAAATGAGATAGTTGAGCTTATGTTTGTTTTTATATCTTATAAAATTATTAAGTATATTTTTGTCTTTTGAATGTTTAAAATAAGGAGCTTATAAGCTCTTTTAAAAAAAGTTGGGGTGGAGATACTTTTTTTGGGAGCTTATAAGCTATCTGATGACTTTTTTAGAGCTTATAACCTCTTTTAGAAAAAAATTACTAAACACATTTTAAGAGCTTATAAGCTCTTAAACATCTTATAAGTTTTTTAAGAGCTTATAAGCTCACCAAACACCCTCTTATTTAAGCAAGAAACTTCTCACAAGACTTAAGTAATTAAGACCCTTTTTTAACAAAAAAACAAATCTTGAGAGGGGAGATAATTGATGAGAATCGAACTCTAGATTAGAAATTTGGGGCTCGAGAGTCTTTAATTACTAGACTACTATTTAATTTCCCATAATTAAGAGCTTTTGAGTCTGAAAATGGAGTGGGAAAACTTATAGATCATGGAAAAATAAATAAAATTTCAACTAATATACAATCGGGGCCATAATAAATTTCCTCGTGAGAAAACTGTTGGAAGATAAAAGAATAATAAATACATTCACTGGTGGTAAATTAAATTCAAAACCACCGACGTAGCAAGTCAAGAATAACGATCACATAAAGTACTCCATTTGTCATAAATTTATTTTCTCTTATTCCTTTTTGAGGAAAATTTCAAAATAACCTTTTATTTTTCTAAAATATTTTCTTTATTTTTTCACCTCAAAAATCACTCTTAACTAAGAAATACAACAAAATTCTCGAAATGAATGTCTCACACAGAGCAAGTTTTAGTTTCTATTTTAAATATGAGTGCCCACCTCCGCCACATAAAACTATATATTTTTATATTATTGAAATATTGATGTATACAATTAAAAAAATAACTTTTAAAATAATAAAAAAATTAAAATTTCATAAATACTCAAATTTAAAATGTGATAACTCACAAAGACGGATATGTCATTCTCATCTAAATATTCATGCTTTCTAGCGGGGGTTGTTCCTATGCTTTAAAGGACCTAGTGCGGAACAAAATATGGGTCCTCTTTATTCATATAAAAATGAAACTTGGAAGAATAAAAAATAAATATAAATAAATTTTTTGTTAGTGGTGAAAATCAAACAACTAAACCCAAATATATCTTAAAAATTTAGGAACAATTACAAAAACACCCATGAGGTTTGGACTAATTACAACAAAATCAAGAGATGTTTTAAGTTGCAAAAAAACAACAAATTTGATTATGTCTTAAATTTAAAAGTGTAACTGTATATTTTTATAAATATCAAGGGAGTTTTTGTAATATTTTTGCTTATGATGGGAAAAATGTAAAATATAATCAAAAGAGTTTATTGTAATTTTCAAAAATATCTGGATTTTTTGTAATTTTCCCAAACCTCAAAGGAGTTTTGGTTATTATCCCTAAAATTAAAAAAACATAAACTGAAAAAGAACTCTTAGAAAAACATAAAAAAATATTGATACAATTCATGCTAATGGTGGAAATATAATAACTAAAGATGAATAATTTTTACCAAAAATAAATATTGGTTGACGTCTTTAATTTTTGGGGGCTTTTGAGGGGTAACTTGACTTTTGTGTTGAAAAGCTGAATTGGTATAAGGTAGAATAGGAGGTAGCCTTGTTTGGGGAAAAAATGAAAAGTGTTTAAAAAGTGGCCAATTTGGGGTAAGCCGGATCTCTAACTGTGAAAAAGTGTGTAGACTGCTCAACCAAGACACACACTTAGTAATTACAGAGTCTTTATTGTACATATATGTAATTTTAAACCATTAAAAAATAAAAAAATTCTTGGGTAGAGACCCTCGCCAGAGAGGGGTCTGTGCAGTGGCGCCACGTCGATCGCCCTAGTAACGGCCCTGCTACATAGCTCACCACAAGCTAAGTTTTAGTTTCTAGCTATTTTAAAGATTAGTGCCCACCCCCAGTGACGGAGCTACTGCTCCACTTACGGGGCATATGCCCCGTAAGTTTTTCATTTTTTTTTTTTTTTTTTTCTATTTATTATTTATATAACATTGTCCTAAATTAAAATTTACAAAATATTATTAACATTATAATATTATAAATTAAAAAAAGTATTATATTATATTCTTAAGAAAAGTATTAATAGTGTTATATAACATTATTAATGTGAAATAAGTTTATAAAAACTACATATTAATTACGTTAAAAATATACAATTTTCCTCAATTAATTATTTTTTATATAGTGTATAATCGTATTTAGTACACTACAAGAAAAAAATCGTTTATTTATCCGTAAGTAAAATATTAAGATAATTCTAAAGTGTAGGTAAAATCATTGTAGGTAATATCATTGTAGGTAAATATTTACCTAAAAATCTAAAATCTGTTGGTAAATACCTACAATATTTCGTCGGTAAATTTAAAAATTGTCGTGATTTGTCGGTATTATTTAAGGGGAAATATTTTTTTTATTATGTCGGTATTCGTAGGTAACTTTAAAATTTAGTACAAAATCATTTTGTCGATAATTTATAGGTAAATTGGAATTTTTTGTAGTGTTATGTGCCCCGTTGAAAAAAAAAAAATTCTGGATTCGTCCCCCGCCCACCCCCACTCTTGCCGCACGCGAAACCTTGAATATTGTATTTCATTTCGTATTTGAAGTATTAAATGCAATTATATATGCATTGACCATGTTAATAATAATATTTGGAATATTAAATGAAATAAAATTTGAAATAAAAAAATCGGATCGACTGTCCCTACCAAGACCAACCCCAATGGCCAATACTAAAGTTTTAATTACTATTTTAAAGATAACCACCAACCCCCACCCCCACCTCATCGCGTGATATAAATTTACCCTTTTTCTTCTAAGTTTCCCATCATTTCTAGCACAAAGCTACAACTTTTGGATTCCAGCTTTTTCTCTCTTTCTCTTTAAACCTCATTTTATCTCTGTGTGTGTGTTTGTGTGTGTTTAGAAATGGCTCAAACAACTCCAAACCACACGCAGACTGTTTCGGGCTGGGCGGCCCATGACACATCTGGCAAGATCACTCCATATACTTTCAAACGCAGGTAATTAAATAGTCCTACTACATTTTTTAGTTAATTTAGTTTTATCTCTAAATTGGCCCATATAAGTTTAAACAAGACTCGAGAAATTAAAGGGAAATAGTACTATTTATGCATATATATATATATATTTATTCTAGTCATGTCATGTACTTTGCCTGATCCATTTTTTAGGAAATTTCATGCCGCCCAAGCATAGTAATGTGCTGTATTTTGCCTGATACTCTACCATTTCCATTCTATGAATTTTGTGTAAATTTGAGAGAGAGAGAGAAAGAAATAGGAATAAAAAAATTGTGGGACCTACATTTTATTTTCACACATTTTATATGTGTGTCTTTCTCTCTCCAAAATTTTCACAAAAGTTACGAAATAAAAATGTAGAGGATCCATTTCCAGTTTCATTCATGCCTATTGTTAAATCAAAGTTGTAAATGGTGTATTTTGCGTTATACTCCTTTGTTATTAAATGTCATATTGTAATTTTTGTTGTTATTGTACTAAATAATAAGATTCGTATATCTTGGGTGCCTAAGCATTTTGGATCTTCTCTCTAATTTGAATTTGATTGTGCATCTCGAGTTGCGCTTCTCTCTCTCTCTCTCACACACACACACACACACACACATATATATATATATATATATATATATATATATATATATATATAGGGAGATGATCCTGTGAGACCACCATCCTAGGTTAGTTTATAGGACTAAATCTACACTATCCAAATAAGTAAATCAATGGCCAAAAGATATATTACAAAATATACAAAGATTTCATAAGTAAGTATACAAATGAAGGGATAAAATAGGAATCCATGAAATTAAATATAGTAACCTCTTCCTAAAAATTAGGGACGTGATTTTGTATTGATCACGTCCCCATAATCAAACGATTCACCTTTCCTTTCTCTCCTTCCCATTCAAACCTGCAATTTATTCAAATATGGCAACAAAATCGTGCAACAATTAATGAAAAGTATACAATTACACTAAATTAACTATACATTAAAATATTACTAAGTATACATAAACAATTAACTAAATATACAATTACACTAAACTACTTGTACATTAAAACTTTACTAAGTATATAGAAACATTTAACTAAGTATACAATTACATTGAACTAACTATACATTAAAATAATACTAAGTATACAGAAATATTTAACTAAGTATACAATTACACTGAATTACTTATATAACTAAGTATACAATTCCATTGAACTAAGTATAAATCCACAGTAACTAAGTATACAAATTCACTAAACTACTTATATAACTAAGAATACGATTCCACCGAACCAAGTATATAAATCCACCTGAACTAAATAATAAAACATGACTAAATATACAAGTCCATGAACTAAGTATACAATAAAACGATTATTCACAAATATGGCGGAAAGAAGTATCAATTTTGAAAAAACGCTTGAAGTTGATGATTTTTCCTCCCTAAAAATCGGGTAACTAAAAAGGTAGGATTATATTTCCTTAAAAATAGCTAATAACCGTCCAATTAACATAACTAATTAAATATAAAAGTACAATTATACCCTTATATGCCTAAATTAACTAAAATGATCTACACCGTCCAAAATTTTAAATCAAGAGTGCATAAGTGTTCTTATGGACTAACTTAAAGGATTGGTCTCATTTGAACCAATCCCTATATATATATATATATATATATATATATATATATATATATATATATATTAGGACAAATCTCATTTTACCCCCTTATATTGTCATTGAATTTCAGTTTACTCCATTGCACTTTCAATTATATCATTTTACCCCTCTCAATTTGTATCATTTTACTCCCTTATACTCTTAGAATATTATTTTATACTAATACTCCTTTATTAAATGACCATTTTATCTTCATCTATTAGTTTTAGTAAAATAACAAATTATTTTAATAGTATTTAATACTAATAAACTTGTACTTATTTTATTAAAATAATTGAAAAGTTGCCAATAATATTTCACATCTTTAATAAAAATGCATTTGATATATATTATATAATTTTATGTTTTTGATGAATAAGAAATTTAAAGTACAAATGTATTATCTAATAGAAAATATCATATTATACATTAATTTTTAGGGACTATATTAAAGTTAAATAATTAGCAATCAAATGTAAAAATATAAATATTTAAATATATTTAATGTTAATTATGTTCTAATTAATTAGTTGTGATAGTTAATTTAAAATGAGAACTATATTAAATAGAAAAAATAGTTATTTTTAAAATGAATATTCTTAAATCTAACATAATTCTATTAAATATGTTTATACAGTTATCTACATTTTTTAAATTATATTATTATAAATCATTAATGATGAGAAATTTAATACAAATAGTTTACTTATATTACAAAATATATTATTTAAAATATATATAGTACACGATTTTTAGATTTTTGATGGAAACAAAAAAATGGATATAAATGAATATGTTAGTCAACAGAAAATAACCTAGAAAAAAGTTATTTAAGAGGAATTTTATTAAATTTATTATATAGCAAATAAACTTTCCAAAAAATAAACATATGAGTTGGATGTCATTAAAGTAATCTAAAAATAATTAGTAAGGACAATTAGCAGAGACGGATGTAGGTTACCCAATGTGGGGGCACGTGTCCCCACAACTTTTTTTCTCTTTTGTTTACTCTTTATTATTTGTTTTTGAAATTAATATTTAATTGGGTGAAAAGAAAAAAATGTGCATATTTGAAAACGATGTGTGGAATTTCACATAGTTTTTTTCCTTTTCTCCCTAACTATTTATAATTTATTTTTCAAAGTTATATATAATAATTAATTTATTAAAAAAAAAAGTGTGCGATACTAATTGATTATATATAGTTTATTATTGTATATATTTTGTGCCCTCTTTCTAGAAAATTCATGGATCAGTCCCTGACAATTAGGTCATTTAATAAAAGAATTTGATTATAAAATGATATTTTTATAGTATACGGGTGGTAAAGTGATACACATTGAAAGTACAAAGGGTTACCAAATGGTACAATTTAAAGTATAAGAGAGTATATGGGGATAAAATGAGATTTACCCTACATATTATACACACATACATATCTATCTATTTATATTTTTTAAATTACTTGTTTAGTATAAACCATATATATTTTTCGTGTACTCGTAAAGTGCACCACTACATGCAATGCCAAATTAAAGTAGAAGATTAAAAAAAAAAGTACAAGATTCCAAATGACAAATTAATAGTGGTTGAGAATTTGTGGTATTAAATTATTTTTTTATTGGAATCGCATCTTTAAATGACATCATTTGTTTATAATAATAAAGATTTGATGTGGACCTTAGGAAAAAAAAATTGTAATCGACACGCGCGATAGACTATTAATTAAATTTTTTGGTGGACTAATCAAGTTATTAATTTATGAGTGTAACTTTTTCAATTTGTTAAATTTACCAGAGAAAATGGGATCAATGATGTAACCATCAAAATCATCTACTGCGGGATTTGTCACACTGATCTCCACTATGCCAAGAATGATTGGGGCATAACCATGTACCCCGTTGTTCCCGGGTAAAATAATTAATTACTAGCATTTGTTCATTCAATTTTTTTTTTTTAATTTTTATCTCTTTACACTAATTTAGTGTGAAGCATGGCCATAATGTTTTTTTTTTTTTTTTTTTTATTTTCTGAATTTGGTTGAATTAGGCATGAAATTGTTGGGATTATAACGAAGGTGGGCAGTAATGTGACCAATTTTAAAGTGGGGGATCGGGCCGGAGTCGGGTGCATGGCCGCGACATGCTTGAAATGTGAGTACTGCAAAGAAGACCAAGAAAACTACTGTGATGAGGTTCAGTTTGTGTATAATGGTATTTTCTGGGATGGCAGCATCACTTATGGAGGCTACTCTGAGTTTCTTGTGGTAGATCACAGGTAACACACATATCCATGTGTTTGTCTATCACCCACTTAATGTGTGTCATTACCTAAGGGTTCTAGCTAGTGGCCTTTTGGTTGCAATTGCGCATCAGTCGCCCCTCGGTTCAAACTTTGACTAAGTCATAGTGAGGGGTAGGGGTTTGCTCCTCCTCCCACAGAGATTAGAATCATCCCTGAAAAAGACGGATGTCCCACAATCCGAAGAAAGTGTGAAGTTTATACCTCGACTGGTGTGGGGATACTATGCGTCGAAAAAAATAAAAATGAGACATAATCTGATTATAGAGTTATATTGTATTCTAGATGCTACATAAACCACTAGATGTGGATCACTCTTTAACAAGTGCAACATCAATCAAACCTTGGATCACACACACCCACATGGGTGTGTATGATTATGTGTAATCCAAAGGTTAATGTTGTACTTGTACAATACACTAGGTGCAACATCATCCAGGATGATCATAGTAGAAATCGATTTTTTAGGCCCGACCGACTAGCCCATTATTTTTATCGGGTTGGATTGTAATATCCTAAGCCGAAAAAAATTGGACCTCAAAAGCTCGTCCTAACAGGTCTGAAAATTGGGCCGGTTCAGTCGGTCTGGTGCTTTTAGTGTATTTTTATTGACTGGACTGAGTTAGGCTCCAAAATCAACGGCCCGACCACTGTTTTGCCCGACCCGATATTTGCTACAGGCCTGATGGGTCGGGGCCGTTAATTTTGACTAGTTATCCTTGTTTATAGTAGATGGGTAAATGATCCACCTACTCCTATCATATTGAAGCTAGTGGCCTACTAGTGGGCACTGGGCACTAGTAATATTTGTATCACATGCTCATAAAAAAATAACAGCATAATAAATGAACAAGCACGAAAGTCGAACCATTTCATTAAACTTGACATGGACGTATTAGGAAACACCCCACGGCCGTTAAAATCCACATGAGAAGCCGATCCAACAAATTTAGCTAATCACTAATTGGAATCAATCTTTTGCTTTAGTTGTAGAAGTTTGTCTATATTATCTACGTGATTGATCCGAGTTTATTTTCATACGAGTGCGTGTTACCTCCACTATTATTTCCATTGTACTGAAAAACAATTTAAGTTAATTGTGAAAATTATAATACGATGAAGGTACGTCGTGCGTGTTCCCGACAACTTGCCGATGGACGCAGCAGCTCCGCTACTATGTGCCGGAATTACCGTCTTTTCTCCGTTGAAAGATAACAACTTATTGGAGTCACCGGGGAAAAGAATCGGTATAGTTGGTCTAGGTGGTCTAGGCCACGTTGCGGTAAAATTTGCAAAGGCTTTTGGTCACCATGTAACTATAATTAGCACCTCCCCATCCAAAGAGAAGGAAGCTAGGGAGCGTTTGGGTGCAGATGATTTCATTTTGAGCACCAATCCAGAACAAATGCAGGTTTGTTTCTCAGTCTAATATTTTTACATATTTCTATTTTCTTTTATTCAAAAAAAGGTTTTGTGTAATGAGTCAAAGTCAACAGTGTAACTTATTTAACATAAAGCAACCTTTTGAGAACTACATTTAAATTGACTGGTTACTATTTACTAACGAATGCTGCTTTGGCAATTGACAGTCAAAGAAAAGGACACTAGACTTTATTTTGGATACTGTATCAGCCAAACACTCCCTTGGACCTACTCTAGAGTTGTTGAAAGTGAATGGTACTCTGGTGATTGTGGGTGCACCGGATAAGCCCATAGACCTTCCATCTTTTCCATTGATCTTTGGTAAGATTAACTTATCTTCTCCTCTAAATATATGTGTGTCTCTCTGTTAATTTTTTTGTAAATCAAGGCATTTTACACTTTCTTTTTTTTTAATTTGGTATAAAATGTTAGGGATAATAAAAAAGAGAGGTTTAGCCTAATTACCAAAAATATTCAGTTAGCTTTCAAAATTACAAATACATTATGACAGTTGTTTCTAACTTACAAATTGCACCTCAAGAGGGGGTACTTGTTAAGTAATTGAAAATCTGAAAGGGGTGATTGTAACACATTAAGGTTGTAAGTTGTAATTTAGAAAGATAACTGATTTTTTTTATAATTTGACTAAACCTCAGGGTAGTATTTGTAATTATCCCTAATATATTGTATTACACACATAATCTGTCACATTCATGTCAATTTTAAATTAAACGCCAAACATATTATACTCACTCTAAGTTTATATCTATTAGAGTAATTTAATGTTATGTTATTATTGTTATTTATTTGTATTGTTAAGGGTAGTCTAGTTTTTTAACAACTTGTAACCTAGCACTATTTAGAGGAACCTTCATCCTCATTTGTGTAGTAGTCTTTTCTCTCTTCATTTGTAAGAACCACATATTCTCTCTCAATTACAATGAATGCATCAATTATTCTATCAATAACAAACGCAAGTGAACTGAATTTGTGTTAAGGAAATACATTATGCACCTTGACATGTAATGGCGTAGCCAAAAAAAATATCGGAGTAGGCCAATATACGAAATTAGAGTGGGTCAGATAAAAATTAAAAGAAAAATTATATAAATATTAACTAAAATATATATTTTTTAGAATTGGTTTTTTTAGGGGGGGGGGGGGGGCAGTGTTGACATGTATGTGAGAATATACTAAGTGATTCAAAAAATTGAAGGGATAATTACAAAAACTATCTCCGAAGTTTGAGCAAATAACAAAAAAAACCCAAAGGTTCTTGAAAATTACAAAAAGCCCCTTAAAGATTGATTTTGCATTCATATGCAAAAATATTAAACGATTTGATTAAATTTCTTCAAAATTACTTTCATTTTTTTTATCAGTTGAACTTTCCTATTTTCAGGAAAGAGAGTAGTGAAGGGGAGCATGATCGGAAGCATTAAGGAGACGCAAGACATGATGGATGTGTGTGGGAAGCACAACATAACATGTGACATTGAGGTTGTTAAAACTGATAAAATTAATGAAGCCCTTGATCGACTGGCCAAAAACGATGTTAAGTACCGGTTTGTCATCGACATTGCTGGCGAATCTTCAAAACTCTAGGAATTTCAGATTTACTACTATAACTATTTAAAATTGGACTTGAAAAAAAAAATCATCTTGTATGTATTTGCAGCCATGAATCATAATTTCTAATAATTCAACTTGTAATTCAATTTTCATGAGTGAGATTGAATTTTTCTTAAGGAAAAAGGACAAAATTATACTTTTAGCCTTATGAAGGGTAATTTTATCACTTTTAGAGGAATTTTTCTTTTGAATTTTAATAATTTATGCTTATAATTTGTGTTGTTTGTATAAATTAGAGGAAACTTTTAGTGTACAATAGGAACACTTTTCTTCCATAAGTAAAACTTATTCTACAATTACAATCTCGATCATAAAAATAAAAAAAAGATCACGTGTGAAGCACGTGCAATTAACTTCATGGGGTTGAGGAGTTTGGCTGAGTTTTGTTTCTTTAAAAGATCTTATAAGCTCTTACGTCTATAAGATGTCTTTAGAGCTCTTACATATATAAGCTCAGCAACCTCTTAACGCATACGTTTTGGCTTTTCGTGAGGGACTGAAATTCACTACTGATTGCGGATTACAAATTCACTTTGTTGAATCGTATGCATTGAATGTTATTAAAGTGCTGTGTTCCGAAGAAATATATAATAATAAGTGGAAATGGACTACCATACAAGAAATATAGTGTCTTTCTATGCAATTAAACTGAAAATTGGAAAACATATAAGTACACATATACACACACGTATATAATGGCGAAGGAAAATGATAATAAGAACCACTTAAAAATATCAAATGTGCTGTTTTTTTAATTCAAAGGAGAGGCTTGCCTTCAAAATCTTAAAAACCTCCCATCAACACAAACATAAATAAAAGATGCAATAAATATTACTGACAATTTAACAATAATTTATAAAGAAAAAGGAAAAAGATATATGAATTCACTAAATAGACGCGGCAAGAACTGAAAAAAATAAAGTGATCGAGATTAACAAACGTAGAGCTCAAGAAAGAATAGCAACTCCAAACTTTTATAATTATAATGAATATTCATATGATTTGCAAAAAAAAAACGTGCATCATTACCTCTAAGTTCTAACTGTGGCTTTTTATCTGGCCACATTATTATCCTTTATCTATAACAATTCAAATTCAAGTTTTCCATCTTTTCATTTTTATAAAATCCATCTGAATATATATCACGTGAATCATATTTATGTTATTATCCACATGATCTACACACTAAAGAATAATAAGTGGAACACGAAGAGTAAAATAGAAGATTTGATTAACCAAAAAAATCGCACCATCAGTGTCGGAAAATCAGAAACAAACCCTTAAAAACATGGTTGGAGATTTGAAAACAGATGGATAAGATTAGAATTTAGCAAACATCTCTTTAATAAATGGTTATCCGTATGTAGTAATTACCTCAAACAACTTTTTTTTACACGTAGAAAATTTTAACGTGTAAGCAACATTACTGTCTGTATGATATAAATAATGAACTCTAAGCCAGGGATGTACATATATAGCCTACTAGTGCATAAGGGGTTGTAAATTCAAAACTGCCAGCTATTTTCTTGTTTTAGTATTACTCGTGTTTCTCTTCTCCATCAAGCCACAACAAGTAAAAAATTTATATATAGACAGTGTTCGTTCGGGCATAAATTTTCTTCTTCAATCGAGTACTATGATCCAACCAATGTCGAAGATGAGAAAAATGTTATGGTCCAAAATTGGGTTCTCCTCTCGAAAGAAAGGTGTGTTTTGAATCTAGATATTACTATTTAACTTCTTTCGTCTCAATATTGAATTATGCAGTTGATGGATTTTGGGAATGATCCCATTTTTCTTAGTGTAAATAAATATGCCATATTGATCATTTACGTTTCTGAAAAATGAAACTATCCATTTCTTAGTGATTTGACTAAAAAAGTCATACTCTCTCTATTCTTTGATGAGTTAATTTGCTATTTTGTTCAAAAAATCGATGAGGTTTGGTCCTGAGAAATGTACGGGTACTGAGAAATTGTAAAAAGTGCAAAATGGACAATGAAAAACTTGTGTGAGACGGTCTCATGGATATAATTAATGAGACAAATCGTATATTTAAATAGAATTTCGACCAAAACTCATACTCATGAAAATAATCCATATTTTTGTGTGTGTTAAGATTCGTCTCATTAACTTAGATCAATGAGACGGTCTCACATAAGACATCCTCCTTAATGGATGTGATGTTAAATACCTGATTATGTTTTGCTGTCAAACTTAAGGATGTGATGTTAAATACCTGATTATGTTTTGCTGTCAAAAAGAAATACCTAATTATGTATTGTTAACTGGTTTCAGGTCGACATGGTAAAGAAGATGTGAATAGCTTGAAGAGAAAGTCAAGCGTGAATCAAGAATATAAAGACGCGTTTAGGACAAAGTCTTACACAGAATTGTGCGACAAAGCTCAAAACCAACTTGAAATAAGAAAATGTACTCTTGATAAAGGACAATCTTTTTCATCATCCTCACCATCAACACCAATATCATCACCTTATTCACCTTCTCATATAAATCATGTCCATCTCTCCGAGTATTTACTAGACCCTCCCCAAGAAACCCTAACCCCAATACTCGAAGACTCGAATCTTCATCGTTTTCTTATCGATTACTTCGATACCAGCCACGAAGCAGGCAGAGTCTGTGAGTCCGTCCTCCAAAACATCCGTCAAGTAGGCGTTAATTACGCGCAATCAAAAACATAATAAAGTTGATCGAGCTGTACCCAGACAGCACGAGCTGGACCGACAATCAATACGATACGTTGTACAAAAACCTAGCTTCAGTCGCCGCGCACAACAACCCCTTCTCCTCGACTCCTGAGAAATTGCTCGAGTTACACGATACCCATGTGCATTTGCTCCATCGATTGACATCACAATGTAGAAAGACAAAGAGGAGAACAAAATTCTTTAAGTACATCAAAAGGGGCTTAGCCACCTTTCTAGCCATGGGGGCCGGTGCAATAGCCGTTGCGCTGTTAGTCCTCGCGTTACATAGCATGGTAGGCATGGTGGCTACGCCAGGACTAGTTGCGTGTTGTTTAGGCCTCTTCATGATTAAGAAATCGAAGCGAAGAAAACGAGAATCCAAGAGAACAGGGCTCGAAGAAACACAACTAGATATTGCGGCAAGAGGAGTGTATACACTTATAAATGATTTCGACACGATGGGCCAGCTCGTGAAGGGGTTGCACAATGAGATGGAGAGTAGGAGATTTGTGGCTGAGATTTGTGTTCAGAAAGGGAAGAATGAGATTTTGAAGGAAGTTGTCAAGGAATTTCAGATGAACGAGTCTTGCTTTTTGGAACAGTTGGAGGAGTTAAAGAAGCATGTATATTTGTGTTTTCTCAACATAAATCGATCGAGAAGGCTACTTGTACAGGAAATTAATGAATAAGTGAGAATCTCATGTTAGTATAAGTCTTTGTAGGTGAAGACACTTGGTGACCTAGTGAGAAGTTTTCCAAGGCAGCGCGTGAGTGAGGACAAAGCACGTTGGAAAACTTGTGCTGGTTTGTTGGGACAATCGTAGATCTAGATGGTTGACTGCTACAAATGGCTTCAGCTGCCAAGTGATTTCTCTGAATTTAGTTTATGAACAATGATTAAGTAGTTCTCTTACCTGTGGCTTGAGTTAAATCGGTAGGGCGTTGCTACATTCCTCCCTATCCTATGGTATGGTCTGAATGAGCGCTCAGCTGCCTTTGGAGCTTCTTTATGTATTATCATTAAGATATACACAAACTGAATATTCGACAACACTAATGATCGATTATTTTCGGATTATAACATTGTATATGTGCACATGTAAATGTATTTCATTGAAAAAAATACTTCTCCAATTATTACACAATGTTTGAGTTATCTAGTTGTTGGCCGAAAAAAAGTACTGAGTTTCATGTGGTTATTTGTTATTTCTAGTTAATCGCCTTAATCACTTAGTCAAAAAAGTTATTCGTGAAACCGAGTCAAAAATAAGAGAATTACAGGGAAACTATTGAAATTAAATATACAGGGAAAATAAAAGTATATTACTGCTATTTTTTTGATAGTATGGAAAGAGTTAATTTTTTGTTAGGGAAATACATAATAACAGAGGTCTTCATTATAAGTTTCATAGAAGTTTATTTCACCACATAAGTACTCAAAAAATTATTCAGTTCCATTTTGAGCAGAGACTGGTTACTGCAAGTCAGTTAGATACTTAGATCATGTTATAGCAGGAATTTTGTCCAAAATTGACCTATTCTTTTCATTAAATGATAAATAAGGATAGAAGTTACAATATTTTTTTCAAAATTCTTCTAAAACAGCAAATAATGGCAACAAAGGCCTCAAGACTCGAGACATACTGCAACACGCAATAATGTATATCTTCTCCTCAGCACAAGCCGACATACCTAGTGCACCAATTGATACAAGTCATGGCTCAGCTCTCGACTTTTTATACTGTTCAAAGTCCAGTAAAGAAGCCTTTGCCTTGAGCCAATCCGCGGGTCTTGGCATGATAATTGCAATGTATCCCTCTCTTTCTGGCTACAATAATAGATAATACACGTTCAACCACAAGGGTTTGAAATAATTGCTTAATTTGACACAATGTGCTGGATAAATTGGCCGTGCAAGTATTATGATGACTGAACCAAAATCAAATTTCAAGCATGCTGACCATAAGGCTAAACCTAGTTAAAAGTCAGTTTTATATTCCGAAATGTGAATGCTAGGAAAAAATTCTTTGAACTCTTACTAAACCCAAGAAATTAATCCAATGGAAGCACCCCCTCCCCTCCCCCCCACACACACACACACCACCACCACAACAGGGAAAAAAAAAAAGACGAAACGAAAAACATTTTGATAATCAGGCATCATGGAAGGACTAAGCAATGCTCACAGATTTGCTAATTTGCCTTAAGCCTATGCATATTTACCAGCTGAAAAATTCTAATGCCATCAATTGCCTAGAATTTCTCGAGACAATGTGCCAGTATCTATTCTTTATTTATCCATAATTTAGCCACCCAGCACAATCTGACAAATCCCTTTTCCTGTCTTTTTTCGTTTACGTCCAAAAATGAGAAAGTTTATCTAGCCTGAGCTAAACTAGCTAAAACTTTGGAAATTTAATGCTATAATGTCTGCAAAATCCATTTAGCCAATTAAGTTCTTATAAATAATGCATATGTTGTGGCAATTCGAGCCCCTAACGTCAAACAGAGGTCATTCTAAGATAAGACAGAACTTCGTTATAATGTTCGTGCTGACCATATAGCTATTTCTAACTTCAATGTAACGGATATCATTTTCAAAGATAATCGAAAGATGGTGCCAAAAACTTTAAAACAAAACAGCGAAACATTGAAGATGAATTTTTCACCAACCGATGTGTTAAGCAATTCTGGTTGCTTGATTAATCTTTCGTTAACTTCCAAAAGAGAGCCTTTTACACAGCACCTGAACAAGCCAAATGACATCTTATAAGTTATGTGAAATTAAAGTCCCGCATACAAAAAGTCAAGAAGGATAAAATCTTGACCTCACTATATAAGAAGCATCACCAGTGCACACTTTACATAATGCGGTATTGGATTCAAAATGTTGTGCATTCTGCATAAGACAACCATCAAAATCAAATGTTCAATATGCAATTAAACATCAACTCCAACTGCTAGCTTGTTCTTTTGTTGCGTAAAACTATGTCATATGTTTTTGCAGTTCATCAAATAATGCAGACTAACAATATTGAAACAGGAAGGGAGTATGACACAACTCCTAGAAACTAACTCTGACATTAATCAAAAAAGTGAGTAACTATTATTGGCAAGGACACATGAAGAATCTTGATTTACAAACCACATGTTTGAAAATGTACAACGCCTCTTAAATCAGTCTGTAAGTTTTGGCACGCTACTTAGGAAGTGTTTGAAATCACTAAAAAAAAGTGCTTCTCACATTTTGGCTGAAAAAATCATTATTTAGCATTTGCAAATGCCAATTTCTGCTTCTGATTCTGCTTCATTTAATTAGAACACAAAAGCAGGGAGGTGGGTGCCTTAGATTTTGGATTCTTGTTTTGGTTTGATTTTTACAAACAAATGAGCACTTTTATGACTTTTCACCAAACACTCAACTTCTAATTCTATTGGCAAACACTACCAACTTATGATTCTCAACTACTTTAACTTCTTCTACAATAATCTAAAAGCAGAAGTTTTGGCAAACACTCCCTTAATATCATCCTTCAAAACCTTATTAGTATGGCTGCAATAGAAGTCCTCAGGCACCAAAACAACAGACTCTGTTTTCCGTTTTTCACTAATTCTTGTAATAAAATGGAGGACTTCATATTAAAGGTGATGAGCATGTCAACATAATCAGAGGAATTGCAATTGACTTGAACTTTACAGCAGGAAGAAAATGGTGCAGGTGTTATACAAGAACACTTACGTCTAAAGGAAACAGAACAATGAATTTACAACAGTGTGATTCCTTGGACTAACTGCTGATGTTACCTCTCATTACAAACATTTAAAACGCACATGATTTAGCTCAGTTGTACCAAGGCCTGAACCAAATCTTAGAACTATAACTATAACAAACTCTAAAATTATTTTACCGATACAATTAGCACGAATTCATTAGGTTAAAAAAATTACTAGTCACATTTTAGTATATCATTAGTTCCAGAAACATAATAGATAAGAAAATGACACACACTCATCAACACCATGTCCTAACAAAATTACAACACAAAAAAGAAACAAAAATAACACCTTTTTGCGCTTTCCAGTAACTTTAATCCCGCTTCGATCAGACTTCCCCACATTAAAATCGACAGAAGTTATTCCGCCTTTGTCCTTAAAGGCCACATGAGTTGGAGCCAAACCAATTACACACAGCCTATCAATCACAAAGTTAACTCCTCGAACCATAATTAGACATATCACAACATTATTTAAAAAGGATCTCACATAAACAATCATAGAAAATACCCATTGGCGTGACGACGAATATACTGATCATGGCCAGGCTTCATAAAATCTGAAAATTACAAAAACAAAATACATAAATCATATAATATCCCAGTTGAACACTTCAAATTATCAAAAACCTAGTTCGCATGGGCCTAAATAAGAAATTGTGACCCTTTCATTTTTTCTCCCCAAGTGTTTAAATAAAAGAGCAATATTATATGAGAAATTTCACTTTACCCGGAGCAAAAAAGTTGTGAAATTGGCTTCCACGGCAGAAGGAGGAGTATCGGGTAAATCCTCAACTTTGGGCAACAAAAGCCTTCTCAATTCTTCTTCCTCCTGTTCTTGCTCTTCTTCGTTATGCTGTTTCTCTTCAATCTTCGAATCTTGGGATGTGACTACAGATGAAGAATGAAGAACTGGGTCACAGTTCTCGTGCGAGGTTTCAGGATCTTGTTTGAATTCGCTAATGGGGTTTAACTCTTTCATTGATGTTCAATTGCTCTTTACTCCCCACCACTCCGGCTATGCGCTTCCCCGCAGAATTTACTGTCTGCAACTTTTTCATTCATACGAGGAAATAAAGTAAATCAATTTAGGTTGGGCTTGGGTTATTCAGAAATTTAACTTTCTGTTACTTGTTAATTGATTTAGGTCTATATGGCCATTTATAGCCCAAAAAAGGGTGCTTGTGGCCCATTAGTATAGATTTAGGTCCATATAGCCATGCATAGTCTTGAAAAGAGCCTTATGGCCCATTTGTAGTTTTAACATATAAACTGTTGTTGTATATGAAAATATTTTGTGGCAAATTTCATCAATTGTATTTCCAAAATAGACTTCACATCCAAAGATGATATTAAACCAAATATTTGACTTTGCATCAGAAAAATGGTAAAAAAATTTAAAGACTGCATTGCACACAACAGCTCTTTTCATTATTATTTAATATTTTTTGTTAATTACTATTAATGTCATAATTTTATATTACATTCACTACAAAAATAAAGCAATTTACCGATTCCGACAATCAGACCTATAGGTAAGTTCTTTATCGGTATATAGTTACCAATAAAATATAAAATTATTGGTAAATCGAAAGCATTTCTCGTCGGTAAATTAGTGCGATCAAATGACACCTATTTTACCTACAAAATATTATTGTTGGTAAGTGTTTGTTGGTGAGTCGTTATTAATTAGTTGGTATAGTTTGTAGAAACATCAATGTTGTAAAAAGTGTTAGGTGCTCGCAGGCGGCAGATTAGGCCTAGCGCGCACAGACGAAGCTTAGGCGGGGTTAGGCGGGACCCGAGAGGGATTAAGCGGGCCTAATCGGGAAAAAAAAATTGTAAGTGGACAAGGGGGCCAGCGCGCTGGCGGGGATTAAGGGGCTGAGACGGTGATTTTTACAACAGGAGAAAAACAATACATTAATTTTGTCAAGATTATTTTGTAGATAATCTGTAAAATTTTAGCAACTCAATCATTTATGTCGGTTAATTGAGGTTTTCTTGTAGTCGCATAATTTGGAAACAATAACCTTGGATTAACATGTGACAACCATCAAGAACAATAATAACAAATTAAATTTAAATTACAAATGCATTATTATTCTTACATCACCCCACATCTTTCCACACTTTTGCTCCTCAACCCCAATTGAAATAAAACACATTTTTTTTTCTCAATATAAAAAAGAAAACAAAGCAAAACATAAACAACAACCAATTGGGTAATTACCACAAATATTACCAATAACTAACTAATTAACAACCCTACAATCTAATCTAATCTCAGTTCCACCCCTACTAATACTACTCATCTTGATCATGGACTTGACAAAAGCCTCATAAAACTCCTCCTGAGAGGATGCAAACTTCTGAACCAATGCCTTAGTTCTGGAAGCAGTAAGCAGAGCCTGGTCTAACTACAAAAAAATCTAGAGATGTTTCAAATTTACAAAAAGCCCCTTCAGATTTGATTATATCTTAAATTTAAAGTGGTACTGCAGTATTTCAAGAAATTTCATGGGGTTTTGAAATATTTGTTGTTTTTTAAGGGGGAAATGTAAGACGGAATCAAACTTCAAATGTTTTTGTAATTTCAAAATCTCTGGAGTTTTATGTAATTACCCAGAACCTCACGGAGTTTTTGTAATTATCCCTAATTTTTAATAGTCCGGGATTTGTTTTTGGCTATTTGACCCAAACCAACATCTTTTTCAGCCATATTTTTCAGACATATATTTTGTACCCATTTTTTGAGTTCAATTGTTTATTTAATTTCTCAGACTGAGAAACATTTCTAGGGTGTCGGGATTCAATTCTTGCACCAAAAATCATTTCTCGAGAAATGCACCGCAACAATTTTTCAGAAAATGACCAATTAACTCACCAAAATAATACAAAAAGCCAGGAGGGTATCACTGTCATTTTTTATTCAAAATGACAAAAAATATGTTTTAATAAACACCGCTAAAAAGATGTTGACGGGGACAAATGGCTAGAAAACAGACACAATTTTTAATATAAATGCCTATATAGACTTATTATAAATGCTACAACAGGATTCATATATGATAAGGGCCTATGGTTACATACCTGAGAGTGCCACTAAATCATCCATAGAAAGGCCTCTCTTGGAGAAGCTTTGTTGCAACTGAGAAATGTTGAATGTGGGAAATGGTAATTGTAATGTATCATTAGCCTTTGAAATTCTTCCATCTTTCCTCCCTTTAGGCACATCCCATGTGGGACCTCCGGACTATGTCACATGATGTTCAAATTAGAGCAATTAATGCATAAATTAGATAGTAATTAAAATCAAATAGAAAACAAGTGCACTCATAGTGTAGTAATTGTGATTTACACATGTACACTCATAGTGTAGTAATTGCCATTTACACTAAATGGAGTATATGGCTGGTGCCCTTTCCTTTATGATCTAGTTTGAACAAAAGGGAGCCCAAAAAAGGGGTAATTACCTTCAAAAACATAAAATCCTTGAAGTTCGGGCTAATTACCAAAAAAAAAAAAAAAAAAAAAAAAAGAACTAGAGGAAATTGCGAAAAAACCTTTGAGGTTTGATTCTTCTGATATTTTTCTTTTTCATAAGCAAAAATGTATTTCAAAACCCTTCTTATATATCTTGAAATATTACAATTACCCTATTAAATTTAAGACAAAATCAAACATGATGTGATCTTTTTTTGCAATTTTGAAACATCTCTGGATTTTTTTGTAATTAGCTCAAACCTCAGGAGGTATTTTGTAATTATCCCAAAAAATAGTAGAAAGAGGTCAATTTTTGACAAGTTTATTGAACTTGCACTATGTATATATTGTTTAATTAATTGAGTCACTTTTAGTATCTATAACTTACTAGTGATTTGAGTATTAATTATTAAAACTCTATAACTTACAAGTGCAACAGCATCCCTAGCAGCAAGTGCCAAAATGTCAGCACAAGAGACAACACCAGGGCACATTTTCTCCACTTCCTTCTTAGCATTGTCAATCACATAAAATGCATGTAATGAAATATTTGGAGGCCCATCTTTTTCTGCTTGCTTATTTCCCTTGGAATTCAGCAGCACTGAACCATCACAACCCTTCAAAAATATAACATTATTAATATATATCAATTTTACAAGAAATAAATTAAAAGCATAAAATTAAACCAACAATTTTATTGATTACTCTAATAAAGCAGTCATGAAAGTGCATCCTAAGTAGCTGCAACTGTTTTATCATTCACCATTCCCTTCTTCACAACTTTCGTGATCGTCGATTCGGCCTTAGGGCATGTTTGTTGGTAGTGATTTACACTTAGTGCATTTGAAGAAGGCGAAATTGAAGAAAAAATAATAGTAACTAGAGAAATTACAAGTAATATGGCTGCCATAGTATTCTATGTACAACCTTAATTAGCTTGTCTATGCTTTGAATTAATTGAGAGGCTCAATGAGGTGTAAATGGTATTTGTAGGAACAAATAAAAACGTACCCCCGACATGCACCCACCCATTTTTGGTATGTTTGTTGAGCTAAAACCACTTTCATGAGTTCGTTAAGAGTTGTTTGAGAACGAACCCAATGACATATATTTTTAATCTTCTTATCTTAAAAAGTTAGCAACTCAGTTTGCTTAAGCATGAAATAAGGTTCCATGTTGGCTAGGCATGCATGCACGTAGGAAAGATAAGTACATAATTTTAAGTAAAATAAGGGGGATATCAGGGCCCAGGCCAGATTGGTCCCCTATCTTTGCTACTGTATTTAAATAGGGACGACTCAGTGTTGTCTCTGGCCTTAAATGACCATACGGATCTTGTACTCCTTTAATACATAATTTCATCTTGTATTTTAGTTCACTTGAATGTAGCGTATAAGATAATGTCATTATCAGACACGAATATCATTGCGATCGATATATTCCAATACCATAAGAAATATAATAGAAGATTAGAAGATCAAAATATAATATAAATCCCCCTATACCCGCGGCCCGTCCGTGCATGTAAGACAATTAATATGAACGGATAACAATATGATGATGGTGCATTAGGTATCCATAAAAATGTTATCCGTTCAAACTCTTAACTAACTCATTTTTTTAAATTTATATTCAGTGTATTAAAGAGAGAGAGAGGGACAAAAAACAAAGATATGTACAACCTTTCTTTTAGGTTTGCACACTAACCACCCTATGCAAGAGAACTTCTAATAAAATTATATGAAAGAAATCGAAATTATTTGGTGGGTAGGAGTTGAACAAATAAAGTCAATAGATAATTTATTTTTTGCGCTAAAAAGATTATTGTATTGATTTCAACTTGTCACATAATATGTTGGTTGAATATTTGTAACTCACTATTGACCTGGGATAAAATATCACCAATCACACTCCTTCAAGAAGCTTGTACCAAAAAAAATGTATGAAACTTATTTATTTATTTATTTTCGCATTTTGTAAATTTTGTATGTTAGTAGTCCTACATATCCAATCCAAAAATCTTGCTCATAGTTGTCAACACATGGAGGTGTGGCTAATTTCATGGTGATTGGCGCAAGTATAATTCCTTCTTTTGTTTACTAAAGTTCGATAAAGAATTATAATTCAAAAGTCAATTTCAATTTCTATATGTTAATTGTTACACGTTTTAGTTATGTGCATGGCTCCTGTATGTCTTAAATAATATTGAATTCTTATCTTTTTATTAGCTTAAGTCCTAGGCAATACTGTTTATGTAAAAATAGAGTAAAGATGTACTAGATAGAAAAATAATTTTAAAACTGTAAAAAAAGTTTAACGATAGCCATTGAACCCATATAACGCACAATTTCTTTTGAAATTCAACCAATCACAATTTATATTTCCTGAAATTATAATTACAAATAAATTGGAAACAAACTTTCTGAAGCTGCAAATTAATCGCGCTTCTTATTTTTAATACTCTAATGTATAATTAAAATCGCAAAAACAATGACTAAATACAATCTGAACCAATTCTTTCTGGGCCCGAGTTCATGGGTTACTGACTCCCATCTCAACGACCAACAAACACTTCATAATCCCCCACTTCATAAAATATATACTTAATGGGGCGGGCTGCTTTCAGTAAAATAGTAAGCACGCCGCGGCCTGTCAACAGTGGAAGCCCAAAACAGACAAGAACTCGGCCCAGATATACCCTAGAACTGGACCCGGCTCGCGTATGTCCGTCCGAAAGCCCAATTGGATGGAATAACGTTTGAGAAAGTTTTGGTTATGCCATCAGTTGTGGTGATCATAAAGGACAGAGATTGTCCATTCAGATAAGAATTGGATTGCCAATTAGCTCCCCAGTTTCTGGACATAGTCATCCACCCTGTTTTTGAGCCCTTGATTTGGACTGATCGGATGGACCCAGCATTGGCCACGTTGCTAATCAAAACTAGCTCAAAATAGTCCCTTCCATTCATGGTGAATCTAACTCCTCCACTCTTCACACACGGAACCCTGCATCAAAAATACATATCAAATATTCGCCGTTAGATTTCGTAAAGCTTTTGCCTAAGGTGTATGGGCTTGCATAAGCCTGGTGTTATGTATTTTGGGATTATTCCAAAACTTACCTCGAACTTTAGTCTATTTACAAAAAAAAAAAAAAAATCCAGTTATCTTTTAAAATTGCAAACAATCACTTGAGGCATTACAAGTAGAATGTCAAATAAGCCGATTTCGACTCGGCCTGGTCTTGACCCGATAGACTAAAGAGAAAATCGGGTGCAGTCGGGCCAAAATTTTACCGGGCCACTTATTTTTGGACCCACGCCCAGTAGATGGAAATACACATGGACAATCGGACCGACCAAGTCGTGCCTATTTTTGGGCTAAATGGGCCATGGCAAATAGGTTTGGTCTCTTTTGGGCCTCCAAAATTGAAGCCCAGTCCAACACTTTTACTTCGGCGGGCCCATTTTCACACGACTATTTACAAGTTCCCCCTTGGTAAATAAATTATCACTTTTAACACTCCTGAATAGGTACAATTTGTAAAATATAAGTATGTGTCAATGGAGTATTTGTAATTTTGAGAATAACTATGTTATTTTTTTTTTTTTTTGGATAATTAGACTAAATCTCAATGGCAGTGTTTTTGCAATTGATCCCATAAAACTCATTCGACCCTGTTTCACAGAAGTAGTGCCCACCAAATCAATTAAACTGTCGCATTATACTCTTGTAAAAGTATTTTTATTTAACTTATATTAGTAAATGCATTTCTTCCTGATTTTTTACATTATTTTCCTAAATTAGGTATAAGTATTTTTTTAACAAAACGAAAAAAATTATATAAAATTTTCATTTTGGAATTTGTCTCGATACCGAGGTTGATAAAATCCCCATTTTACCCCCAACTAACGACCGAAAAATATTTTGTTTGTCGTGGGTATAACAGAAAAGTGAGCCAGTAAGTGAAAAGGAAAAACCTTTGGTAGAGCACAGGCACGATACCGCCTCTATAGATGCCAATCTTTTCCCAAGCCGGCTGAGCCATGTCGAAATGCTGGCGCGGAGGGTTGCACCACCCTCCGTTGTCACTAGGAAGATCATAGTTTGGAGGGCAGAAGTTTGTTGCAGTGACAGTCACAGACACCCCCCTCTTGCACCACTGAGGATCAGCTTTGAAATCACATATAATCTTGTAACATTGGCCACATGATGCCCCATTATTGAACAATGCAGTGCTCAATGCTGCAGTTCTAGTCCCATAACCAGCCGAGTACAAATTGCCATAACCACAAGCACCCCCTATTCCAAGAAAATAGAAAATTAAGTCACTTTTTTAGTTTTCAATCCTTGATCAATTTTCAAGGAAATAAGAAGAAAGAAGCATAAATTACAACAATTACATATTCAATTTAGTCTAATTACAAAAAAGACTAGTTATTTTAGAAAATTACAAATACACCCTTATATTGTATTACCCACACGTTTGCACGTACTTAATAAATACCCTCTCGCTCAAAAGGTGCGTTTTGTAAAATAAAAATAGAAACAAATGTAAAGAGATATTTGTAATTTTGTCAGATAATTGGGTTTTTTTTTGTAGTTAGATTGAATTTAAAATGTAGTTTTTGTAATTAATCGGAAAAAGAATGGTAATAAATAGGTAAAATTTTCTTTAGATATTAAAAGATCACGTACCCATTGTACCGGAAGCATCACTGCCTCCATAGAAGGTTGCATGAGCCCGAGTCCATCCAGAAGCTGTGAAGGCATTGGTATTGATGGTGAAACAATACAATCCAACTATAAGTGCTAGCAATAAAATGCGACTTTTCTCCATTTTTTTTATTTAATTTTGTAGTTCCTTTTTTCGTCGTTCGATTGGAGAAAGAAAGAAGAGAAGCAAGACGAGTGTAAGATGATTAGACGAAGATGTGAGATTTTCTTGCCAAGAAGACAAAATTTAGTGGGAGTTATATAGGTGCAAGAATTTGTGCTAAACAAACAAACGCAACCTCACATGTGCCAAGTAGGCAAAAAATAAAAAAAAAAAATCTATCAATATTAAAATTGAATTATCTCTGAGAATTTTGAATGTCATTCAATTATTCCCACGTTCTCTTCCCATTCCATACAACCCCACATGGGATATCCCAGCAGAGGAGCCGTGATTGGATCAAATTATCAAACCATAAATATTATTCATTTCTCACATCCTTTAAAGGCAATGGTTGTTGTTATATGAAATAGAAAACATTAAATTATATTCAATGACTTTTACATATAATTTTTTGGCAAAAACTTATTCACATTATGTGACATTTCATGTGCCATATATGGTACACCCCCTTTATTCTCATGTGTGATGCACATGCCTTTGACATTACATTGTGAGGTGCTGTTATTTTCTCTGCCTAATGTAATTTATGATGCCTAACCCTTTTTGCAGTTTTGTAGTTGCAATCAATGCAATAGAATAGATGTCTAGTAAATCAAGCTCAAAGCAGTTCATTTGAAGTTTATGGAGGACAAGCTTGACATAAATTTGATCAATCATGTTTTGAAGATCATTCACACCTTCTTAATTAAGGTCAAACTTGAAATGCAATAGTTATTGAATATGTTTCAACTATAACCCTCCGAGTCTTAATTTTACACATTGTCTTTTAAATCGGACGGGAACAGACCGAACCATCTGGTCAATTCAACTACGAACGAGAGGCCTGATCCGGCTAGACTCATTGGCGATTGCAGGGGCCAACTTGGGCCCCGCCCTCGCTCGCCCCCTCCCCCAAAAAACAATTTATTAAATAATTCTAAAAAATATATATTTTAGTTACTATTTATATATATTTTTTTAGGTTTTTATCTGATTCACCTCAATTTTGTGTATTGGTCCACTCCAATATTTTTTCGGGCTACGCCATTGACTAGACTCATACTTACGGTCGAACGACCAAAACCCGGTTGAACTGATTATAATATGCATGCCAAAAATTGGTGGAACCAATACTGACATCCAGTTTTATATACATTTTTGTTTTTCAACTTGTACAGAAACTTAAACTTATAAACTTGATATTGTGTTAACTTCATGTGATTATTCGAATTTCGGTCATGTTGGATATTTCTGGATTTATATATTTTCAGCTTTAAAGTGTATTACATAATAATAAATGTGTTATATAATTATTCTACAAAAACTCATGTCAGACCGTCTAACGAGTCTGATTTGTTAGACGGATCTGACCCGCGGATCCGGTGGCATTTCCGTGATATTAGTAGTGGTGTTTTAATAGTTTTCGGGGACCACCTAGTATAATGATCCTTCGAAAAGTATTAGCCGCCTTCTAAAACGTATTAGCAATTCTTCTGAAATGTATTAGTAGTTCCCTGAATAGTATTTTAGTATTTCTCTTGAATATACTCCCGAAATGTATTAGCATACCCTCAAAAAAGTGTTAGTAGTTTATCGAAAAAGTATTAGTAGTTCCCTAGAGAGTATTTTAGTAATTTCCCTGAATATAATTAAATTTTTCTCCCGAAATGTATTAGCAGTCCTTCTGAAAAGTATTATCCGTCCTTCTAAAAAGTATTAGCAGTTCTTTTGAAATGTATTAGTAGTTCCCTAAAGAGTATTTTAGTATTTTCTCATGAATATACTCCCGAAATGTATTAGTAGTCCCTCAAAAAAGTATTAGTAGTTCCTCGAAAAAGTATTAGTAGTTCCTGGAGAGTATTTACTAGTTTCCCTGAATATAATTAAATTTTCTCCCGAAATGTATTAACAGTCCTTCTGAAAAGTATTAGTCGTCCTTTTAAAAAGTATTAGCAGTTCTTCTGAAATGTATTAGTAGTTCATTAAACAGTATTATATTAGTCCTTCTAAAAGTATTAGTTTTTTTATGTTAAAAGTATTAGTAGTCCCAGTTAAATGTATTAGTAGTTCCATGAAAAATATTAGTTTTTCCCCTGAAATGCTTTTAGTAATTTCCCTCTGCATAATATTATTTTTTCCAATAAAAAGTATCAGTAGTCCCACTGAAAAGTATTAGTTATTACCCTAAAAAATATTAGTTTTTCTCTTGAAAAGTATTAGTATTCCTCTAAAAAGTATTAGCAGTTAACCCCAGAAGTTTGGTCTAATTACAAAAAAAAGCTCCAATTATCTTTCAAACTTACAAATACTCCTTTGGGATTTGTATTTCCCTAATAAAAACCCCTCTTGATTGTGTAATTTTTAAAATAGAAACAAATGTCAAGTGATATTTGTAATTAGAAAGATAACTGTTTTTTTGGTAATTAGACGAAACCTTAGGGGTAGTTTTTGTAATTATCCTAAATATTTATGGTTTCTGATCATCATCAATTGAGTCCAATTATCCCAACTTAGCGTGTTTCTTTTTGGCTGCGTAAACGAATCATCTTTCATATTCAACTTCGAATTTTCCCCCTAATTTAGCACAGAGAGAATCAAGGAAGAAGAATGGGGCTGCTCTCCGATTATCTCGAACTTTCTGTTTCTAATTTCTTGTTTCGGCGGAATCGTATATAGTCTAAATATGTTTTTTTTTTGTGTGTTTTCCGTTCATGTGCTGTTGTGAATAAAAATGCGCAAAATCGAAAGGAGCAGACTCAAACCAGGGGATCACATCTATTCATGGCGCACCGCGTATATTTATGCTCATCACAGTTAGTTTTAGTTGAACTTATGTAATTTTTAATGTTCTTTTAAAGATTTAGGTCGGGTTTGGGGGATCCTTCTAACGAACTTAAATCCGTTAGACCGTCTGATAGGCTAGCTCATAATTATTTTATGCAATTTATTGAAAAATGTAATCAGTTTTCATTAACAAAACGGTTAATTTTGGATCGATCGGTCGAATCGTGAAACCAGTTGAGAGACCGATTTGATCACCTACATGATGTTTAAAAACATTGATTTCACATTTGAAGTTCAATTTTTGCCCTCCTAGTTGCTCATGTGCGGAATGGCGTTTTTGACCATTCGCAAGTAAGGAATGTTCGGTTTGCAATTTAATACTCTTTTTGGGTGCTTATCGAAATTGAGAGATGATATTTATGACTACTTATATCCTCTTAATTCAACGATCATGGATGAATCAGTTGCGTTATGCGTACAAGAATTTCACATTTCAGTTGACAATTTTGGTTTTTACTTGAATATACAAATACTATTGCTTGATTGACCAAAAGGGTGGACATTTAGCCAAGTAAATTCTATTATTTTCCAAGTTGTCCATTATTTAAGGGGACGTGTTGAATAGAAGGAAATTATACCAATTGACACACATAAAATACATCCATTTTATGACCTTTGCCATGTGATGATACCACCATTCAAGCAAGGCCCATGAGATGGGCTCTATTTAATTATATTAATCAAGAATTTTAATTTTCAGAAGGGAAAATTTAAATTAAGAGCAACTGGGCTATAAATTTCAACCATGCTCATAGCTTGCAATCATATCACCAATTGACCTCCTAATTTAATTATCACGGAAAAATGGATACCAATCATTGGAATATAATGAATTAGTTAGGTGAATATATTATATCAGTTATTATCTAATAAAAGGGAACTATAACTGTTCAAGCTTCAGAAACCCATCACCTATGCTATCAGGTTTCATACTAGGATAAGTTGACAATATAGTTGCATAGCTGTTTAAAAGAATATGTAGCATGGAATTTTCACAGCAAACTACATAGTTAACAGCTAAAACATTATTATCTGGGAGTTTGAATAATGATTGAGCTGGGAATGGAAAAGAATTATAACATAAAAAGCAATGAGAAAATGCATAAAAATGTTTAGTGGGAACTAGCAGAACCCGAAGAGTAGGGAATGTTGCACCCTAGTATATTGTTGGGCTTGGCATAGACCCTTACAAGTTTATTAAACTAATCACCAAAAATACAAGAAATGTTTTAAACTAGATATGAGAGATTGTAAATAAGGAGTACTACTCCTTACAATGAATCATTAATCTATTTCTCTCAAAAAACAAAATTCATTAATCTATCAAGGTCCATATTTAGGAGAAGGGGAATGTTGGGGACAAAAACGATATTTTATTAATTGCCCAATGGACTTTTAATAAATAAATCGGCTCAAAGGAGTCCGGGTTTGGCCCATCGGCCAATTTCTTGTTGGTTTAAATTTATGAGAAAGGTTTCATTTTTAAAATGACAGGATAGTGTATAGGCTTAACTCAAGGCCGAGTAGGTCTGTCTCCGCAAGACATTTAAAACGCCCGTATACAAGTGTTGCCGGTTTCGCGCTCGCCTCTAAGATACAACGACTTTACAGTTCGGTTAGCAAGACAAAGAAACCGGAACAACAAATAACAAGCAAAGTGTTTGACTACTTTCAAGCTTTGAAGGAGGAAAAATGGGCAAGATGCAAAATGTAATGCTCGATTTAATGTTATCTCGATTATTTTCGTGTATCATTTCATCAAGAGGGGCTCCATTAATATAGGCAACGAAATGCCCGTGCACGGAATATCGCGTCCGGAGGCTCGAAAAGGCACATTTTCGCCGAACGATGCACTGCCTTGAGAGAGCACGGCCTGAACAAGACGGGGCGTGCGCCGCCCGTGCGTGCTCAAACCTTCGGCACCAAAGACGACCCAGACAACGCACGGGCGTGCGCCGCCCGTGCGTGTAGGCGCAAACTCTCGGCAGCAGTAGCACGACCCGACCGCACGGGCGTGCTCCTGCCCGTGCACCTGGGCCGAAACATTTTCCCGTTGAACTCTTTTAATTAAATCTATTTAATTAATTACAAAAATTAATTAAATATTTAATGTTTAAAGGTTTTTGGTCCAAAAGAATAATGGCCTCCAAGCCCAAGCCCAGCCCAGGGGACCGGAGGCCGGGCCGGGCCGAGCCGGCCGGGCGGGGCGGCGCGCGTGTGTGCTTTGACCAAACCCACAAGCATGTAGGTCCTCTCCCTTTAAAAACTTGGGTGCCCCTAAGGCCCAAACCCATTTGTCCAACTTAGGATAAATAAAATGTGCAACTTTACCTCCTTTTTCCTATGTGGGATGGAGCATCTCTCCTCCCCACATTTTCCATTTTCCATACCATTTATTTGTATTAAGTGGCTAACTTCTAGCATTAATTTCTCATTCACCGGAATCGGTTTGAGAAATTCCAAATGCCATTCTCATCTACTCTCTTAGTAGAATTTTTACAAATAATTTAATTCCATTTTTCACAAATGGAAACCACTTAATTAATTGGTCAAAATCGGGTCAACACCCCATTTATCAAAGACCAATTCCAACAATCCCCCACATGAATGAAATTAATGCATGCATGTATGCGCATTCGCTTGAAAGTCTCGGCGAATCGTTATTGCATCAGGATAGGTAGCTTGTGGCTTTGAACCTTCCTTAGTAAGGTACTATCGGATTTACTAGCTGCTTAGTGACGCGATGTCTTGAACTACTCACCGTTTGTGTAAAACCAAGACAACAAGATACTTACACAATAACAACTCTAACACTTGTTGTTCTCACGTTGTGTCCATTTCTGCCCTGGACCATATCTTAGATTCATAAGTGTTTCATTTGAAGCGGCCATTACTTCTCACTTATATAGGTGATCTCCTATTGAAGAGTATCTGCAATACTCCACCTTTCGGTATAGGAATCATTAAGAGTCTTAAACTTAACCTCACCACATTCAACAGGTTTAAATACACTTGGATGTATCGAGAATGAGCTAACACATTTTCCAAGTGTTCAGTTGAACATTCATAACTTAGTTGTCCCATTGAACCAAGGTCTTGGGATCTCCAATTCACAAGGTTGGGTTACCGCTATGAACATTCTTTAAGTTGTGGATTTTAAACCCATTCCCTTAACAGTTTATACGGTGATGATCTCGATTTATGCCTTTTGTAAGCGGATCCACAAGGTTTTCCTTTGACTTCACGTAGTCAACCGAAATAACCCCATTCGAAATCAATGTCTAATGGTATTGTGTCTCCGACGTATATGTCTAGACTTACCATTGTACATATCGCTTTTGTGCCCTTCTAATTGCCGATTGACTATCACACAGTGTATCAAAACAAACAGTAATCGCTTATTCCAACAAGGAATATCCTCCAAGAAGTTTCTAAGCCATTCTCGCTTCTTCTCCATCTTTATCCAAAGCGATGAACTCGGATTCCATAGTGGATCGAGCTATGCACGTCTGCTTAGAAGACTTCCATGACACCGCTCCTCCACCTATTGTGAAAACAAATCCACTTGTGGACTTGGAGTCTTTTGTGTCGATATCCAATTGGCATCACAATATCCTTCTAATTTTTGTTGGATATCTTGTATAAAGTATTCCATAGTTCATGGTATACTTTAAATATCTAAGTACCCTTGTCACGGCTTTCCGGTGATCCGCACTGGGTTACTTGTGAACCTACTTAGTTTACTCATGAATATGCAATGTCGGACGTGTACGATTCGTTAAGTACATCGACCGCCAATTACCCTTGCATATTCCGGTGAGAACCGGTTCGCTTCTATTCTTGGCCAAGTGTAGACTTAGATCTACTGGTGTCTTAGCCGGAGGATTATCAAAAGCATTAAACCTTTCCGAGTATGCTTTCGACATAATGGGATTGTGACAAGACAATTCCATCTGAAGTCCTAGAGATTTTAATCCCTAATATAACATCAGATAATCCCATATCCTTCATGTCAAAGTTTCTTTTTAACATGTTCTTAGTATTCACGATTAAATCATGACTACTTCCCATAATCAACATATCATCTACATAAAGGCATACTATGACGTAATCATTTGTAGTACCTTTAATGTAGACACACTTGTCACATTCGTTGATCTTGAAACCGTTTGACTTCATAGTCGAGTCAAACTTTTCGTGCCATTGCTTAGGTGTTTATTTTAGTCCATAAAGTGACTTAACAAGTTTACACACCTTTCGCTCTTGACCGGTGCAATGTACCCCTCGGGTTGTTCCATATAAATCTCCTCTTCAAGTTCCCATTCAAGAAGGCAGTTTTAACGTCCATTTGATGTATCTCAAGGTTATGCAAAGCTGCAATAGCAATGAGAACACGAATGGACGTAATCCTCGTGATAGGAGAATATGTATCGAAGAAATCATATCCCTCCTTTTGTATAAACCCTTTAGCTACCAATCGGGCTTTATACTTGTCAATAGATCCATCCGCTTTATACTTCCTTTTAAGGATCCACTTGCATCCCAAAGGCTTGCAACCCGGTGGGAGATCAACCAACTCCCAAGTGTGATTTTGCATGATGGAATCTATCTCATTATTGATAGCTTCTTTCCGAGAGGAGCTTCGGGACTAGACAATGCTTCTTGAATAGTTCGGGGTTCGTTTTCTAACATATAAGTTAGAAAGTCAGGACCAAAAGACTTAACTACTTTTGTCCTTTTTTTGCGTCTTGGTTCCTCTTCATCATCACTTTGAGGTAACCCTCAGTTTCATAAGTCCGTTTACTCGAACTTTCTTTTTCCGTTCTTTGTTCGGAAAGATATTCTCGAAGAATACAACATTCCTTGATTCAATGATCATACCTTCATTTATATCGGGAATAGCCGACTTGTGCACTAAAAAGCGATATGCACTACTATTGTTAGCATATCCAATGAAAGCACAATCGATCGTCTTGGACCGATTCTTACTTGTTTTGGCTTAGGTACTTCGACTTTAGCCAAACACCCCACACTTTAAGGTATTTGTATGACGGTTTACGTCCTTCCATAACTCATATGGAGTTTCATTTTTACCTTTTGTGGGATCTTATTAAGAATATAGTTCGCAGAAAGTATGGCTTCCCCCACAAATTTTGGGGTAAGCGAACTTAGCAACATCGCATTCATCATCTCCTTAAGAGTACGATTCTTGCGTTCGCAACACCATTTGATTGAGGTGAGTAAGGTGCGGTCGTTTGATGAATTATACCTTCCGAGCAAAATTCTTCAAACGGAGCAACATACTCTCCGCCTCTATCACTTGAATCATATTAATTTTCAAATTAAGTGATTTTCAACTTCATTCTTATAAGTTTTAAAAGCTACTAAAGCTTCATCTTTGCTTTTCAAAAGATATACATAACAATATCTTGTGCAATCGTCTATAAACGTTATGAAGTACTTTTTCCCACCTCGAGTTTGCACAAGTTTTAAGTCACACACATCCGTATGAATTAACTCGAGTGGTTTGGTACTTCTTCGTTCTCGAATGAAACGGTGCCTTGGCCAATTTTGCTTCAACACAAATTTCGCATTTGTCTTGTGAATCGGTTTTAAACGTAGGTATTAATTCCGCATTCACTAACCTTTTAATTGTATTGAAGTTTACGTGTCCTAATCTATCATGCCATAAATTAGAACAATCCAACAAGTAAACAAAAGTAACGTTTTTGTTCTTCGCCTCTTGGCGGAAAATGGACATTACGAGACATTTTAAACAGGCCCTTATCAAGGTAACCTTTACATAAAAAGCGACCATTCTTGGTTATTACAAACTTGTCGGACTCAAACACTAGCCTAAATCCGGCCTTGCTAAGCAACGGACCGGAAACCAAGTTCTTGCGGATGTCCGGGACATGCGGCAAAGACATCTACAAGCGTAAGCTCCTTCCCGAAGTCATCTTGAGCACCACCTTTCCAAGCCCAACGATGTTGGAAGTCGAGGAGTTCCCCATGAACAACTTTCTTCCATTGATCGGAGTGTAGGAGGAGAACATCTCCTTATCGGCACAAATGTGACGAGTAGCCCCGATATCTATCCACCACTCCCTTAGGTTATCCACCATATTGGCTTCAAAACACAACGGCGGAGAGATCGAGCTCCGACAATTCCCCTTGAACTTTTTGGCTTTGCCTTTCTCCTTCGGAGGAGTGCTTACGTTTCTTGCTAGTGCTCGACTCGGCAAGATTGGCCTTAGCCTCCATTCGATTCTTGGTTTTAACATCTCGATTTCGGTTGTCTTCTTTAATGCGAACGAACAATCGAGATCCTCAAGCCCCATCTCTTTACGCTTGTGCTTGAGGTAGTTTTGAAGTCCTTCCACAATGGCGGCAATTTTTCGATAATTGCAGCCACTTGAAAAGATTCATTCAAAAGCATCCCTTCAGACACTAAGTCGTGAAGGATGATTTGAATTTCCTGAACTTGGCTGATCACCGTCTTGGTGTCAACCATCTTGTACTCCAGGAATTTGCCGACAACAAATTTCTTTGTCCAAGCATCTTTCGTCTTGTATTTCTTCTCCAAGGATCGCCACAATTCCTTGGACATCTTGAACGTGCTATAGACATTGTAGAGAGTGTCGTCTAGCCGTTCAAGACATAGTTGCGACATAGAAAATCGCTGTTATGCTAAGCATCCACGATTCTCCGGTTGTTGTCAACCGTCTTCTTCAACGGCAAGCAGGGGGGTCGATCCTTTAGGAAACGAGCCAACCCCAAAGTAGTAAGGTAGAACGGCATCTTACATTTGCCAACGTTTGAAGTCGGCACCGAGAAAACTTGGGCGGCTTTTCGCCATGAGCGGGGGAGCGTGACCATGGGTGTGAACGAGATCGAATCGATGCCATCGTCTTCAACGTAAACGTAAGAAGATTTTTCGTCTTGCGATTGTTGGTTTAAATTTATGAGAAAGGTTTGTTTTTCGAGAAAATGGCGGGGGATAGTGTATAGGCTTAAGTCGAGGCGAGTAGATTCTGTCTCCGCAAGACGAAAATGCCCCGTATACAAGTGCTTACGGTTCGGCGTTCGCCTCTAAGATACAACGACTTTAATGATTCGGTTAGAAGACAAAGAAACCGGAACAACAGCGAACAAGCAAAGTGTTTGACTACTTTCAAGCTTTGAAGGAGGAAAAATGGGCAAGATGCAAAATGTAATGCTCGATTTAATGTTATCGATTATTTTCGTGTATCATTTCATCAGTAGGGCCTCTATTAATATAGGCAACGAAATGCCCGTGACGGAAAATCGCTTTTGTAGGCTCGAAAAGGCACATTTTCGCGAACAGACGCACTTTCAGGAGAGCACGGCCTAGGAACACGGGCGCGCCGCTGCCCGTGCGTGCGTGTGCTCAAACCTTCGGCACCCAAGACGACCCAGGCACGGGCGTGCTCGCCGTCTTGCGCTGGGCGAAACATTTTCCGATTGAACTCTTTTAATTAAATCTATTTAATTAATTACAAAAATTAATTAAATATTTAATGTTTAAAGGTTTTAGGGTGCCCCCAAGGGCCCAAACCCATTTGTCCAACTTAGGATAAATAAAGTGTGCAACTTTACCTCCTTTTTCTATGTGGGATGGAGCATCTCTCCTCCCCCACATTTTCCATTTCCCATACCATTTATTTGTATTAAGTGGCTAACTTCTAGCATTAATTTCTCATTCCCAGGAATCGGTTTTGAGAAATTCCAAATGCCATTCTCATCTACTCTCTTAGTAGAATTTTTACAAATAATTTAATTCTATTTTTCACAAATGGAAACCACTTAATTAATTGGTCAAAATCGAGTCAACACCCCATTTATCAAAGACCAATTCCAACATTTCTCTTACACGACCCCCTACGGGGCCCATCTCCCGGTATAAAAAAGTATCTCCTATTATTTGTAAGTAAATTAATTCATTATTCTCCTATACATTTATTATACATTATTCGTTTACTATTTATTCTCTCGTTCATCGTGCTGACTTGAGCGTCGGAGGGGTCTCCCTGGGACAACCCCCGGGGCCTTCTAACATTTGCGTGTGTGTGCAGACAAGTTTCCATCAAAGGATTTTCCAGCTCAAGAAGAAGAACACGAGAAGACTTCCCCCTCGGGAAGATGAGTGACGTGAAGACTTCCCTCTCGGGGAGAGGATTTTGGTCAACTCCGTTGACTTGGATTGATTTGCCTTAAAAAACAACATCATTTTGGTGTCGTCTATGCGAACAACCAAAGTACACGAAGATGCAAACTCGATTGCAAGCACGTGCAGTCGAATCTCAAGCTGTAGGCCGTGGCGCCAGGGATTCCAGCAAGAAGAACGACCGCCCGGAAAGCGGGGAGTGAGCCCTCTTCCTCCTGGAGAAGTGTCATCCCCTCCTCCGTTCGCAAGAGGGGCATCGCCCCCTCCATCTGGGGGGCTCCGCGCGCTAAAGAAATCGGTCTAACTCAAGAAGCCTTACAAGCTTGGATGGAAGAGATTTCCCGGGGAGCAGCTCGACACGCACAGAGAGAACAAGTAGCTGCAGCCGATGCCGCATGAAGACTATCCCGAGCTCCGCCCGCCATTGAAGACCTTGACCTAGAAGGACAAGAAAAAAGAGATGAAGGATGTGGCAAAAGCCAAGAAGGGCCGCCAGTAGCAGAAGGAGCTCAAGCGACACTGTCCAGCCATACTCATTCACAAGCTACCGCTTCGAAGAAAGGGAGTCCATTGAGCCCTGATATCCTGGTAGAACATCTACCCCCGGAGTACGATGGAACCGAAGATCCGCAAGGGCCTCGACCTCTCCCACCTCCTAGTCAGAAACACCGCAATCCAGGTTGTCGATCAGCTCACTGGAAGCCTTTCCACTCTGCCGTAGAAGTTTCCGGCAATGGCGCACCGCCTTATCATATTAGTATCAAGACTCTCTCATCATTTCGAAGCGATAGGACCAGGAACCTTTGTAGGCCCCAACTGAATTGGACGTATCCTTGGCCAAAAACTCGACACTAGTAGGAGACTGGAAGAACAACTCACCCGTCTCAGCCTCATGGGCAAGCTAACTCTTTGTATGGGCACACTGCTTAGACAAATCCGACATCTCACACTTATAATGGCTAGATGCGGCCTTAAGCGCCTTCACCTCACCCCAAAGTTGTCGGTTCTTTGCCTCAGTCACCTTGCCTCGATGGTCCAAAGCTGCAGCGAAGTTCAAGATCTACAACATAATGTATACAAGTCTTAGCCAAGTAAAGAGACAAAGCATGAAAAATGGAAATGCAAAGAAACCGTGGAAGCTTACCCGAGCATCTCCACAAAGGTGAGTCTCGATGTCCTTGAAGGACAAAGACCCAAGGAGGGACTGATCATCGACCGATAAAGCTCCTCGGGCACTGGCGTAGCCCAAGCCAGAATTAGTATAGTCCCATTGGGACTGAATCTCCTCGTGACGGTTCACTTCACCAGAGAAGATAGCTCGGGGACCAATACTCTCAGATGCAACAACACCAGGCTCCATCACTGGCCTCTTCCCTCCAGAAGGACCTAAATAAGGATGAGAAGCCGGATCAACATCATCACGATCACTAGGGCGCGAGCTGGGGTGCCGATCACCCTACTGGCGGGGAGGGCGCCTATCACTCTCATGGGGAGAAGGGCGCGTCCTATCACTCCGAGGTGGGACACTCGAGCTCTCTCCAGCAGCAGACTTCCCATTGGCCTTCTCCTTCTTATTTTTCTTAAAAGCCATCAACTCCGCAATGTTGTAACTCTCCTTACCTGAAAAGCAAGCAGAAATAATATTAGAAAAGAGAATCAGTCAAAATGTACAAGTAAAGTGGGAAGCAATGCAAAAAAACTAAGCCTGATGGGATACCCAAGAACTCCCTAACATTCAGAAGATTTTTTAACAAGCCCCGAGGCCTATAAGCTTCCGCCATCTCCTTCCGGGAAGTGGAAGTACCTCGGGCAGTCTTAGCTAGCCTCCAAAACCCACTCGTGAGGAATCTCCTAACCATTATCCCTCACATAGAAGAAATCCTCCTTCTACAGCCCACCAGGAGAAGGAAATTCATCAAGGAACTTGCACTGAGGATGTGGGAATAAGTGGAAGAAGGTGTCACCCGGAGACTTACGGGCATAGAACAAGGAATGAAATCCATCAACAATCAGAGTCAAGCCCAACTGCCTCATAGCATGCTGATAACCTCGTATACATGCATAGGCATGGGGAATTAACTAACCAACACATGCTCCTACCGACCTAAGGATCAATATGAGAAAAGTATCTGGAGTAAGGACAAAGCCAATAGAGAAGCTGTAAAGGTACATTGTGATAAAGCCCTCGGGTGGATGAGTGAGCCTGTTGCCCGAACCCGGTGCCAACATCACAAACGCTGAAAGAAGCTCAAGCCACCCCACAACCTACGAAGACAGATGGATGACACTCGACTGGCCAACTCTCCTGGGACAACTGATCGACTCCTGGGAGGAGGCCTATACTGGTACATGGTGGGGTGAACCTCTTCAGGACTATCTTTTTCGGACTCCGCCTCAGAAGACTCATCACTTGAGCTGAAATCCATCTCAAGCTCTACTTCCCCATCACCATCAAAGTACAACTCTGGAGCAAGGGGAGGAATATCAAACTCTATGGAGAAAGATGGACATGGAATGACTGAACCAGGAACTGAACGCCTGATAACACCTCGGCCTCTATGCGGAATGGAAGAAGTTCCGGATATGGGATATGACTTGAAATATACAAAAACTCGGGGGAAGAGAGAGAAAAATGGGAAGAAAAATGGATCGGGGGGCTCGGGACGCCCCCGGAGGCGCGCCGCACGCCCTCCTTCGCCGGGAAGGGCACTCGGGCGCGCGCTTGTGGCCGCCCCTTGGCGCCCTTGCCCATTCCAGGGAGGCACCATGAGGCGCCCTCTACGGATCAAGGTGCTCACATATATCTCTGCTCGATGCACTCCAACTCTCCATGTATTCTCATCTCAACTCTCACCTCAAGTCTCACCCCACCTCTCACTTTCAAAATTTCCTAAGTCTTCTACAAAGTAAAAATTTCCAAAGTTGATAGGTCGAAAAAGAGAATTTACCTTTGGAAGACATGGTCACATTCACAAGCTATCCCTCCAAGTATCCTTATGCAAAACGGTCAAAGATTCTCCAAATACAAGACAAGATATACAACAAGACAAGCCAAATATTTCTACACCTGATTAGCTTCCGCACTACTTCATCCCTCTGCAGCACCGAAACTGGGCGGCTTATGCTGGGGACAAAAATGGTATTTTATTAATTAATATATAATTTATTATATATATGTTTATTTAATATTAATTGCCCAATGAGCTCTTAATAAATAAACCAACCCAAAGGAGTTCGGGTTTAGCCCATCTGTGAATTTCTCCTACACGGCCCACGGGACCCATCTCCCAGGTATAAAAAGTTCCCTCCTATTATCTGTAAGTAAATTAATTCATTACTCTCCTACACATTTATTATACAGTATTTGTTTACTGTTTATTCTCTCGTTCACCGTACTGACTTGAGCGTCGAAGAGGCCTCCCTAGAACAACTCCCAGGACCCTCTAACATTTGCGAGTGTGTGCAGGCAAGTTCTCATCAAAAGATTTTTCAGCACAAAAAGAAGAAGATGAGAAGACTTCCCCCTCGGAAAGAGGAGTGACGTGAAGACATTTCTATCGGGAAGAGGATTTTGGTCAACCCCGTTGACTTGAAGTGATCTGCCTTAAAAAACAACAGGAAAATTTTAAGAAAAACCCAAATTATGAGCGATTTTCTACGGCCAAAAACTATTTTTTTTCTACTTAACCTACTGAACTACATGAAAATTTCTTCGGTCCCATCTCGCAGTGAGGAGGAGAAGGGACTGTAGAATTTTTTTTATAGTTCATGGGATTAAATAGAAAAAATAGTTTAGGGGGTGATTCCAAAAATTGTGAATAGTTTGGAGGTATATTAAAATTACAATAGTGTTATGACAAATTTGTCATTATATGGACTTTAGCACTCACAAGTTCAATAGTACTAAATCTTATGATTCTTAATTGCACATGTAAGATTTCATTTATGTGTATATATATGCCTTGGTGCAATGAAATGATTACACACGGTTTTCATAGCAGAACAAAATTATTGCTTAGTTTGCTTCATTTATTCCTTTGGCTTACTTTATAGTTTATCACAAATCATATCATATCATATCATATATACAAATATATGTACCATAGATATTAGACATAAAATATAGATCATTTACAGCACGTTATCAACACGAGTTACTGCTCGAAAAAAGGTTTGTATATTTCAAGTTTGAATTTATTAGTACTAATTTATTTTTATTTTCTTTGTAGAAAAATGGCTGGTATCGAAAAGCAAAAATTCCAGATCCTTGATAACACTGGCAATAATTATTTATCATGTTGTCTGGATGTTAAATTGCACCTTCAGGGTCAAGATCTAGCAAAAACCTTGAAGCCTGTGAAAATTGAAGAGGCCGTTGTAAAAGATGAGGTCAATAATTATTTATTCGCCATCATCTTTCTGATGATTTAAAAAATGAATAAATACAAATTGAAAGGCCTTCTGAGCTATGGCAAAAGCTCAAAGATAGATTTGATCACACCAGAACAGTGATACTCCCACAAGCACAATATGATTGGCAACATCTGAGGTTGCAGGACTTTAAGTCTGTTGTCGACTATAATTGGGCATTATTTAAAATTGACTCCCGACTGGCTCTTTGTGGGACAAAGTTGTCTGAATATGATAAATTGGAGAAAATTTTCTCCACATAAATCAAATATTGTGCTACAAAATAAAGATAGACAACGGTGATTTAAAACATATTCCGAATTAATCTCGGTTCTTCTCACGACAGATAAAACCAATGCGTTCTTTGTTGAAAAATCACGATTTGCGACCTTCGGGTCTAATGCAGTACCTGAAGCACATGCTAACTCCGGTAGGGGGCGATTTAGAGGCCGTGAGTATAAACCCGGGCGTGGTGGCCTGTTCGCCTTATTTTTTAGCTTCACCACAAGTGTACGGTGCAGTTTATAGAATAGGGTTAGTAAGGTCGAATCCACAGGGACTAATAAATTAATGTACTAAGTACTGGATTGTAATAGCCTTATTTTTATCTAGACTATCGAATTTGAGAGGGATTGATTTTATAAACTAAAGCATAAATTTATCCTAAAAGAAACAAAGCAAAGCTGGATTAAAAGATCAAGAAGAATAATGGATGAATGGATTCCTGGGTTATGGTTTCAGTTAATATCCCATTTTATTATCAGATTAATCAAACCAAAGTTAAACGTATTCTTCTCTATAGACCAATCACAAAAGTAATTTACCCTCTCTCTCGAGAGGTATGTAAAAGCATTGATTGGAATATCTATGCTAGCATCTCTACTCAACATGAGATATCCAACTCCCAAAGGTTCAAAAGATTATAAGGTCTCACACATATTCACAGACTTCTCAATCATGCAAGCTATTTGTGTCAAATACTCAAGATCTAGTATTGGAACTCATCGGTTAGAATTATGAATCAACACATCAAACAAGTTTAAATCAATGGCCTTTTGATAAAACAAGAATTAAAGCAAAGTACTTGAATAGATGAAGAAAACATTAACTTCAATTATCATTAATCATCAAATAAAAGTGTTCATTAACCTACTCCGAAACCTGGGAATCACAAGATGTTTAGCCAGACATCGAAGATAAACAATTCATAGACAAATTATTCATTTTCAAAATCTAACTAATTGAAATAACGATACTATGGAATGAGTGAACTCGGGGATGATGACGATCTCTCGATCTATCTTCAATCCTCGAAGGTGTGGTTGCGGTCTTGATCGATCTCTCGAAGTTTCCGATGGAAAATTGCTATTCTCTTTGGTTTCTAGGGCAAAAAATTAGCGTGTCCTTGTTTGTGGCCGCCCCGTGTCTATTTGTACTTCGTTTGGGTCGAAACCTAGTTGAAAACGGATCAGACTCTGTTTTTCCCGCAGAAGAGCACGGTCGTGCCCTTTGGCACGCCCAGCCCGTGCTAAGTGCCGCATGGAATTTCCAACTTTCTGAAGAGAGCACAGGCGTGCCATATGGCACGGGCTGCCCGTGCTATAGGTCGAACACTGAGTCTTCAAGTATGGGTTGAGCACGGGCTGTGCTAAGGGAGCACGCCCTGCCCGTGCTCGCCTGTAACATCAAGCACTTGGCTATTTTCTTCCATTTTTCGCCCAGTTCGTCCGACTTCTTCTCGATTCGACTCCAAACTTCGTCTTTTACATCAAGTATTGGCGATTGCAATGCTCCGATTTGTTGCCAAAATGCTACAATTAGCGATAAATTCCTACAAAACGAGCAAAGCGTAATCTTTTTCCACAAAACAAGAATAAAACCCTATTTACTCATATAATGCATGCATATCAACACATTCTAGCCAAGATTGAGCCTAAAATACATGCCAAAATACATGTCAATCAAACCCCCAAACTTAAACTGTTGACAGTCTCGGTCAACACTTTATAAACAAGACAACACAAATGGGGTAAAAAAGAGCAACTCAAGAACACCGCATCACAATTCATGTCATTTATCAATGGACATTAAGCACAAACCAACCAAGTTTTAAATAACAACACGGAGCATAAGTCTATCAAAATCATGGTAAAACACTTCAAATCATGCCTCTCAGGGATAAAGTGTATACTCTACTCATTAGAATGATAAGGGACGTGTATTCGCTCAAATCATATCAATGTTGCAGAATTACCATATGCTTGCAAATAGTCTCACATCTTCGCCACTCGTTTGTATGCAATTCACAAATCAGAAAGGACTTTGTTTATGGTTGTAATGAAGGCTCTTTGGTAAAGGTAGGGAAATATGGATAAAGTGACTCAACTCAAGCGTATAGATTGGTAAACACATTGTTTTTTCTCAAATCATTATTCTAATTCAAATCAACTATGTACTCTCAATCGTCTTATCTCTTATCACTTCTCTATTTCACCCTTCTTTTTCATACACATCATTCCCCTTCGCCTTACTTCATAATTTCTAGCCCTTTTTCACTTTTGGCCGACTCACTTATTTGCAGTCGATTTTTTTTTCAACTCCTTGTGAGTATTCTTCACTTTTTTCCTCTTTTTTTTTATTCCCAAGCACCTAACATGTACACATTTTCTAACTTCTTGACATCCATTCATTCAACCCTTTTTTCATCCCCTTTTCTCAATGCTATACACTCAAGCTTAGGGTAACAGATAATTCATACAAAGTTCTAAGGCTGGCAATGTGGCTATCAAAAAATCAGGCAATAGGTTCAAATTGGCTAACTAGGGAAATCAAATATCATAAGGTAGGCAAAAAGGCTTGAAGGGCTTAACAAAAATGGCCTAAAATCATTTTCATGAATGCATACAACATGTGACTTTGACGGAGATACCAGAGCAAGTTCTAGAATTCAAATCAACATGACTGACACACTCAAACACAAACAAGACTGCATAATATGAAAGCAGTAAAGGCTCAAAAGCTCACAGGCTTGTAAGTGCATAATTCAAAGTACGTTAACCATGAATCAAATAATCACATGCTCCATATTAACTATTCTCAACCGGTCAACTCACACTCAACATCCTATTCAAAACAACCCAAACCGATCCGCAATTGCTCCCAAGATCAAGATCACAATCAACACAACAAACACACAATAGCGGTCAACTCACTCCCTAACAACTAGGAAATCAATAAACGTGCTAAAGCGATAATCGTGCTAAAACCATAAAAAATCTCAAACATCTAATGCAATGCAACCTATATGCTCTAAATGCAACTAAATGAATGCAAACGCCACACCCATAAAAAAATTACTACCTCTCCCCCCCAAACTTGAATGAAATTATAGCGCATGAAAGAGAAGGTAGAATTTCAAAAACAAATGTGGATAGGACCTGGATCACTGTGGGGGTGGCGGCAAAAAGTGGCCCTGGGAGATATGCCAATTCTCAATCCGATGCAATGTCTGCAATATCTCCAACTTCCGCTGCTCTTGGGCTTTGTACCACAAGTCCTGGGCTTGGTACCTTTACTCCTGGATTTGGTACCTTTATTCTTGGACTTCTCGGAAACCACTGAAGTCGTCTCTATGTTGTCGCAAGCTTTCCTCAAAGTCACAGAATCTATCATGATCGTAGTGTCCCCCACGCTCCTCACCCTGGTGGGAGCTCTCTGGAATATCGGGCCGCCCCTATGGGCCGCCCTGCTCGAGTCCCTGGTCGAATCCCTTCTCCTGCCGATCGTACTCCTGTGCCTCCATCACCAAGTCCTCTTCATCGGGTAACTTGACTACCCTCTTCCTTTTTCGTCTTTGTCAAACCGTCCATGGCTTTGATATGGGCTTGAGTACATAAGCCGATTGAGTTGGTTGTCCACCACACTGTTTGTGAGCGGGTTAGGGAGAGGGAAAGCCGACCCGACTTTTTGTAGAAAATAGAGGATATTCTCCTCGTCACTGATGATCTTCATGGTGCGGAGGGCGCTCATATTGATGTTTCGGCCACCTGCTAACGGCTCCATACGGCTCATGTCGACCCTAAAATGCCGAGCGATGGGGGTTATCATGCCCCCGATTAATATATTTCCCGTGTCCTGTTGAGACATATAAACGGCATGGTCCACGAAGTATGCCGCCATATTATAAGGGTGCAGGTGAGCATACACCATAGTAGGTATAGCTCTCTCGCTTGCATACCCCTGTTGTTGTGGCGAGTGAACATGGAATGGGCCGTCACTTTTTGAATGTAGCGGAATACGGGGTTGCGGAGTGACGAGACCTTGGATGAGCATGCCGCATATTGCATGAGGCTGGTTTCGGGGGTTTCAGTCAACAACCACCAGAATTCACGCGAGTTATAATTTGCGACGGGCTGGTACGAGGCATTTGATGGTACCCCAAAAATCTGATTTAGTTCGGTGATGGTGACATTCCTCCAAACGTTGCCCATTCTGAAACTAATCTTCTGAGGTTCATTCCTTACTCGCATCTCCGTCACGTACACAGTGCTCAAGAACTCGAGAGTGAGTGTTTTGAATGTCGGCTACTGCCATTGCATGAAGGCGATCCATCCCACTCGTTCAAACATGTGCCATACCTTCTCATGTATCCCGAGAGCTCGGGTACACTCATTGTCGGCATAGCGTGAAGGTGTGAATGTACGAGTGATCAGCCGGTTCCATTTTTCCATCAATTCCGGCTCTGTGAAGGTGAGTCCATAAGCTAAGGGGCTATTTGGATCAATCTCCCGAGCGGGTCTCCTTAGACGTCCACCCCGACCTCTTTGGTTCTGTGGTTCTGCCATTTTTTCGAATGAGTACCTGACCAAAACAATCGTGAGAATCCGTACAAGCCAAGTAAAACAAAAGATGAATTACATACAACAATTAACATAAGGTATAGTGTCTCATCTCAACAATTTAATTACACAATTAAGCTTCCAAGCCCAAACAACAATATAATTGCAGAGAATCCTAGTCACTAACACCCTAAACAATCGAGCTCATGTATAATTCATCAAGTAATCAACCAAATTCATCATAATTCAACAACCCACAAGGTGTTCGATAAAATGCCCAATGGAAAATTTCAATCAAAATCATGGCAAAAATATCAAACAAGCATCATATAGCAACCCTAATTCATAATCCTCAAGAAATTCGAAATAAAAAGTGCAATTCATACCTTAAATCCTGAGAATTCGAAAAGAGTTGAAGTTTGAAAACCCTAGGTGCTTTCTACCCCAAATCTTTGCTTCCAAGCCATTTCACAAGTGTAATTCGTGTTTAGAGTAGTGTGGGAGGTGAGTAGTGGTGATATTCTAGGAGAATTTTCAAAAACATTTGGAGGGGGTTCGATTTTTTTATGCTTGCGCGCGCGAGAGAGAGAAGGGTTTGTGAGAAAACCCAAGCTCTCAGCTTGCTTTTACTCATTCTGCAGATAGCGCACAGGCGTCCCTATGGCATGGGCCGCCCGTGCTAGGGGTCGAAGTTTCGACCCCAAAAACTTGGGCACCGCACGGGCGTGCTCAATGCGCACGGGTTGCCCGTGCGGGGTGTTGAAGTTCACAACCCAAAGCCTGGTACTAGCACGGGCATGCGCATACGGGCGATCTACCGTCTTTGCTGGTACCAAGACTTTTTTTTTTTAAAAAAAAATAGGGAAAACTTCTAACATATGAAAGCAATTAAATCCTAACTTAGAAAAGAGAAAAAAAACAAACCAAGAAAACATGGGAAGAAATAAAACAGCAAAATCATTAGGTTGCCTCCCAACAAGCGCTAAATTTAACGTCTATAGCTTGACGCCTGTTTACTCGATCACGGCTCTAGCAAAGTGATGTGAGTCACTTTTTCATGTTCGTCTCCTTGCCAATTCAACTCACATAAGTTCGAACCTCTTTTGAATGCCTCTAGCGTAGAAGTCACTCGTCGGTCGAATGCCATGTTCTTCTCGTTTTCATCGTTCGAGCAAAAGATACGCGTCTTCCGAAAGCCTTGGTATTCGTCGTGTGCTTTGCTTTCTCACAATTCAGTACGTCCTGCACATGATCTATAACACACACACAATAACTCGGATTAAAATTATTAGCACTTAAATCAACAACAGATATTGATTTACAACTCTCCATGTTATCATGATGGTTCCCAGCCTTATAGATGGAGAACAACACTTGCTCATCATTAACTCGTAATGTGAGCTCTCCTTTTTGTACGTCTATCAATGCACGTGCAGTGGCTAGAAATGGACGCCCGAGTATCAGGGGGACGTCTCTATCTTCCTCCATGTCAAGCACTAAAAAGTCCATAGGGAATATAAACTTGTCTACCTTGACGAGCACATTCTCCACGATTCCCTTAGGATATGTGAGTGATCTATCCGCTAGCTGTAAGGTGACCGTGGACGGCTTCACCTCTCCTAATCCAAGTTTTCTGAAAATGGATAAGGGCATTAGATTAATACTTGCTCCTAGATCACAAAGTGCTTTCTTAGATACAACACCACCAATAGCACAAGGGATAGTGAAACTCCCCGGATCTTTGAGCTTCTGGGGTAGTTTCCTTTGAATGATCGCGCTGCACTCTTCGGTCAAATTGACTGTCTCGAATTCTGCCAACTTTTTTCTTCTTGGACATCACTTCCTTCAAAAACTTCGCATAATTGGGCATCTTCTCCAATGTGTCTGCAAATGGTATGTTAATATGCAATTTCTTAAAGATGTCTAAGAATTTAGCAACTTGGGCGTCTATGTTTTTCTTTTGAACGTTGAGGGAAAAGAAGTGGCATAGAAAAGTTTGAAAGATCAGAGTTAGAGAAAGATTTAAGCTTCCCAGCCCCTTTTTGTTCAGCATGATGATCCTCAACTCCTTTCTCGGCCTCAACCTCGCTATTTGCTTCAGTTTCCATATCTCCCGGCATGTTGATTGCGGTTCTAGCAGGGCGCACGGGCAGGCCGTGCAGTGGCATACAGGCCGTGTCGTCCTGCGATTTTTCAGAATTTTCTGGTATTTTCGGCCCCTCGTATTCTGTTCCACTCCTCAGACGAATGGCGTTACACTGTTCCTTCGGGTTAACCTCAGTGTTGCTCGGAAATTGACCTTTCTGATGCTGCCCACCAATAATTGTAGCTATTTGGCCTATTTGAGTTTCAAGATTTTTCATTTGGGACCCCAATTGTGTGACCTGGGACCCCAATTGCATGACATGGTTCTCGATTTTATCGATCTTCGCCTCATCCTTGTTGAATATGTTCCTCGTCTCACTCATAAATGAGGTGAACATATCCTCCATGGTTAGCTTCGGATCTGCAGTAATGACACCGTTTGTCACATTAAACCCCGGTGGTGGTTGCATCACATTCTTCGTGTTTGCGTAGGAGAAGTTCTCGTGGTTCCTCAAACTCGCATGGTAATGGGTAGGAGTTTGATTATTCTGGGAATTGTTGAAATTCCGGTTATTCACATAATTTACTTTCTCTATCAGATCTAGAAGAACTCCTCCATTTCTTGCACCCGTGTTTCCCTCATTTGCCTTTGTCAAAGCACTTAATTGGTTCGTCAGTACGGCCATCTGGGCTGTCAACTCCTTAATTGGGTCCGAATCAGACACTTCGGCTACCCTTTTCACATTAGTCCTCTCGGAGGGCCACTGATAGCTATTCATGGCCATCTCTTCCAATAAGTTGAATGCATCCTCCGGAAACCTCGCAAGTAGCGCGCCCCTGCTGCAGCATCCACAAACGATCTAGTCTGTCCCATATACCATTGTAAAAGAAACAGTGTTGTTGATCCTCGGGAAATCCGTCTTTGGGCACCTCCTCAACAAATCTCGAGAATCTCTCCCGGGCCTCGTACAAAGGCTCGAGTCAATTGCGCCTGAATTGAGTGATCTTGCTTTTAAGATGTAGTATCTTGCTTGGTGGGAAATATTTGAACAAAAACCTCTGGCTCAGCTCATCCCAATTGTTCACACTTCCCTGAGTTAGGGTGCCTAGCCAGTTCATAGCCTTATCCCTTAAAGAGAAAGGGAATAGGCGAAGACATATAGCATCATCAGCCACCCCATTCATCTTGATAGTATTGCAAATCTATATGAAATTCGTAAGATGAGAGTTGGGATCTTGAGACGGAAACCCCCAAACCGATTCTCTTTGCACTATCGATATCGATCTTGGCTTGACTCAAAATTATTCGCATTGATTGGGACATTGGCAATTCCACCATAGTTGCGATTGATTGGGCGAAGTAATCGCAAATCGCCTGATGTTGGACTGCCGGAGCCACTGGAACCTTAGGTACTGGTAACTCGACATTGAACCTATAGGCCCGGTTGTTACCTCCGTTTCACCCCCATTATTTCCTCCATTTTTACCTTCTCTACGCCCGCCATAGTTGTTCTTCTTTGTCTTTCTGCCCGTTTAGTAGCCGCACTATTCTGCCTAGCAAAAGCCTCAACCTCCGGTATGAACAGTGCTAATTCTCTTTGCTTCGAGCGAGTGATCATGCACTACCTAAACCAACTAAAGAAAACAAGTCAAAGTAAAAGTAGAATTAAACAACAAACTAAAAAGAAAAGAAAAATGTCAAGATTAAGAATAGTTATAGTTATCGCAATATTAGTTCTAAAATTTTTATTAATCCCCAAGAACGGCGCCAAAAACTTGTTCTCCTTATTTTTAGCTTCACCGCAAGTGTACGGTGCGAGTTTATAGAATAGGGTTAGCAAGGTCGAATCCACGAGGACTAATAATTAATGTACTAAGTCTTTGGATTGTAATAGCCTTATTCTTATCTAGACTATCGAATTTGAGAGGGATTGATTTTATAAACTAAAGCGAAATTTATCCTAAAAGAAACAAAGCAAAGTGGATTAAAAGATCAAGAAGAATAATGGATGAATGGATTCTGGGTTATGGTTTCAGTTAATATCCCCTTTTATTATCAGATTAATCAAGCCAAAGTTAAACATATTCTTCTCTATAGACCAATCACAAAAGTAATTTACCCTCTCTCTCGAGATGTATGTAAAAGCATTAATTGGAATATCTATGCTAGCATCTCCACTCAACATGAGATATCCAACTCCCAAAAGTTCAAAAGATTATAAGGTCTCACACATATTCACAGACTTCTCAATCATGCAAGCTATTTGTGTCAAGTACTCAAGATCTAGTATTGAAACTCATCGGTTAGAATTATGAATCAACACATCAAACAAGTATAAATCAATGGCCTTTTGATAAAACAAGAATTAAAGCAAAGTACTTGAATAGATGAAGAAATCATTAACTTCAATTGTCATTAATCATCAAATAAAAGTGTTCATTAACCTACTCCCAAACCCGGGAATCACAAGATGTTTAGCCAGACATCGAAGATAAACAATTCATAGATAAATTATTCATATTCAAAATCTAACTAATTGAAATAACGATACTATGGAATGAGTGAACTCGGGGATGATGACGATCTCTCGATCTATCTTCAATCCTCGAAGGTGTGGTTGCGGTCTTGATCGATCTCTCGAAGTTTCCGGTGGAAAACTACTCTTCTATTTGGTTTCTAGGGCAAAATCAGCGTGTCCTTGTTTGTGGCCGCCCGTGTCTATTTATACTTCGTTTGGGTGAAACCTAGTTGAAAACGGATCGACTCTATTTTTCCCTTGAGAGAGCACGACCATGCCCCTTTGGCACGCCCGACCCGTCTTTGGGTGCCACATGGAATTTCCAACTTTTCGAAGAGAGCAGGCGTGCCATATGGCACGGGCTGCCCGTGCTATAGGTCGAACACCGAGTCTTCAAGTATGGGTTGAGCACGGGCTGTGTCTTTGAGTGAGCACGCCCGCCCGTGCTCGCTTGTAACATCAAACACTTGGCTATTTTATTCCCTTTTTTTTGCCCGATTCGTCCGACTTCTTCTCGATTCGACTCCAAACTTCATTTTTTACATCAAGTATTCGCGATTGCAATGCTCCGATTTGTTACCAAAATGCTACAATTAGCGATAAATTCCTACAAAACGAGCAAAGCGTAATCCTTTTCCACAAAACAAGAATAAAACCCTATTTACTCATATAATGCATGCATATCAACACATTCTAGCCAAGATTGAGCCTAAAATACATGCAAAATACATGTCAAGCATGGCCGTAGGGGTCGTGGCCGTGGTGGTCCACAACAAAATACTCACGAGATATGATCGTGGCGGTCGTAATTACTATAATCAATATAATTATCATTATCCCCGCCAAAATGCTTATAATACCAAACGGGGGCATCCAAATCGGTCAAATCGTGATAAGAAAAAAATGCATATGGAAAGAAGCGGTGACAGGACATTGGGCCAAAACATGCCGAATCGCCCATTACCTGGTAAATCTATATTAGGAATCAAAGAAAAATAAAGACAAAAGTGTTCAAACACATACCACTGAGGCAGTGGAGCCACCTACTACTAATGAGGCCTACACATCAGAAATTATACACGATCAAAATCATGTCCAAGACTGAAAATCACTTGATATATCCAATTTTCTTGAGGCACAAGGTTCTAACTGGATAAATTAAAAATAGACTCAATGTTTGTATGTTATTTTTCTCGGATAATATATTCCCAAATTGAAGTTTGTTGTATTGCGTTTGTGCTTATTCCTGATGATACATTCCTGGTTTTAAGCTTTTAATATGAAATAATAAATCTGTTTGTGTCTATATTTTCGATCATGAAATATCAGTAAAGTTCTACCAAAACATTCACAAATTTTACATTCAAATTTTTTTACGTTAATTTCTCTTCTCCGACGACTATAATAAACGGCTATGAACAATAGCTTTTATTTATAAATATACCAATATTTCATTCAACAAATTCACACATATTCTCTCATCTTTCTAAAAACTTCACATTTCTTTCATTCCAAAAATGGTTAACTTAATGTTAGTATTTCTCATTACAATGGTCCTCATATACACTATCCTGCTTTTTGTTGGAGAATATACTCCAGAAGAATTTTGGCTTTTTATTAATCTTCTTGTCTTTACAATTCTCCCTCTGTAGCCATAACAATTTATTTTAGCACATTGTAATAATTAGATGATTATGTACGTCTATGTTGTCGAATAAAATCCTTTATTTAAACTTTTGTTGTGCATTAATGTTTTTATATAGAGTTTTTGATAATTGTATAATATTAATTCAATAATAATTATACCAGGTATACATAGGAAACACCGAGAAAAGAGACTATTGTCTATTTGATAGTGCAACAACGCACTCAATATTAACAAATAAAATATATTTCTCGAGTGTGAAATTGTGCAAGGCACAAGTTACAACTATATCTGGTCCCGTTGAGATTATTGATGGCTCCGGGAATGCAACAGTGGTGTTGCCTAATGGTACAATCTTGCATATTGAAAATGTGTTATTATTAGTAGATCAAAAAGGAATCTACTAAGTTTTAAGGATGTGCGTGATAATGGATATCACCTGGAGACACTAAATGAACATATAAAAAGTGTTTATGTATCACATCCTATAAAATAGAAAAAAGAATTGCCCATGAGAAATTTGAAGCAATAGCTTCTGGATTATATTGTGTCCAAATTAAAACTTTTGAATCATCTGTCACCATGCCTTGGAAGCTGGTAAATCCTGATATATTTGGGTTATGGCATGATCGCCTAGGACACCCAGGAACAACTATGATGCGTAGGATTATTGAACACACTAATGGACATCCATTGAAAAGCATGAAGATGTTAATGTCCAAAGATTATTTTTGTGAATCTTGTTCACAAGGAAAATTTATTGCTAAACCTTCCATGGAAAAGGTTGGTTATGAATCACCATCATTTTTACAACGTATTCATGGTGATATTTGTGGACCAATACATCTTGTAAGTGGACCATTTAGATATTTCATGGCCTTAATAGATGCATCGTGTAGATGGTCATACATATGCCTATTATCTACTAGAAAAGTAGCATTTGCTCGATTATTAGCGCAAATTATTAAACTCTGAGCACATTTTCTTGATTATCCTATCAAGAATATAAGAATGGATAATGCCGAGAATTTACATCAAAAAGTTTTGATGAATATTGCGCAAAGACTGGGAATTAATGTTGAGCACCCGATGAGCCCATGTTCATACTCAAAATGGATTGCGAGAATCCACGATTAAACGAGTTCAAATTATTGCTCGTACATTATTAATGAGATCTGACTCACTAATGCAACATGGGGTCATGCAAGAGTATTGCACGCAGCGTCCGCACTTATTAGACTACGCCCACCGCTTATCATATGCACTCCCCAATGCAATTATCTCTTAGTTTTGAGCCAAATATTTCGCACTGCGCACTTTTGGCGCTATTGCTCAGATGCCAATTCCACCTCCTCGGAGGAAAAAATGGGCCCACAACGTAGACTTAGTATATACGTTGGATTTGATTCTCTATCAATTGTTCGGTACTTAGAACCGATGATGGGAGATTTATTTACCGCTAGATTTGCGGATTGTCATTTTGATGAGACAACATTTCCATCAATGGGAAAGGATAAAGATATTTTAGACAAAAACCAGTTGAGCGTATCTCCTGGAATGAACAAAGCTTGTCCCATTTAGATCCACATACTTCTGAATGTGAAAGTGAGGTGAATAGAATCTTTCATTTGCAAAATATTGCTAACAGACTTCCTGATGCATTTAACGATGCTATTAAAGTCACGAAGTCTCATGTTTCAGCTGTAAATGCTCCAGCCAGGATTATTGTTCTAGATGAAAATAAGAAAATGAATGATGATATCCCACGACAAAAACGTGGTAGACATATTGGCTCAAAAGATACTGCTCCTCGAAAAAGAAATGGGAGAATTGATACTAATGAGCATGCTTCAGACGAATCTGTAGAACCTAATATCTCAGAAAATGTACAAGTCAAAAGTTCTAATAATTCTGAGAACCCCATGAGCTATAGTAATGAAATATTGGATCAAAATGAAATAATTATTGATGATAAATTTGCATTCTCGGTTGCTCAAGAAATTATAAATGATGATTATGATAAAGAACCACGTTCGATAATGGAATGTCGTCAGAGGCCTGATTGGCCTATGTGGGAGGAAGCAATAAAATATGAGTTAGCTTCCCTAGAAAAACAAAATGTAATTGGGCAAATTGCTCGAACTCCAAACAATGTAAATCCCATTGGATACAAATGGGTGTTTGTTCGAAAAAGAAATGAGCAAAATGAAGTCGTGAGATATAAATCACGACTCGTGGCTCAAGGATTCTCCCAGAGACCTGGGATAGATTATGATGAAACATATTCACCTCTGATGGATACAATGACATTTCGTTTTCTTATCAGTATGGTTGTCCACGAGAATCTGCACATGCGTCTAATGGACGTAGTAATGACATATCTATATTGTTCATTAGATTCTGATATTTATATGAAAATTCCAGATGGATATAAAATGCTAAAATTAGATACTCCCCGTGAATTATACTCGATCAAATTGCATTGTATGGATTGAAGCAATCCGGTCGCATGTGGTATCATAGACTTAATGAATACCTTTCTAAGGAAGGTTACAAAAATGATACCATTTTCCCATGTGTTTTTTATCAAAATATCAGATACCGGATTTGCTATCATTATTGTATATATCGATGACATGAATTTGATTGATACCCCTGAAGAATTATCCAATGCTGCTGAATACCTAAAGAAAGAGTTTGAGGTGAAAGACCTTGGAAAACTAAACTTTGTCTTGGTCTTGAGTTAGAGCATAAAGATAATGGGATACTTGTCCACCAATCTACTTACACTAAATGGATACTCAAACGATTTAATATGGACAACGCTCATCTTTTGGGTACCCCTATGGTTGTGCGCAGTTTAGATCCCGAGAAAGATCCATTTTGACCAAAAGAATCCGATGAAGAGTTTTTAGGTCCTAAAGTACCTTACCTTAATGCTATTGGAGCATTAATGTATATACGGCACAATGTACTCGACACGATATTTCATTTGCGATAAATCTACTTGCACGACGATTGTTCGAGCCAACTCAAGACACTTTGGAATGGTATTAAACATATTTTTCGATATCTCAGTGGTACTACAGATTTGGGGTTATTCTATTCCAATGAATCGACTAAATTTGGGTTAGTGGGTTATGCTGATGCTGGATATAGATTTGATCCGCACAAAGTTTGATCACAAACTGGTTACTTATTTTGCTATAATGGTATTGCTATATCATGGAGATCTACCAAACAAACATTAGTTGCTACTTCTTCCAATCACTCTGAAATCATTGCTCTTCATGAAGCTGACAAAGAGTGGTTTGGTTAAGATCAGTTATAGCTCATATACGAAATGCTTGTCACCAAAACCGATTCTGAGACACTCCTACTATTATTTATGAGGATAATGAAGCATGTATAACACAAGTGAGAGTTGGTTACATGAAAGGTGACGGACCAAGCATATTTCACCAAAGTTTTTCCACACACATGAACTCCAGAAAAGTGGAGAGGTAGATATTCAACAGATTCGCTCATGTCACAATGTTGCCGATTTATTTACAAAATCCCTACCAATGTCTACATTTGAAAAGTTGGTTTACGGCATCGGAATGAGGAGAGTCCATACGAAGCAAGATTGATGGATCAATTATGCAGCTAATATTCTTCATTTCAGCGGGGGCAAATATATTGTGTGATTTACTCTTTTTCCCTTATGTCTGGTTTTTATCCCATTGGGTTTTTTCAGCTTAAGGTTTTTAACGAGACATCTTATGCACAAGGTCTGGATTTGAGAATGTACTCTTTTTTCTTTATGTCTGATTTTTTCTAAAGGGTTTTCCGGCTTGAGGTTTTTAACGAGGCATACTCATCCAGCTTACTATAGTGCTACGTCCAAGGGGGAGTGTTATGACAAATGTGTTATCATATGGACTTTGGCACTCACAAGTCCAATAGTACTAAATCTTGTGATTCTTAATTGAACATGTAAGATTCCATTTATGTGTAATATATGCCTTGGTGCAATGAAATGATTACACACGATTTCCATAGCAAAACAGAATTATTGCTTAGTTTGCTTCATTTATTGCTTTGGCTTACTTTATAGTTTATCACAATATCATACCATATCATATATACAAATATACATACCATAGATATTAGACATAAAATAGAGATCATTTACAACAAATAGATAATTATATTTATACTTTTTGTGCGTATGTATAAAAATAAAGTATTAAATTATATTATCGTTTTATAATTTTCATAAATTATTATGCATGATTTCCAAACGAATTACTCTGACTATGAAAAATGTTTAGACACTAAAAACAGACATTTCTTTCAAGCAAAATAAAACACACAAGTTTTGAAACTCCAATCAAATATATAAATGGCATTCATCTCCACCAGATGATTTGTTTTATTCGATGCACAAGCAATAGAAGGGTCAATAACCCAACAAAGCGAAACATTATTTTGACCAAATCAATGAAACTATAATATATTATACAAGCATACACACATGTTTATGGGCACACATAATTCAAGCATTTACAATTAGATGCACATCACATACAGAGAAAAGTCGAACCTGGTAAGCTAGTAAACCCAAGAATTGAGGAAGAGTTAAATGAGAATTTGAAGTTGAGTTAATTGTTAGAGAAAATTTTAATATACCTCCCAAACTATGCACGATTTTCTATAATATCGCCTAAACTATTTTTTCTACTTGACCCCCTGAACTACATAAAAATTTCTATGGTCTCATCTCCTCCTCCCATTGGCGGATCTGACGAGAATATTCCACCGGTGAGAGGATGAGATGGAACTGTAGAAATATTCGTGTAGTTCAGAGGGTTAAGTAGAAAAAAATAGTTTATGGGATAATGTAGAAAATCGTTCATAGTTTGGCGGGTATATTAAAATTTCTTGTTAGGATTATTGTCCATATACTGAATTTAGACACTGGAGTGAGGATACTTGAAGAAATGACCCTCAATTAAACGTTTTTGTATTTACATAATTACATTAGATGAGGTATGGGGGTTGTAAAAAAATAGGAATGCCAAGTATTCCTAAATAAGTCAAATTTTTAAGTTACATTTTGAAAGTAAAGTATCGGAGTACATATATATAAGGGATAATTATAAAAAAAAAAACCCCCGAGGTTCGGGCTAATACAAAATTACCCAGACTTTTTTGAAATTTGCAAAAATCTCCTTAAGATTTGATTCGTCTTACATTTTCCTCTTCATAAGTAAAAAAAAATCGAAACCACCCTAACATTTAAAAAAATATTTCAGTTACCTTCTTATATTTAAGACATAATCAAATTTGAAGGTTTTTTTTTTTTGTATCTTAATGTAAAATGTAAAGTCCAATTTTATGGGCTTGGTAGGTGAGTCAAATAAGAAGGTTGACACCAAATAGCAGCAAATGTTGAACATTCAACAAACATATCATCTGGTGGATTTTATCAAATGTTGATGAAGTCTTTTTGCATGAAATCACACCATTGTTCTTCTTTGGCAGCCGACTAACTGAAGATGATGGTTGAGGGCTTGTAATAAATAGCATCCAAATATCATGAAAATGCATCAGAAGCAAATCTATCATATCTCAAGAAAGAGTGATAGAATTTGGTATTCTTATTCTGAGTGTTTCCTCATTTAAAGAGTATTAGTATTTCTCTTATTTCAAGAGAGATTGTGATATAGTTTTCTCCTCGTATTTAGAGAGAATGTGTTGTAATCCCTATTTTTATAGTGAATTGCTCCTACACTTGCCTGTGGTTTTTACCTCAAATTTATTTGGGGGTATTCCACGTAAAAATATTCGTGTCATTTTTCCTTTATTTTTCTCATATCACTATTGTCATGGCTTTGTTCCGGTCCGTAATTTCCTAACAGTGGTATCAGAGCCATTGGTTTAGGGGTTACAGTTCGCGGGTTACTATTCACGCACTATTCACGTGAATAGTTCGATTCAAGTGAAAATTAATCGGGTGAGGACAAAATGACGACAAAGTTCGATGTAGAGAAGTTTAATGGGAATAATTTCTCATTGTGGAAAATGAAGATTAAGGCTATTTTGAGGAAGGACAATTGCTTGGCGGCAATTGGAGATATGCCCTTGAGATATCACCAAGCGATGCCAAGTGGAACGAGATGGAGGGCAATGCATTTGGCGATCTGCACTTAGCACTAGCCGATGGAGTGTTATCCGGTGTGGCGGAGAAGAAGACGGCAAAGGAGATATGGGATACTCTGACAAAATTGTACGAGGCCAAATCACTTCAGAATAAAATTTTCTTAAAAAGAAAATTGTATACTCTTCGTGTGGCAGAAACCACTTCAGTGACTGGCCATATTAACACCTTGAATACTCTATTTTCACAACTCACCTCAATGGGTTACAAAATAGAAGTTGTTGAACGTGCGGAACTTTTGCTCCAAAGTTTACCAGATTCATAGGATCAACTCATCATCAACTTGACGAGCAACGTTCTTCCGGACTATCTAGTCTTCGATGAAATTGCAGCTTCTATACTAGAAGAAGAGAGCAGGCGCAGAAACAAAGAAGACAGACAAGGAAGTTCGCATCAAGCGGAATGTAGGTCCCAAGGGGTGTGAGTGTAAGGTTTAGAAGGGGGGGTTGAATAAACCTTACCAACTTTTCGATTTAGTCATTTTAAAAAGTTCAGAGTTAATTCTTCACAGCTAAGTCCTTGATAAACAGCTAAGTTAGTTAACCAAAAGAGTTAGCCTCTCAACAGACTCGACTAAGTTGTTGATGGAATAACTCAGCTACTTAGCTTAACTCGACTGTGATATGTTTTCAGCGGAAGACTTAACACCCTTGAATTTGGTTTAAGTTTGTTTTAACACTTGGTTTTAGCACTTTGTTAAATATCAATTGGATAGCAAATTTATCAGTAGATATAAGATAATATGCAGAATTGAAGTGCTGAAATGTAAATGACACAATAAATTTTATAGAGGTTCGAAGATGGGGTAATTCTTCTAATCCTCTGTTCTCCAACTCTGGAGGAATCCACTAAGTATTGATCAGTACAAAGTGGTTATCAGTCCGGATGCAAGTCTTGATCACTCGGTGACTTGATCCTTTGGGACTCGATCCGGAGATGCCTTGGTCACACAGTGGCTTCTAATCCGACTTAGCTTCTTCACGAGGCATTTGCCTTGCTACTACTGACTCACTTGCTCAAGCTTCTTGGATTTGATCACGAAGCCCTCCAAGAACTTAAGACGGTTCGACCTTGAACCTTTCTACAATCTCGTGGAATGTAGACCCCTTTGATTCTTCAAACATTTCCTCTTCAAGCGATTGAAGTCGTCTTTCCTTCACAAGGTAAGTGTTGGATTGATTTCCTTCGAAGTTACGGCTTGAGGATTAAGCTTGAATGACTTGAGAATATTTTTGGTTACGATTTGAATAAATGCTCGTAAGCTTGTGTTTTGGGTATGCAAGGTGTAACCTTTTCTCAAATTGATTCCTCGGCCTTTTATAGTGTTCTTTTGAAAAGCGCAGTTGAAGAGATAGGATAATTTTCAAAAGACACTTGTGGTCGTTGGCTTGCGATCCTTGAAATTGATATTTCCTCGTATTGAATGAACCTTGACTTTTGAGTTCTGACACGGTCTTTGTGCTTCCCATTGGTTTATTCCTTTTGCACGCTTCTCGGGATCGAGCACTTTAAGACAATCTTCAACAGTTGTCTTGACTTGACTGCGAGTTCCTTAACTTCCCATTGGATGACTCATCTGTCACTTCAACTTGAGACTTGGCTATCTTGGGTTGACTTGACTGACACTTCACACAGCTGCATCTCAGCTGATACTTCTCCAGTCGAGTTCCTGTCTTCTCTTCCTTGCCATACTCAGTTGCCTCACAGCGGAGTCTTCATTCTAGTCTCCAGTTGACTTCTTGCATATTTAGGCATAGCTGACTTAACTCAGCTCGAACAGCCCTATCTATTACAATGCAAATTACAAAGAAAATGGGGTGCCAACTTTCTAGTCTAAGTTTTACATGGCATTCATCAAAATCTAAAAATAAATTTCCCAACAATTTCCCCCTTTTTGATGATGCCAAAACTTAAAACATACATTTAAATTAAATAACAAAGATACATACAAGTAGTGCGATGAATGAGAAATATGCGTAGAATCAAACCTTTTATTGATCATAACATTCTTGTCCTTTACACATTTGTTTACAAAGTGTATCGAGCAAACATTTATGTCTACGCAAAAATAGAGAAATTACTGATTTCTTATAAAATGTCTGAAGACTTACATACTTATGTATTACAATAGTAAATTACATGAAGGGTGGACAAGAACACTTCATCTCCTTTCACCTTCTTCTTTCTTCATCGACTCTGTCGTCCTGCCCTCTTTCTCTTTTTCTCTTCTTCATTTGCCTTCTTTTCTCATAGGCTCTTACAGCGGCCTCATCTTTTCTTTTCCTTTCTTGTCTTCGCCGATGCTCTTCCCACATCTCATCCTTCTTTCTCGTTTTCTTCTTCTAGCCTCTTTGCATATTGCGTTTTCTGGCCACTTCCATATTGGCTACTACGTCATATCACCCAATAGATCCCTCCTTTCTTCCCCTGGATCTATGTATTCTATATTTTGGGTAGAGGTCTGGTGTCCGAAACCTCTTCCTCACGCTTCTTCCTCTACCTACTGGGTGTGTATTGTCTGGGGCCTTTCTTCTTCCTGCACCGGTGAGTGACCGGTAGAGTGATCGTCAGAGTGATTGCCGATGTCTCTTTTGCTGTCGCCTTCTTCGCATAGTTTGAGGCCTTTTTCCCAATACAAGTCCGAGGCTTGGGCCATGGACATATTCTCGAAGTATCCGTGGATTCGAGCATTTTGAATTTTTCAAGCGATCTCGGCTCGCTTCCGAGGCATCCGAAATGGAATCGGTGTTTACGCTTTATTGGAATGCCTCCATATTGTTTGAGTATGTCCATTGCACGGGCATCCATTTTCTTTTGACCTCATTCATCTCTCGCTTCTACGATTTTCTCTTTTTGACCATGGGCACAAGCAGAGTGTTGGGCGGAGAGTCACCTGGAAGTTTCTTTGATGATGTCATTTGTGACAAGTTCTTATTGAGGGGTTCTAGCAACCATTAAAGTCATGTCTTTCGAACCTTCCCCTCAACAAATTTTCCTTCTTTTCTCTTCTCTGTTCTTCACTTGTCTTTGCCTTTACAAGTGCGTCCTTCTCAAGCAGATTCTTCCAATTTCTTCTTTAGGTATTCTTCTTCCCCCTTTTTGGCATCAAAAGAGAGAACCCCGAGAATAGGCCGCAAGCATGAAATCTAGGCGGTGATAGCGAGTTACGCTTGGATTCTCTTTGCGGAGTATCTTGGTCGAAATTACGAGCGAGTGGTGTTTGATTGAGTGTTACAAACTTCATTTCAGCCATAAGAAAGGCTGAATTTTGCATTCATGTTTTCTTCCACGTGCATAAGTTCTTTTTGATGAAATTCGCGCAGCGATTCCATTTCGTGGTATGAGAGGTATGCATTCAGCCGATATTCGCTTGCATCCTTCTCTTCATATCGGCATTATCGCGCTCCGGATCAACATCTTATTATACAATGCTTTGAAGTATCTAACTTGTTCCACACGCATTGTTTCTTTGTTGTTGCCACCATTGCCGGGATCATCGACTACTATCCCACGCAAATCGGCCGTAAGATTAGCATCTCCTCATGTCCGGGGGCACGATGCCTTTACATCTTCTCTATTTGCAAAAATCGCCTTGAAGACTTCTCTAACCTCGGTTGTCACCTCCGTCTCACAAATTTGGAGGCCAAGCGTCAAAGTCGAAATATCTTTGAACGATGGTATCGTGGGAAGAACTAGGTCGGAGTTTGTGGAAGCGCTCGGTCTTAAGCGGATTCTTCATCGAGATCGGGCGCTCCGGTGAGAAGGGAATGTTTCTTCAAATGCATCATCACGGACATAGGGAATCTGTTCAATGGTGACTTGTGGCCGTGATGTGCTTGGTTGAGTCGGATTCTGCTGCTGACTTTGGGAGCTCGCTGATTGATTGATCGTGATTGATCGGGTCTATTGTGGTATTGACCCGGTGGTGAGCTCTCGGTGTCTCAGCAACCGTCGGTCTCGGTGGTGTTTCTGTTGAGTTATGCGGTCTTGGCCGTATTAGTGGCGTCATCGAAAGATGATGATATTTGGAGAGGTGGCTCATCATTGAAATTGAAAGTTTGGCGAGTAGCCTTAAGATTGGACTTACTCGTGCTTGGGAGAACATCCTCGGTGAGTCTTTTGGATTTGCAATGGGAAATGACTCAGCTTCATCTTCACCTTCGGATCCCGGAAAGTTACGTCTAGGTTGTCTTGGGAATCATGAAGGGCACTTATCTACTTCTCGGATGCATCGATGACAAGTAGGAGGGATGTTACGTGTCGCCTCTTTACCCCGTGTTGGGAAATTTATTGTTTAGATTTTGATGAATGCCATGTAAAACTTAGAATAGGAAGTTGGCACCCCATTTTTTGTTGTAAAGCGCATTGTAATAAATAGGGCAAGTCAAGTTTGGGTTAAGTCGGCTATGCCCAAACATGCAAGAAGACAAGCGGAGACTAGTAGGAAGACTCACCGCGAGACAAGCGAGTTTGGAAAAAGAGAAGATGGGAACTCGATTGAAGGTGCGGTGAGATGCGGTGAGTAAAGCATCGATCAAGTCAACTCAAGATAGTCAAGTCTCTAGTTGAAGTGAAGAGTCATTTAATGATTGGAAGCGACTCTAAGTCACCTGGGAAAGCAAGGAAATGCGGTCAAGTCGAGATAAGCTGAAAGAGATCATTTGCCGAGAAATCAAGAGAATTACTTAAACAAGTAATATCTCCATGCTACCTTTCTCGGAGTGCTCGATCCGAGAAGCGTGCAAGGAAATAAACCAATGGGAAGCACTACACCGTGTCGATTGCTCGAAAAGTGAATATTAATTCATACGAGGAAGTGGCAATTCCAAGGACTCGCAACAAGACAAGCCAACGACCACAAGTGACTTTCAAAAATAAGTCTATCTCTTCAAGGCTGATTTTGAAAGATCACTATAAAAGGCCGAGGAATGACTCGAGAGTAGGTTACCTTGACTACTGAACCACGAACATTTCAAGAAAACATTTGAATCAGTAACCTAAAATATCCTCAAATCATTCAAGTTTAATCCTCAAGCCTACACTACGAAGAAAATCAATCCAACACTCACTGTGAAGGAAGGATAGCTTCAATCGATTGAAGAGGAAACTTTAGAAGAAAAGGGGTCTACATTCCACGAAGGATTGTAGGAAGGTTCAGGTCGAACCGGTCTCGAGTTTTTGGAGGGCTTCATGATCAAATCCTAAGAGCTTGAGCAAGTGAGCTGTAGTAGCAAGCAAGGCGTTGCCTGTGAAGAAGTTGAGTCGGACGAGAAGCGGTGAGTGACCAAGGCATCTCGGATCGAGTCCCAAAGGATCAAGTCATTTGTGTGATCAAGACTTGTATCGGACTGTTACCACCACGTATCTTGATCAATACTTAGTGGATTCCTCCAGGAGTTGGAGAAGAGAGGAGTAGAAGAATTACCCCATCTTGAACCTCTATAAAAACTTATCGTGTCATTTACATTTCAAAGACTTTAATTCCTGCATCTTATTTGTTTAATTCTGCTGACATATTTGCTATCCAAGCGATAAGCTCTAAGTACTAAAACCAAGTATTAAATCATAACTAAACCAAACTTAAGGGTGTTAAGTCTTCCGCTGAAAACAAACCACGCTTAAGCTAATTCGATCTTAACAAATTTGAGTTATTCTATCAACGGCTCGATCAGTGCATTTGAGTGACTAACTCTCTTGTTTAACTAAATTGGTTGTCCACCAAGGACACGGTATGTATAGTGTCAACTCGAATTTTAAAAAAGGACCAAAAGTGAAAAGTTGGTAAGGTTTATTCCCTTCTAAACCTTACACTCACACCCTTGGGACTACACCCAGGAAGTCTCAACCTCCGGTGAGGCCTTCACTACCTCCCGCAATCTCAACTACGGCGAGGCCTTGGACAATCCCTTTGTGATCTCTGCCTTGTCTTAGGGTCTTGAGGTGGCATCCACTTTGGAGTCTCAACTCCAGATTGCACTTTCATTGCCCAGTGTTAACTCCCGGGCGGATCCATCTTGTGCCTCTGCTTTGCCCCGGCGTCGTATTGCTGCGGAAGCAGAGCAAATGGCACTTGATTGAGACAGTCTCAACTATCCGAGCCTCGTCGGTGACAACTTGTTGTGTATCTTTTTTTTTTCCTTCTCCACTTCGCCTCCTAGATTCGTTGTGGAGTCAATTGCAAGATTCTTCGACCTAGCTCAAGACACCACCGGTGAGTGACTTGGAATGGGGTTACTCTTCTCCGGACTCGGTTGTTTCTGTGAGTTGTCGGCCATTGGGGAAGGTGGTAAGACACCTTGATGAGGGTTTGGCTCGATTGGGGTCCCCACGTTCCCGGTTTCATCGATAGTTCCTTAATGCCTTCATCGAGTGATGCGGGGAAGTGGTGAACAACAACAATTGCAATCTGTTGTACCACTCCCATAGGATCAATCTCGGTGTGATTTGGAAGACTCTCCAGGGCCTTCCATCGTTTGTTGGTCATGTAGGATCCTGGATTCCCGCATGGCTTGCTACATCTCTAATTCTTGATCGCGGCCGGGAGGTCAGATCTTCATCGCTCTCTGAAAGCGTGTCAAGATGTGGATGAGTATGATCGGTGGTTCCGATTAGAGGACAGATCTCGGCTTTCTCACGAGCTTCCTCTCGGTGCCCTAGCACATTCGTTCTCTTTTCGAATTTGCAACATGTTGATGTAGTTATCCTCATCAAGGGCTTGCAAAGATCTTTGTATCAACTTCAAGGAACACGAAGAGTTCCTCTTCCTCTTCAATAAACTCGGGTGTTCAAAGCGCACCTAGAGTGACTCAACTTCCACTTTCTCCATTCTCACAGCACGATTTTGGATGTCCGGATACGTGGAGAGTACATAATTACATCATCATCGTCCTCATCATCATCATCTCCCTGTTGCCCTTCCTTTTTAGGAATAGAAGGCAACATACTTCTCTTGCTCAACTCCTTCAAACAACATCGAGGCACGGTGGAGACACGATCCTGTCAATAGGGGATTCTCATTTGTCTCGGCTACTCCTTGTTCCTCACATTGCTCTGTCACTGACTAGGTCTTCAACTTGCCTCTGGCTGATCGGCCTCGTGAGACTTGGTCGCTTCATCTATAATTTTGGAGACTCTACTTCTCCCGGTCGTCTCAATCTGCTCTAGGCCGAGTGGAGACTGTTGTTTTCTCAAGCTCGAGCGCTTAAAGATTCTTCTTTTTCTTTTAGTTTTCACGAGAGGAATATACGGTTCCACTTCCTCGGTTCGTCGAATGTAAATGCCTTCGCAGTTGTCTTAGAGATAGTTGTCTTCCTTGTTGTGTTTCTTCTTTCTTAATCACTGGAGAAGGGATTAATGGTTCCTTCTCCATTGCGGCTGCAGGGGCGGGAGACACGGCTGCAGGGGGGTAGGTGACTTCGCAGGGGCAGGTGCGGTATTTTTTTCTTTCTTTGTAGAGGCGGCAGTCTTCTTCTTTTGCAGGCAGCGGCAGCCTTCTTCTTGGGAGAGGAGGAGACAACTGTTTCTTCAGGGTCAGCTGATTCCCCCTCACTTGTGTCCGCTCTCTTGGCATAAGCTCTCTTCTGTGCTCCGGAGAGATTTTATCGGAACATATTTTTGTTAACATGGAACGCCTTTCCATGTCGGAGAGGAACACCTTTCACCTCCATCAACCGGCCAATCACCAGGCCATACCCCAAAGATCCTCCGAACAATCCATCTCCCTTGAAGGACTTATTCCCAATAATTTGGCAGAGTCGTTGTATACAAACTCAGCCCGGTTTACCTTCTTCTCCTCCATGATCGACCATCACGATCAGCTTGGTATTGGACAGCTGATTAAAGCTTCCAAATTTTATGTCTACGCACTTGGCAACAATGTCCAACAGCTTATGGTAATCTTCTTTCAGCAGCTTCTTATCAGCTGTGTAGACAATCTTCGCAGCACAGTCAAGTTTGGCCACTTCCTTCCAAGCAGCAGCCAGGTTTACGTCAGCCTCATAGATCTCCGACACTCCTTCCGCCGGTAGCAAATAGTGTTCTGCCAAATCCTTGGCAGTGATTATGAATTCTTTCCCGTGAACGGAGGACTTGATGCCTCGTCGTGAACTTCAGGTGTTCACATAGAACTCGCGCGACCTCCTCTACGTAGTCATTTGAAACTCCATTGTGATAAAGGGTTTACCAGGACTTCTCCACTTTCTCGGCTATTTTCTTCACAAGGGTTTCGTCGAACCCTGTTTGATCATTCCTTTAAAATCCGGTAGAACCGGTGTGGATTTATTTTCCCAACTTAACAAAATCGTAAGTAGATGCCATTTCTTGAAGATTTACCGAACGAAACTTTGAAAATGTGCTTTGAAAATCTGTAGGATTTCGAGAGAAAATTTCTTTCTTTGCTTTTAGAGAGATGAAGCAGTTTGTGTAAAGTGAGAGAAAAACGGACGAAATGGTATATGTATGGGTTATGAAAGAACATGCGGACGTTGTTTGAAATTTGATCGAGATCAACGGCTCAGATTTTTGCGCGATTAACATTTAATTTCTCGCATTTAATGCGACAAAGATTTATATCAATCATAAGCTTGGTATGCGCTTTTGATTTGTACACATCATAATTATCCGACGTCATTCTTAAAAACATTCCCGCTTAGTAAGAATGACTACGTTTTTGTCACTTTGGTCATAAATGACTCAACTTGCTTCTTAGCTGATTCAACTCTTCTTCTCTATATTCACATAGGTACTCAGTTGTCAGCTAACTTGATGCAGCTGATTTTCTGATACGGCTGATTCACTTAGCTGTTTCAAGAGCTCCGCTCTCTTTCATCTTTTCACGTTCCATCTCTTTTCCGTGAGCCTTCTGAGTATCAACTCAGCTCAATTAACCCTAATTCATGGTTAAGTTCTTCAAATCTTGATTCACATAATGGTTTTGTGAATATATAGGCTAACTGCTTATCAGTTGGGATATATTCCAAGGTGATGTCCTTTTTTTCAACATGGTCTCTTATAAAATGATATCTGACATCAATGTGCTTTGTTCTTGAGTGCAAAGGGATTTCGAGTGATTGCAATTGCACTTGTGTTATCACACATAATTGGAATTTCCTTTTCTTCAACTTCATAGTCTCTCATTCTTTGTCTCATCCATAAGACTTGGGCAGCTGTGATTTGCCCGTAGCTATGTATTCCGCTTCACCGTTGTGGATGTGGCAATTGAATTTTGCTTCTTGCTAAACCAGGAAATTAACCTATTTCCAAGCATTTGACATGTACGAAGTACTCTTCCTGTAAACTCTACATCCAGCATAGTCGAATCGAATAACCAATTAGCTTGAATCCACCTTCCTTTGGATACCATAGGCCAACTTCTTGACTTCCCTTTAAATATCTCAATATTCTCTTGGTTGCGATCATGTGGCTTTCTTTTGGAGCGATTGAAATCTTGCACATACACCTCTTACCAAAGGTGATGTCTAGCCTACTTTCTTTGTGAGATAAAAGCGGTGATCCAATAAGTGCTCTCAGTATCTTGTTTGATCCACAGGCTTGCCATACGCATCCATATCTATTTTGGTGATGTATTCATTGGTATTTTCACGAAGACTTCTCTTCCATACCAAATTTCTTCATTAATTCTCGGTGTACTTTGTCCGACTTATGAAGGTTCCATTCTTCAGCTGTTTTACTTGGAGTCCTAGGAAGAATGTCAGCTCTCCCATCATGCTCATTTCAAATTTGTTGTGCATGAGATTTGAGAATTTATCACACATCTCTTTGTTTGTGGATCCAAAGATGATGTCATCCACATATATTTGAACAAGCAAAGATACTCTTCCTATCTTGAATTCTGAAGAGTGTTCTATCTACTTTACCTTTTGTGAATCCGTTCTCAGTCGGGAATTGTGATAATGTATCATACCATGCTCTTGGTGCCTGTTTCAATCCATATAGAGTTTTCTTAAGCTTGTACCCTTTATCTCCAAGAGTCTTCTGCTCAAATCCTGGAGGTTGTTCAACATAGACTTCTTTTTCCAATAATCCATTCAAGAATGCACTTTTTACATCCATTTGATATACAATGAAGTTCTTGTGTGCAAGATATGCAAGAAACATCCTTATGGCTTCTAATCTTGCCACGGGAGCAAATGTTTCATCAAAATCTATCCTTCTTCTCGCAAGTATCCTTTGGCTACCAATCTTGCTTTGTTTCTTACCATAGAACCTTCCTCATTCATCTTTTTTCGAACACCCATTTTGTGCCAATAACATTTTGATGGGTTGGTCTTTGAACCAATTCTCACACTTTGTTCCTTTCAAACCGATTGACTCTTCTTGCATGGCTTGGATCCAATGTGTGGCATCCAATGCTTGTGACACATCTTTTGGTTCTATTTGAGAGATAAAACAAATGAACATTGCTTCTTGTTGAGCTCGGATCTGGTTCTTACACCTTCTCTTACATTTCCAATGACTAGCTCACGGTGGATTGTCTCTTAGCCATCTCACATCGGGTTGGAGTAAGTTAGTCAAGGTTCAATTTTCTTTGTTTTGTGTTGTCTTGAGCAACTCTCTCATTATCACTTAGCAGCAGATTATCCAAATTGTCTTTGAGATTCAACTATCTCTTCTTCATCTCGGTTAATTGCTCCAAAGATCGACTTCAATATAGGGACTCTCTTACGCACGGTTGGTGATTGAAATTTATCGGCCTAACTCTTCAAGATCTTCTCCATTTACATTAGGTTCATCAAAAACCACATGGATAGACTCTTTTGTAACCATTGTCCTCTTGTTGAGCACTCTATAGGCTTTGCTTTCATTTGAGAGTATCCCAAGAAGATACCTTTATCAAAAGCCTTTAAGTTGTCTTTGCCATTATTATGGATGAAGCATTTACATCCAAATATTCTAAAATATGCAACATTTGGCTTTCTCCTGTCCAAATCTCATAGGGAGTTTTTGTTAGTTGTCATTTATCATGCATCTATTTTGAGTATAACATGTTGTGTTTATTGCTTGACCCAAAATCTTTTAAAGCGATCTGCTTGACTAACAAGGTCCTTGCCGCTTCTTTGAGAGTTATGTTCCTTCTTTACGCAACTCCATTTACTTTGTGGAGTCCTTGCTATGAGATAGTTCATGAGTAATACCATTTTCAATACAATGCGAGTTATTATTCCATTGACAAACTCAGTTCCTCTGTCGGATCTCGATTTTAATGATGGTTTTACTCTTCTCATTTTTGAATTCTCTCCATCATTTGTGGTGGTAGCTTCGCAAGGTTTTTTTCTTCTTACACATGAATATTGTCCATTTATATCTTGAATAATCATCTACTACCACCAAGGTGTATTTCTTTCCACTTATGGTAGCTGGTTCAATGGACCAAATAGATCCATATGTAGCGGTGCAATATTCTTGTTGAAGATGGACATGTCTTTTCTTTAAATGATGATTTGATCTATTTTCCCATCCGGCATGCATCACGACACTTTCCTTCTTGTATATCGAGTCCTGGGAGTCCTTCTACAAGATTGATCCTTGCAAGTTTGTTAATAGTTTTGAAATTCAAGGGACTCGACTTCTTGTGCCACGACCAACTTGATTCTATTTGTGCTCTTTTTGCCAAGACAAGTGCTTGGTGTTGCGATTGACCAATCTACCACATACATGTTCTTTTGTCTCGCTTCCTTGTAACACTACTTCATTAGATTCAATGTCCTTGATTTGGCATACACCCATGTTAAATCCTACATTATAGCCCTTGTCGCGAGTTGGTCGATACTTAGCAGATTGAAGTTGAGTCCTTCAACATATGCAACATCTGTGATTTCTAATCCATTTTTCTTGATGGATCCAATGCCTCTTATTTCTCCTGGAGCTTCATTCCCTCCAAATATAACTTTTGCACCTCTAACCTCCTTGAATTTTGATAGATTTTTCTTGTTTCTGTCATGTGTGGGAATGCCACTATCCATGTACCAGGTTCCTTGGCACTCAGCTGTTCCTTGAACCTGCAATCAAGGAATTTAGTTTTTGGTACCCATACTTGCCTTGGTCCTGAGGGGTTAGTCTTTGTAAGATGATCCAACCAACCTATAGCCAAATGATTTGACTCTAAGGGGTTGCCATCTATCTCGTGCCATAATCATAATTTACTTTGGCAAATTGCTTGGAGGTTTTGGGTTCATATATTTGTCTCTTTGTATCGTATGCATGTGTGTGTGTTTTAGCAATTGCCTTCCTTGGATAGTTGTGATACCTCTGTGTGTAGTGCTTGGGTGCATATGTGTGTGAAGATAGCTCTTTTGCCTTTGGAATGACCTTTCGAGTTCTGGCCTTTGCCATCTGGCATGTGTTCCATAGATCTTTCTTTGATTTTTCACATTGTACCAATCACTTGGCTTGGGTAGTTTCTACCATTCCCATCATATGTGTTCCTTTTATAGAACTTACGGGGTTTTTGGTAGCTCTGTTTCTTCTTCTGAGTACTTTCGCATTTGGAATTTGCTTGAGGAACTCATTGGATTTCTTCTAAGCTCGCATCCTTTCAAAGATACTCAATCGGGTGTTTTCCTTTTCCTTTATAACCAAGGCCGGTTTGGTTGTGGTTGTGCTTTGGAATGAATGTGTGTGCACCATTTGGAGTTTTGGATTTTTGAGATGCTTCATTACTTGAAGATCCTTTTTCCAAAATCACTTTGGGAGCTTGACTTAGCATAGAGGAATTAAATCCTAAGCTTTGTCTTATCTCCACATTCTCTTTGGCTCATAATAAGATCATCCAAAGATTTAGATGCCTTAGTGAATGAGGCAATCACATTTTTAGGTCATTTTCCCTTTTTTCTATAAGCGACTATCTCGCTATTAACTTAGCATTTTCAGCCTTTAATTCTTTATTCTCATCGGCTATGTGACTCAGTACTCGGCTCCTTAGTCAATTTGTGAGTTTTGGCTTTGAAAGCGAGTTGTTTTCCTCATTTAGCGGTGTGTGCGAGGATTTAATGTGCTCAAAGTCTTTCATCATTTTGCCTAATGAATCATAAAAAGATTAGTGGGTGATGAAGTGTGTGTGTCACAATCACTATCACTAGGATTTGAGTGAGATGAGTTAGAGTGTACCTCATCTTCTTGGTTAGGTTGGTCTTGTTCTTTGGCCATTAAACGGATCAAGGCTTCTTCTTGAGTCACTTGAGTAGTCACTTCACTACTCTCCGAGTCTGCTTTTGTGTCTTTTGGCTTGCCTATCTCGGATTTCGCACCAACACCAACATTGCCTTTTCTTTTCTTGTCTTCTTTCCTTGAAGACTCTTCTTTCCTCTTCATTCATGTATTTGTTGACTACAAGATATGGGCAATCAATGGCATAGTGACTGGTTGTCTTCCGGAGGATTCATCTTTGCCTTTCTTGTAATTCTTGTTGAAGAACTTGTTAAATCTTTTAACCATCAAGGCAATCTCCCGATCGATGACTTTCTTTGCCTTGACTCTTTTCCCATCTTTAACTATTAAGCATTTGTTTTGGGCGAAATGTCTCATCTTGGTCTTTTCTTCTCATTTCAAATTCGTAGGCTTTGAGATCCGAGAATAGCTCATGGTTGGATGTTTTGATAGGTCCATGGAATGCCTCGGGGCCATGACCTTCATTTCCCACTCAGTGGAAGACTTCTTAGAATCTTCATACACATTTTTCATCGTGTATATTCTTTTTCAAGTGCGAGATAGCTCATTCGTAATTTACGTGAATCGAGCATCCAGTTGATCCAGGGTTTCTCCTGCAAGCATTTTAAAATTTTCAAATTTTTGTACAAAGAACATATAGCTTATTTTCCTTGATCCGCTCGTAGTCTTCACAAATCAAAGTTAGCTTATCCCATTTTTTGGCCGTCTTGCATGATTTGACTTGGTTGAACATAGCTTTGTCCAAAGTCTTGTAAAGAATGTCCTTGGCCACATTGTCTGCAGGTTGTATCTTTTTCTATCATCATTGTCCATTCAGCTATGGGTTTTTCAACCATACTGGTCCGGGAGCAACATCCTCTTCTCCTTCAGGCTGCAGCAGACTCTCCTTGCTTGTTGTGTTCACTTTTAAAATTTGTAGTGGCCCATCTTCTATTACTATCCACATTTCATCGTAATCTTTGATAGATGAGCTCGCATACGAATTTTCCAATCATCAAATTCCTCAATTGTGAACATAGGGATGCGTGTCAAATTTGCTTCCATGATAGTAACTTTGCTAAATAAAAGAGTTTTGAAAGATCAAGTGCTAAAGCAAGCTTTGAAAGATTGGAGATCTAGTTCAAGTAACCGGTCACGAGAAGGCTCAATGAACCAACCGCTCCGATACCACTTGTAGGTACCAAGGGGTGTGAGTGTAAGGTTTAGAAGGGGGTTGAATAAACCTTACCAACTTTTCGATTTAGTCATTTTAAAATCGTTCGTGAGTTAATTCTTCATGACTAAGTCCTTGATGGACAACTAAGTTAGTTAACCGGCAGAGTTAGCCACTCAATTCATTTCGACCGAATTTGTTGATAGAATAACTCACCGCTTAGTCTAAAGCTTAGCTCAAGCGTGATATGTTTTCATTGGAAGACATAACACCCATGAATTTGGTTTAAGTTTGTTTTAACACTTGATTTAGCACTTTGTTAAAAGTCAATTGGATAGCAAATTTATCCATGAGATATAAGATAATATGCGAGAATTGAAGTCTTTGAAATTTAAACCACTAAGTATTGATCAGTACAAAGTGGTTATCGGTCGATTCAAGTCTTGATCACACTAAGTTGACTTGATCCTTTGGGACTCGGTCTGGAGATGCTTTAGTCACGGTGGCTTCTCGTCCGACTCAGCTTCTTCTTCATAGGCATTTGCCTTGATACTGACTCACTTGCTCAAGTTTCTTGGATTTGATCACGAAGCCCTCCAAGAACTTAAGACCGGTTCAACCTTGAACCTTTCTATAATCCTCTGTGGAATGTAAACCCCTTTGATTCTTCAAATATTTCCTCTTCAACCGATTGAAGTTGTCTTTCCTTCACGAGGTAAGTGTTGGATTGATTTCCTTCAAGTTCGGCCCGAGGATTAAGCTTGAATGACTTTGTTAGGAATTTTATTGTTTAGATTTTGATGAATGCCATGTAAAACTTAGAATAGAAAGTTGGCACCCCAATTCTTGTTGTAAAATGCATTGTAATGAATAGAGTGGCCAAGCCGAGTCAAGACAGCCTACGCCCTAACATGCAAGAAGACAATCAAGATGGAAGGAAGACTCTGTTGTGAGACATTTTGAGTATGGCAAAGAAGAGTAGACGGAACACTATGAAGAAGCGGTGAGATGCGGTGAGTGAAGCATCGTCAAGTCAACTCAAGAAAAGCCAAGTCTCAAAGTTGAAGTGATGAAGAGTCATCCATGATTGGAAGGCGACTCTAAGTCACCGGGGGAAAGCAAGGAAATGCGGTCAAGTCGAGATAATCGCAAAAGAACCGTTGCCGTAAATCAAGAGATTTACTTAAACAAGTAATATCTCCATACAACCTTTCTTGGAGTGCTCGGTCCCGAGAAAGCGTGCAAAAGGAATGAACCAATGGGAAGCACGACACCGTGTCGAGAACTCCGAAAAGGTGAAAAGAATAATTCATACGAGGAAACGGCAATTCCAAGAAGCGCAAGCCAACGACGCAAAGTGACTTTCAAAAATAAGCCTATCTCATCAACGGGCAAATTTTTGAAAGTTCACTATAAAAGGCGAGGAGTTAGTTTGAGAAAAGGATGCATGAATGACACATACGTGAGATATACAAGCACATTAGAAAAACTAAAACAATCTCAATCCTCAAGCCTACATTCAAGTACATCAATCCAACACTTACCCGTGAAGGAAAGAGAGCTTCAACCAGTTGAAGAGGAAACCTTTGAAAACAAGGGGTCTACTTTCCGGGAAGGATTGTAGAAAAGTTCAAAGTTGAACTAAGTCTTAAGCATTTGGAGGGCTTCGTGATCAAATCCAAAGAGCTTGAGCAAGTGAGTAGTAGAAAGCGCAAATTTGCGCCTGTGAAGAAGCCGAGTCGAACGAGGCCACTTGGAGTGATCAAGGCGTCTCAGATCGAGTCCCAAAGGATCAAGTCGGTTGTTGTGATCAAGACTTGTATCTCAGACTGTTACCACTTTGTAAACCGATCATTACTTAGTGGATTCCTCCGGAGTTGGAGAAGAGAGGAGTAGAAGAATTACCCCATCTTGAACCTCTATAAAAACTTTCTTTGTGTCATTTACATTTAAGCATTTAAATTCTGCACTTTTAATTGCTTATATCTGCGATAAATTTTCTATCCATTTGATAATTTACAAGTACTAAATCAAGCTCTAATATCCGGCTTAATCAAACTTAAGGGTGTTAAGTCTTCCAATAAAAATAAAAATACGGTGAAAGTTAAATTGTAGCCACACAGTGAGTTACTCCATCAAAAAATTTCGAAGTCTGTTGAAAGATTAACTCTTGAGTGACTAATTCGATTGTCCATCAAGGACACGGTGTGTAGAATTAACTCAGAGATTTAAAAGGACTAAATCGAAAATTTGGTAAAGGTTTATTCAACCCCCCCTTCTAAACCTTACACTTACACCCTCGGGGACCTACAAGTGGTATCGAGCGGTTGGTTCATTGAACCCTCCGCATGGCAGTCTTGAACTAGATCTCCAAATTTTTCAAAACGCTTTAGTACTTAAACTTTCAAAACTCTTTTTATTAAAAGTCATTATCATGGAAGCAAATCTAACACGCATCCCTATGTTCACCATTGAAGAATTTGATGATTGGAAAATTCGTATGCAGCTCATCTATCAAAGATTACATGATGAGATGTGGATAGTGATAGAAGATGGGCCTCTACAAATATTAAAGTGAACACAAGTACGAAGAGTTGTGAAGGAGAAGAAGATGTTGCTCCCGGACGGTCATGGTTGAAAAACCAAGAACCGAGTGGACAAATGATGACGAGAAAAAGATACAACCTGGATAATGTAGCCAAGGACATCCTCTACAAAACTTGGACAAAGCCATGTTCAACAAAGTCAAATCATGCAAAACGGCTAAAGAAATGGGGACAAGTCGACATTAATTTGTGAAGGCTCAGAGCAAATCAAAGAAAACAAATTATCGAGAGTCGCATGTAAGTTTGAAAATTTCAAAATGATCTCGGAGAGAATGCGGATCAATCGGACGCTCGGTTTACGTAAATCACAAATGAGTCTGTTTACACTTGGAAAGGAATATACACGAAGGAAATGTGTATGAAGATCTAAAAAGTCTTCCGTTGAATGGGAAATGAAGGTCATGGCACGAGACATTCCATGGACCTATCAAAGACATCCAACCATGAACTATTCTTAGACCTCAAAGCCTATGAGTTTGGCCGAGAAGAAAAGACCGAGGAAGAGACAACAGTTTGTACCCAAAATTTCGCTTTAATTGTCAAAGACGGAAGAGAGAGGTCAAAGAGGCAATTGACCCGGAAGAAAGAAATACGATAATTAAAAGATTTAACAAGTTCTTTAACAAGAACTACAAGAGAGGAAAGGGTGAATCTTCGGAAGACACTCGGCTCCCACCAAATCAAGAGACGATAGGCCAACCAAGAGAACAGATCATCAACAAGTTGAGTATCAAAGTATCGACAACTCAAGAGTAGAAAGAGTCTGATCAAAAGGCTGAATATCTATGTTGGAATTGTAGACAACCAGGTCACTATGCCATTGATGCTCATATCCTCAGTAGTCAACAAGCACAGAATGAAGAAGAAAGAAAGGTCTTGAGAAAGAAGACAAGAAAAGAAAAAGGCAATGATGGTGCAGAGATCTTTAAAAAACCAAGTCAAGAGAGATAGTGATTCGAGAGAAGCGTGTGAAGTCGACTACCGAGTGACTCTAAAGAAGAAGCCTTGATCCGCTTAATGGCCAAAGAACAAGATCAAGAAGATGAGGTACAATCTAATTCAACAAGCTCGATGACACTTGTGTGATGAGGATCATGACACACACACTTCATCACCTAACTCGATCTTTATGATTCATTAGGCAAAATGATGAAAGATTTTGAGCACATTAAATCCTCACACACACTATTGAATGAGGAAAACGACCTACTTAAAGGTCAAAACTCAAAGCCGACTAAGGAGCCGAGTACTCTAAGTCAAATAGCTATTGAAAATGAAAGTTTAAAGGCTGAAAATGCTAAATTAGTGCAGAAATCATTGCTTTATAGAAAAGAGGGAGAATGACCTCAAAAATGTTATTGCCTCATTTACTAAGGCATCTAAATCAATGGATGATCTTATTATGAGTCAAAGAGAATATGGAGACAAGATAGGCTTAGGATTCAATTCCTTTGTACCATGTCAAACCTCAAGAGTAACTTTGGAAAAAGGATCTTCAAGTCATGAAGAGTCGAAGAATCCAAAACTCTAAATATTGCACACACTTTCACTCCAAAGCACAATACTAAGCAAACGGCCTTGGTTACAAAAAGAAAAGGAAAGCGACCGATTGAGTATCTTTGAAAGGACGGTGAGAAGAGATCGGCCGAGTCCTCACAAACTCCTAGAAAAATACTCAGTAAAGAAAACAGAGCTACCAAAAGTTCGGAAAATCCATAAAAGAAATACATATGATGGGAATGGTAGAAAATATCCAAGCCAAGCCGATTGGAACAATGTGAACTATCAAAGATAGACTTATGGAATATAAGCCTGGATGGCAAAGGCCTAGAACTCAAGAAAGGCCATTCCAAAAGTATAAGAGCTTTCATCAAGACACACATGCACCTAGGCACTACACTCAAAAGCACCACAATTACCCAAGGAAGGAAATTGCTAAAAACATATACGCAGCATACAGACAAAAGAGCCAGTTGTATGAACCAGTAATCCCCAAGCAATTTGCCGTAATTAATTATGATTATGGCAGCGATAGATGGCAACCCCTGAGTCAAATCATTTGGCTATAGGTTGGTTGGATCATCTTACAATTCTAACCCCTCAGGACCAGACAAGTATGGGTACCTAAAACTTAATTTCCTTGATTGGAGTTCAAGGAACAGTGAGTGCCAAACTTAACCTGGTACATGGATAGTGGTACATTCCGGACATATGACAGAAATAAGAGAAATCTGTCAAAATTCAAGGAAGTCAAAGGAGCCAAAGTCATATTTGGGGGAAATGAAGCTCCTGGTGAAATAAGAGGCATTGGATCCATCAAGAGGAATGGATTAGAAATCACAGATGTTGCATATGTTGAAGGACTCAACTTCAACCCTCGAGTATCGATCCTTTTCTGTGACAAGGGCTACAATGTTGGATTCAACATGGGTGTATGCCAAATCAAGGATATTGAATCAAATGAAGTTGTCTTTGCAAGGAAATAGACAGAAGAATATGTATGTAGTGGATTGGTCAACCGCAACACCCAAAGACTGTCTACTAGCAAAGAGCACACCAATCAAATGGTTGTGGCACAAAAAGCCGAGTCACCGAATTTCAAAACAATTAACAAGCTAGCAAAAGTCATCTTGTAGAAGGACTTCCGATTTCGATATCAAGAAGGAGAGTATATGTGATGCATGTCGAGAGGGAAAACAAATCAAGTCGTCATTCAAAGAAAAGACATGCCCATCCTCAACAAGAATATTGCATCTACTTCATATGGATCTATTTGGCCCAGTGGAACCAAACAAAGATAAGTGGAAAGAAATACACCTTGGTGGTAGTAGATGACTACTCAAGATATACATGGACAATATTCATGTGCAAGAAGAAAGAAACCCTACAAAAACTACCACACGGTGATGAAGAGAATTCAAAATGAGAAGAGTCAAACCATTATCAAAATCGGATCGGATAGAAACCGAGTTTGTCAATGGAATAATAACTCAGTATTGTATTGAGAATGGTATTGGTCATGAACTATCGCAGATGAAGGACTCCTGGCCGAGAATGGAGTTGCGAGAAAGAAGGAACAGAACCCTCAAAGAAGCAAAGAAGAACCATGTTAGTCAAGCGGGGTTACCAAAAAGATTTTGGGTCAAGCAATCAACATCGCCTTTGCACCCAAAACAGATGTATGATAAATAGACGGTGACAAAGACTCCCTATGAGATCCGGACTCGAAGAAAACCAAGTGTTGCATATTTCCAGAATATTTGGATGTAAATGCTTCATCCACAACAATGGCAAAGACAACCTAAAGGCTTTTGATGCTAAGGTCGATGAAGGTATCTTAGGATACTCGGTGAAAGCAAAGCCTCTGAAATACTCAATAAAAAAGAACTATGGTTACAGAGGAATCCATTCATGTAGTATTCGATGAGCCAAATGTAAATGGAGAAAACATTGAAGAGTCGGTGATAAGTTGAAACATCCAATCATACGAGAAGAGTCCTACGCTGAAGTCAAGTACAGGGATTATCAACTCGTAAGAAGATGAGATAGTGAATCTCAAAAGAACTGGAAAATTTGCGGCTAAGTGACCACGAAAGAGTCGACACAAAGAACACAACCGCAAGTCGATCAATCCGACTAACTTACTCCAACCTTCGATGTAAGATGGCCGAGAGACCATCCACGAACTTGTCATTGGAGATATGAGAGAAGGTGTCAAAACAAGATCGAACTCAACAAAAGCTATGTTCACATGCTTCATTTCGCAAATAGAGCCAAAAAAGATGTGTCACAAGCATTGGATGACACACATTGGATTCAAGCTATGCAAGAAGAGTCAATCGGTTTGAGAGAAATAAAGTATGGGAACTAGTGCAAAGACCATACATCAAAATGTTATTGGAACCAAATGGGTATTCGAAATAAGATGAACGGGAAGGCTCGTGGTAAGAAATAAAGCAAGACTAGTAGCCAAAGGATATTGCCAAGAAGAAGGGATAGATTTTGATGAAACATTTGCCCTCGTAGCAAGATTGGAAGCTATAAGGATGTTTCTTGCCCATGCGACTCACAAGAATTTCATTGTATATCGATGGATGTAAAAAGTGCATTCCTAAACGGTTTATTGGAAGAAGAAGTATATGTTGAACAACCTCCAGGATTTGAGCAGAAGACTCTTGGAGACAAGGTATACAAACTCAAGAAAGCCTTGTATGGATTGAAACAGCACCCAGAGCATGGTATGATACCTGTCACAATTCCTAATCGAAAATGGATTCACAAAAGGAAAAGTAGATAGAACACTTTTTCTTAATTCAAGACAAGAAGAGTATCTTTGCTTGTTCAAATATATGTGGATGACATCATTTTTGGATCCACTAACAAAGAGTCATGTGAAAAATTCTCAAACCTCATGCAAAGCAAATTTGAAATGAGCATGATGGGAGAGCGACATTTTTCCTTGGACTTCAAGTGAAACAAGTGAAGGATGGAACCTTCATAAGTCAAACAAAATATACCAGAGATTTAATGAAGAAATTTGGTATGGAAGAAAAGTCTTCTGTAAAAATACCAATGAACACATCAGTCAAAATGGACATGGATGCAGATGGCAAGCCTGTAGATCAAACAAGATACGCAAGGGCACTTATTGGATCATTGCTTATCTCACACAAGCCAGGCCAGACATCACCTTTCTTTGTAGGTGTATGTGCAAGATTTCAATCCTCCAAAAGAGAGCCATATGACAGCACTAAGAGAATATTGAGATACTTGAAAGGAAGCCAAGAAGTAGGCCTATGGTATCCAAAGGAAGGTGGATTCAAGCTAATTGGCTATTCGACTCACTACGCTGGATGCGAGTGGACAGGAAGAGCACTTCAGGCACTGTCAAATGCTAGGAAACAGACTAATTTCCTGGTTTAGCAAGAAAGCAAAACTCAATAGCTACCTCTACACTGAGGCAGAATACATGGGGCTATGGCATTGTTGTGCCCAAGTCCTATGGATGAGACAACAGTGAGAGACTATGAAGTTGAAAAAAAAGAAATTCCAATATGTGTGATAACACAAGTGCCATTGCAATCACTCAAAATCCCGTGTTGCACTCCAAGAACAAAACATATAGATGTCGGATATCATTTCAAGAGATCATGTTGAAAAGAATGACATTATCTTGGAATACATCTCAACCGATAAACAACTAGCCGACATCTTCACAAAACCGTTATGTGAATCAAGATTTGAAGAACTCAAGCATGAGTTGGGGTTAATTGAGTGAGTGACACTCAGACAAATCAAAGAAGAGTATTAGAACAGAAAAGAAGTGAAAAAGAGCTAAAACAAAAATCAACTTAGTAAATCACCAGATCGGAAAAGACTTACTACCGAAGTCGGTGATAGCCGAGTCACCAAGAGAATCTGCGAGAGTAGAGTTAAATCAGCCTAAGAGATAAGTCAATAACTTATGAGCAAAGTGACAAAAACGCAAATCGTTTTAACTTAGCGGGAATGTTTTAAGGAACACGTCAAAGATAATGATGATGTGTACGGACATAAAAAGCCGCACACAAAGCTTATGATTGGATATAAATGCTTTGCCGCATTAAATACGAGACGTGAAATGCTCAACAGCGCGTGGCGAAATCAAGCCGTTGATTTCGATCACAATTCAAAACCGCCGCACGTCCTTTCATAAAACCATATTTAAACCATTTTCGCCGTTTTTCTCACACTTCTAAAACGTTCATCTTTTTCTCTCAAAAGCCAAGGCAAACTACTCTCGAAACCCTACCAACGTTCAAATCAATTTCGAGATTTTTCTTGATATAATCTGAGAAATGGCACCAACTTATGACTTTACCAAGCTAGAAAGCAAATCCACACCGGTTCGACGAAGTGGATTTCGATTTAATGGTAAAGCAGGGGTCCGACGACACCCGTGAAGAAAATTGCTGAAAAGTTGGAAACGCCAGGACTAAAATCAAGTTTAACGCTGGAATATCCTATGACCTATGTGGAGGAGGTCGCACAATTCTACGTGAATGCTTGAGATTCACGACGAAGGAATCAAGTCATCTGCTCACGGGAAGCGGTGACTATCACGCAATGATTTGGTCAATATTGCTCACTACCCGAAGGAGCAATCGAGATTAAGGAAGCGATGTAAACTTGGCCGACGCGATGGAAAGAAATAGCCAAGTCCGATCTTTGCTGATAAAATTATATACACAAAGAAACAAGAGCTGAAGGAGGATTATCACAAATTGTTGGACATAGTTGCCAAATGTATCGACATCAAATTTGGCAACTTTGACCAACTATCAAAGGCAAAGCCGATTGTGATGGCCGCAATCATCGAAGAAAAGAAGATAAATTGGGTGAGTTTATCTCACGCAGACTCGCCGTAACGTGGGAACAAGTCCTTCAAAGAAGATGGCACATTTGGAGGATCCCCAGGATATGGCCTAGTGATTGGCCGGCTATTGGAGGTGAAAGGAGTCCTCTTAGACATAGGAAGGCCTTCCATGTTAACAAGAGGATGTTGAGCTAACCTCTCGGTGCTCGGAAGCGAGCTTATGCCAAGAGAGCGACACCGGTGAGGGGAATCGGTGACCCGAAGATACAAACAGCCTTCCTCTCCGCCTAAGAAGAAAAGCGCTCGCAACGCCAAGAAGATTGCCCTGCGGCAAAGAAAAAACCAAACATGCTCCCGCCGCAAAGAGTCACCGCCCCAGCCGTGTCACTGCCCGTCGCGGCGGTCGAGAAGGACTCACAAATGCCTTCTCCGTCGCTGGGTGGAGAGAATCGACAAGCCAGGACGGCCAACTCCTCGTAAACAAACACCGCCCCGCCGCCCAAGACTTAGAGGACACCGCCCGAACGTAAATTCCCCCTGGTACAAACCAGAGACGAAGAAGACTTCGTCAAGTAGTCCGAACGGGAGAAACCAGTGAGTCGGGTTACTCGGCTAGCACAAATATTAGGAAACTCTTGGAGTAAGAGAGTCTCCGGATGTAGTTGATGAAAAGTACCCTGTCAAGGCGATCAACAGAGGCAACCCGAAGACACGGTACCGTAGCTCACACAGGTGAAACACAAGAAGAACCAGCCCAAGCGAGATAGTGATGTAATGATCCTATCTCCACCTTACCCGACATCCAAAATCGTCTGCGTGAGTGGAGAAAATGGAAGTTGAGCAAGTCAAGGGAACAGTTCCAACGGCCCGAGTTCATAGAAGAAGAAGAGGAATCGCTAAATTTCCTTGGACTAACTATCGTGCTCCCAAAGACTTGATGAGGACAACCGCTAACTTAGACATCCTGCACGGATCTACAAGGACAGTGGGAGAGAGCAAAGCAAGCTGAAGAAGCCAAGACGTGAGAAGGCAAGACCGCTCTATCTCCGCACCACGTAACACTTCCATCCTCTTCTTGATGTCTTCTCCAGGACGGTGATGAGGATCGTAAAATCTCGCCGCCACGGAAGAGTTACAAATGCAGCAAGACCTTGCATGAATCAAGAATTCTTCACGAGCAAAGACTAATGGAGGGACCGGAGAGTCCTCCGTAACACACGGTGAAATCGATCCTATGGGAGTGGTTGACAAATACCACCGATGTTCGCTACCACTTCTCAACTCACTCGGAAGAAGGCAATAAGGAAATGGCGATGAAATCGGGCTAGTGGGGACCCCACGAGCCAACCCCTATTGAAGGTGTGCTACCACCGCCCCAACGGCCGAACCATCGGTTTAACACCGGGAGTGCGAGACGAGTGACCCCACTCCAAGTCACTCGGTGGTGTGCCTACGAGGGGAAATCTCCTCCACGCAGCAAAGGTGAGGATGCTGCAGATGACTCCACAAAGAAGCAAGGAGGCGAAGAGAAATTACAATCACAAGAACAAAGAAAGTTGCCATCAATGAAGCTCGGCGATTGAAGCTGAGATCTCTCACCGAGGTGCCAATCGCCGAAGGCTAATGACGCCGATGCGGTGAGGCACGGAAGGAATGCCACAGGGAGTTAACACTGGCGATGAAAGTGCAATCCATGGGGTTGAGACTCCAATGGATGCCATCGTAGAAGACTCCTAAGACATAGTGACATCGTCGAAAGGGAGGACCAAGGCCTCGCACCGAGAGAGACCGGCGGAGGAAATGAAGGCCCACGGGAGGTTGAGACTTCCGGGTAAAGAGGTCAAGTACGTAACATCCCTCCCGCAATCATCGACCCATCTCGAGAAGGAGATCGCGCACTTCATGATTCCCAGGACAACCCTGTTGTCACTTTTCTCGGGATCAAGACGGAAGAAGTTTCGAGTCAACCCCATGACAAATCCAAAAGACTCACCGGGTGTTCCAAGCACGAGTAAGTCGATCCCAAGACTACTCACAAACTTTTAACTTTGATGATGAGCCACCTCTAGAAATCTCATCATCGTCCGATGACGCGATAAGGCCGAGGACAAGTCTATCGAAAAGGAAAAATCGGTGAGACCAACGGTTTAAGTTAAGATTGAAACGAGGCTCGCAAGCCGAGTCTATTTCACAACCAAACCAGTGAACCGTAAACCACCGCCAGGCTCCTCAAGCCACAAACTGGATCGATTCCCAAAAGAACTTCACGCACCGCTCATCATTGAAGCATCCCGGTCGGCGGTGATGAATCTTTTGTAGAATCTTTCCCTTTCTCACTTTGGAGATACCTTAACTCCACGAAGAGTCAGAAAATGAGCAAGCACGATATCACGACCACCTCTGTTTTTCACTCAGGCACCATTGTTCGGCCGATTTTGATTTCGATTTGATGGCCATCACCGCAAATGAAGAATCGGTGAAGTTCGAGAAGTGTTCAAGGCACTCTTTCTTTGAAGTGGAAAAGATGGAGAGGCATCGAGGCCTCTTTGGATATGCGCCGACAACAGAGATGCCAACCTTACATACCGACTTGAGAGGCATCACGGTCGGATAAGGGAATGGTGGCAACAAAGCAAAGAATCAATGCGTGTGGAACAGTGAGATACTTAACCTTGTTCAACAAGCCGGTGTGGAGAGTCGAGAATGTTGATGCAAAAACGGTTCGAGGGAACACATTGAGCATATGCATGAAGCTCACACCGCCGAGATCAAAAGTCACGCGTGAGCGAAATGTAAATGATATACGGCGTTGGAAGAACACATGACGAGAAAATTCAGCCTTCTCATGGCCGAGATGAAGTTTGATTTCAGCGAGAATCCAACGCTTACTGGCCTCAATTCCGTCCGCATACAACGCAGCAGACTTGAAGCAAAATTCAACCATCAAGACTCGACTTCATGCTTGCGAGAATGTTCCTGGGGTTCTCTATCCTTTGATGATGCCAAAAGGGGAAGAGGAATACCTTAAAGCAAAGAAAAATGAAAAAGAAAGGAGCGGTGAGAAGGAGCGGTGAGAAGGGAAAATCAGCCGAGGAAAATTTGAAATCAAGAAAGGAAAATCTGCCGAGGGGGAAGGATCAAAAGATATGACCTTGATGATTGCACAAACCCCCCAGTCCGAGGGGTCTGTCACGGTGACATTATAAGCAGCAAACTCCCGTGACTCGCCACCCAAGACTCTGTTGTATCTATGGCCAGAAGAGAAAAGAAATTGAAGCGAGGGATGAAGGAAGTGGAAGGAAGAATGGATGCCAGGGTGATGAACATCTTGAAAGAACATGGAGGCATTCGGTTGACAGAGACACGTATGCCATTTCGATGTCGGGGACGAGCCAAGATCGGTTGACGAATTCAAAACGCTCGAATCAAGGATATTTTGCAAATATGTCCATGGCTCAAGCTCGGGACTTGTACTGGGAAAAGGGTCTCACATTGTGTGAAGAAGTTGTGACAAATAGACTCCTATAGCTCTCTGCCGGGTCACTCGCTAGTCAATCACCGTTAAGAAAGACCAAAGACAAGATACGCCTTGAGGTAGAGGAAGAAGCGAAAGGAGGAAGAAGCTTGGACTCCAGGCCTCGCCCAAGAATATCGAATACGTAGATCCTGGAAAGAAAGGAGGGATCTATCGGGCTTCACTTGACCAAGTGGCAAATTTGCGAGTGGCTAAAACTAACGCCGAGTATGCAAAGAGAATAGAAGAAAGCAAAGACAAACTCGGCTATGGCAGGAGAGAGGAAAGACTAAGGAAAGATGAAGCTGCTGCGAAGGCATATGAGAAGAAAAAGATGCGCTTGACGACGAAAAAGAGAAAGAAGAGAAGAAGATGCCGATCAAGATGTTAAAAAGCGATAAGGAGATGAAGTGAAGTGTCGGGCCCAACCCTTCATGTATTTTATTATGTAAATACATACAATGTAAGTCTTCTCAGTAATAGAGTTATATATTTTTTGTGAAGACAGGTTATATACTCGACACACCTTGAAATTGTCAGTTAAGTACAAGAATGATATGATCAATAAAAGATTGATTCTCCGCGCATACATTCTATGTCAATACACTATCTCAGATGTATCTTTGTTATTTACATATTTGTATGATCTAAGTTTTGGCATCATCAAAAAGGGGGAAATTGTTAGAATTTTATTGTTTGGGATTTTGATGAATGCCATGTAAAACTTAGAATAGAAAGTTGGCACCCCAATTTTGTTGTAAAATGCATTGTAATGAATAGAGCCGCCAAGCTGGTGAAGTCACTCACGCCCTAACATGCAAGAAGACAATCAAGATGGAAGGGAAGACTCGGCGTGAGACACTGAGTATGGCAAAGAAGAGTAGACGAACACTATCAAGGCGGTGAGATGCAACAGTGAAGCATCACCAAGTCAACTCAAGAAAAGCCAAGTCTCAAAGTTGAAGAAGTAAGAGTCATCCACGATTGGAAGTCGACTCTAAGTCACCTCGGGGAAAGCAAGGAAATGCAATAAGTCGAGATAATCAGTAAAAGAATGTTACGTAAATCAAGAGATTTACTTAAACAAGTAATATCTCCATACAACCTTTCGAGTG